>JAZKLR010000107.1:0-600000 GCA_037103525.1 Ganaspis brasiliensis
TATTCAAAAAAAAAAAAATTAAAAAAAAAATTTTTCTCTATTTTTTTTCTTAAAGTACAAGTAATAACAAACAAATTTCGTTAATAAATGTTTTTGATATAATGCAAACCCAAACAGATATGAATTTTTTAAGTTTTACAATTGTATAAAAGTCTTGTTTGAGGAGATTAGGGGGGGGGGGGGAGTGAAAATCGGTCAGCAGACTGTTGACGCATTCTCATCTTACTAAACTCAAGTAGAAATTAACAAAAAACAAATTGTCTAACTGCTAAAAACCTTGAAAATCCTCAAAATACACGTTATATATGCAAAAAATAGAACATAATATGGGAAAATCATATACAGAAAAACTATTATTTTATAAAAAATAAATAAACTCTAGGTTTTTTCTTCCTATTTACTTTCATTGATCACACCTAATAAAACTGCATCAAAAAATATTGACTTTTCTAAAAATTTTTGGAAATTTTGAAAAAATTTATTTTTACATTCTCATCCTAAATGAGAAGGTATTAAATTTGTGCGATTTTGAACTTTTGCTAAAACCTACATTTCTCGACGTTTTGAGACCTCCTGATTCCGAAAAAATGGGTTTTACGAAAGTGTCTGTCTGTATGTCTGTCTGTCTGTCTGTCTGTCTGTGTAAAAAATTTTGAAATCCATTAACTTGAGTAAAAATTAATTTATCAATTTGACATTTGGTATGCGTTTTAAGTGACCAAAAATACAGATCGAGTTCGTTAGCCAGCTATTTTGGACCAAAAATGTCAAAAATAGAACATTTTCAATCTTCAAAAAAAAAAAAAAAATTAAAAAAAAAATTTTTCTCTAATTTTTTTCTTAAAGTACAAGTCATAACAAACAAATTTCGTTCATAAATGTTTTTGATATAATGCAAACCAAAAAGATATAAATTTTTTAAGTTTTACAATTGTGTAAAAGTCTTGTTTGAGGAGATTAGGGTGGGGGGGGGGGGGGGGAGCGAAAATCGGACAGCAGACTGTTGACGCATTCTCATCTTACTAAACGCAAGTAGAAATTAACAAAAAACTAATTGTTTAACTGCTAAAAACCTTGAAAATCCTCAAAATACACGTTATATATGCAAAAAATAGAACATAATATGGGAAAATCATATACAGAAACACTATTATTTTATAAAAAAATAAATAAACTCCCGGTTTTTTCTTCTTATTTACCTTTATTGATCACACCTAATAAAACTGCATCAAAAAATATTGACTTTTCTAAAAATTTTTGGAAATTTTGAAAAAATTTATTTTTACATTCTCATCCTAAATGAGAAGGTATTAAATTTTTGCGATTTTGAACTTTTGCTAAAACCTACATTTCTCGACGTTTTGAGACCTCCTGATTCCGAAAAAATGGGTTTTACGAAAGTGTCTGTCTGTATGTCTGTCTGTCTGTCTGTGTAAAAAATTTTGAAATCCATTAACTTGAGTAAAAATTAATTTATCAATTTGACATTTGGTATGCGTTTTAAGTGACCAAAAATACAGATCGAGTTCGTTAGCCAGCTATTTTGGACCAAAAATGTCAAAAATAGAACATTTTCAATCTTCAAAAAAAAAAAAAAAATTAAAAAAAAATTTTTCTCTGCTTTTTTTCTTAAAGTACAAGTCATAACAAACAAATTTCGTCAATTAATGTTTTTGATATAATGCAAACCCAAAAAGATATGAATTTTTTAAGTTTTACAATTGTATAAAAGTCTTGTTTGAGGAGATTAGGGGGGGGAGTGAAAATCGGTCAGCAGACTGTTGACGCATTCTCATCTTACTAAACTCAAGTAGAAATTAACAAAAAACTAATTGTTTAACTGCTAAAAACCTTAAAAATCCTCAAAATACACGTTATATATGCAAAAAATAGAACATAATATGGGAAAATCATATACAGAAACTCTATTATTTTATAAAAAAATAAATAAACTCCCGGTTTTTTCTTCCTATTTACTTTCATTGATCACACCTAATAAAACTGCATCAAAAAATCTTGACTTTTCTAAAAATTTTTGGAAATTTTGAAAAATTTATTTTTACATTCTCATCCTAAATTAGAAGGTATTAAATTTGTGCGATTTTTAACTTTTGCTAAAACCTACATTTCTCGACGTTTTGAGATCTCCTGATTCCGAAAAAATGGGTTGTACGAAAGTGTCTGTCTGTATGTCTGTCTGTCTGTCTGTGTAAAAAATTTTGAAATCCATTAACTTGAGTAAAAATTAATTTATGAATTTGACATTTGGTATGCGTTTTAAGTGACCAAAAATACAGATCGAGTTCGTTAGCCAGCTATTTTGGACCAAAAATGTCAAAAATAAAACATTTTCAATATTCAAAAAAAAAAAATTAAAAAAAAATTTTTCTCTATTTTTTTTCTTAAAGTACAAGTAATAACAAACAAATTTCGTTAATAAATGTTTTTGATATAATGCAAACCCAAACAGATATGAATTTTTTAAGTTTTACAATTGTATAAAAGTCTTGTTTGAGGAGATTAGGGGGGGGGGGGGGAGTGAAAATCGGTCAGCAGACTGTTGACGCATTCTCATCTTACTAAACTCAAGTAGAAATTAACAAAAAACAAATTGTCTAACTGCTAAAAACCTTGAAAATCCTCAAAATACACGTTATATATGCAAAAAATAGAACATAATATGGGAAAATCATATACAGAAAAACTATTATTTTATAAAAAAATAAATAAACTCTAGGTTTTTTCTTCCTATTTACTTTCATTGATCACACCTAATAAAACTGCATCAAAAAATATTGACTTTTCTAAAAATTTTTGGAAATTTTGAAAAAATTTATTTTTACATTCTCATCCTAAATGAGAAGGTATTAAATTTGTGCGATTTTGAACTTTTGCTAAAACCTACATTTCTCGACGTTTTGAGACCTCCTGATTCCGAAAAAATGGGTTTTACGAAAGTGTCTGTCTGTATGTCTGTCTGTCTGTCTGTCTGTCTGTGTAAAAAATTTTGAAATCCATTAACTTGAGTAAAAATTAATTTATCAATTTGACATTTGGTATGCGTTTTAAGTGACCAAAAATACAGATCGAGTTCGTTAGCCAGCTATTTTGGACCAAAAATGTCAAAAATAGAACATTTTCAATCTTCAAAAAAAAAAAAAAAATTAAAAAAAAATTTTTCTCTAATTTTTTTCTTAAAGTACAAGTCATAACAAACAAATTTCGTTCATAAATGTTTTTGATATAATGCAAACCCAAAAAGATATAAATTTTTTAAGTTTTACAATTGTGTAAAAGTCTTGTTTGAGGAGATTAGGGTGGGGGGGGGGGGAGCGAAAATCGGTCAGCAGACTGTTGACGCATTCTCATCTTACTAAACTCAAGTAGAAATTAACAAAAAACTAATTGTTTAACTGCTAAAAACCTTGAAAATCCTCAAAATACACGTTATATATGCAAAAAATAGAACATAATATGGGAAAATCATATACAGAAACACTATTATTTTATAAAAAATAAATAAACTCCCGGTTTTTTCTTTCTATTTACTTTCATTGATCACACCTAATAAAACTGCATCAAAAAATATTGACTTTTCTAAAAATTTTTGGAAATTTTGAAAAAATTTATTTTTACATTCTCATCCTAAATGTGAAGGTATTAAATTTATGCGATTTTAAACTTTTGCTAAAACCTACATTTCTCGACGTTTTGAGACCTCCTGATTCCGAAAAAATGGGTTTTACGAAAGTGTCTGTCTGTATGTCTGTCTGTATGTCTGTCTGTCTGTCTGTCTGTCTGTGTAAAAAATTTTGAAATCCATAAACTTGAGTAAAAATTAATTTATCAATTTGACATTTGGTATGCGTTTTAAGTGACCAAAAATACAGATCGAGTTCGTTAGCCAGCTATTTTGGACCAAAAATGTCAAAAATAGAACATTTTCAATCTTCAAAAAAAAAAAAAATTAAACAAAAATTTTCTCAATTTTTTTTCTTAAAGTACAAGTAATAACAAAAAAATTTCGTTAATAAATGTTTTTGATATAATGCAAACCCAAAAAGATATGAATTTTTTAAGTTTCACAATTGTATAAAAGTCTTGTTTGAGGAGATTAGGGGGGGGGGGAGTGAAAATCGGTCAGCAGACTGTTGACGCATTCTCATCTTACTAAACTCAAGTAGAAATTAACAAAAAACTAATTGTTTAACTGGTAAAAACCTTGAAAATCCTCGAAATACACGTTATATATGCAAAAAATAGAACATAATATGGGAAAATCATATACAGAAACACTATTATTTTATGAAAAAATAAATAAACTCCCGTTTTTTTCTTCCTATTTACTTTCATTGATCACACCTAATAAAACTGCATCAAAAAATATTGACTTTTCTAAAAATTTTTGGAAATTTTGAAAAAATTTATTTTTACATTCTCATCCTAAATGAGAAGGTATTAAATTTTTGCGATTTTGAACTTTTGCTAAAACCTACATTTCTCGACGTTTTGAGACCTCCTGATTCCGAAAAAATGGGTTTTACGAAAGTGTCTGTCTGTATGTCTGTCTGTCTGTCTGTCTGTCTGTGTAAAAAATTTTGAAATCCATTAACTTGAGTAAAAATTAATTTATTAATTTGACATTTGGTATGCGTTTTAAGTGACCAAAAATACAGATCGAGTTCGTTAGCCAGCGATTTTGGACCAAAAATGTCAAAAATAGAACATTTTCAATCTTCAAAAAAAAAAAAAAAATTAAAAAAAAATTTTTCTCTATTTTTTTTCTTAAAGTACAAGTAATAACAAACAAATTTCGTTAATAAATGTTTTTGATATAATGCAAACCCAAAAAGATATGAATTTTTTAAGTTTTACAATTGTATAAAAGTCTTGTTTGAGGAGATTAGGGGGGGGGGGGGGAGCGAAAATCGGTCAGCAGACTGTTGACGCATTCTCATCTTACTAAACTCAAGTAGAAATTAACAAAAAACTAATTGTTTAACTGCTAAAAACCTTGAAAATCCTCAAAATACACGTTATATATGCAAAAAAATAGAACATAATATGGGAAAATCATATACAGAAACACTATTATTTTATAAAAAAATAAATAAACTCCGATTTTTTCTTCCTATTTACTTTCATTGATCACACCTAATAAAACTGCATAAAAAAAATATTGACTTTATAAAAATTTTTGGAAATTTGGAAAAAATTTATTTTTACATTCTTATCCTAAATGAGAAGGTATTAAATTTGTGCGATTTGAACTTTTGCTAAAACCTACTTTTCTCGACGTTTTGAGATCTCCTGATTCCGAAAAAATGGGTTTTACGAAAGTGTCTGTCTGTATGTCTGTCTGTCTGTCTGTGTAAAAAATTTTGAAATCCATTAACTTGAGTAAAAATTAATTTATCAATTTGACATTTGGTATGCGTTTTAAGTGACCAAAAATACAGATCGAGTTCGTTAGCCAGCTATTTTGGACCAAAAATGTTAAAAATAAAACATTTTCAATCTTCAAAAAAAAAAAAAATTAAAAAAAAAATTTTTCTCTATTTTTTTTCTTAAAGTACAAGTAATAACAAACAAATTTCGTTAATAAATGTTTTTGATATAATGCAAACCCAAACAGATATGAATTTTTTAAGTTTTACAATTGTATAAAAGTCTTGTTTGAGGAGATTAGGGGGGGAGTGAAAATCGGTCAGCAGACTGTTGACGCATTCTCATCTTACTAAACTTAAGTAGAAATTAACAAAAAACTAATTGTCTAACTGCTAAAAACCTTGAAAATCCTCAAAATACACGTTATATATGCAAAAAATAGAACATAATATGGGAAAAACATATACAGAAACACTATTATTTTATAAAAAAATAAATAAACTCCCGGTTTTTTCTTCCTATTTACTTTTATTGATCACACCTAATAAAACTGCATAAAAAAATACTGACTTTTCTAAAAATTTTTGGAATTTTTAAAAATTTATTTTTACATTCCCATCCTAAATGAGAAGGTATTAAATTTGTGCGATTTTGAACTTTTGCTAAAACCTACATTTCTCAACGTTTTGAGACCTCCTGATTCCGAAAAAATGGGTTTTACGAAAGTGTCTGTCTGTCTGTCTGTCTATGTAAAAAATTTTGAAATCCATTAACTTGAGTAAAAATTAATTTATTAATTTGACATTTGGTATGCGTTTTAAGTGACCAAAAATACAGATCGAGTTCGTTAGCCAGCGATTTTGGACCAAAAATGTCAAAAATAGAACATTTTCAATCTTCAAAAAAAAAAAAATTAAAAAAAAAATTTTTCTCTATTTTTTTTCTTAAAGTACAAGTAATAACAAACAAATTTCGTTAATAAATGTTTTTGATATAATGCAAACCCAAAAAGATATGAATTTTTTAAGTTTTACAATTGTATAAAAGTCTTGTTTGAGGAGATTAGGGGGGGGGGGGAGTGAAAATCCGTCAGCAGACTGTTGACGCATTCTCATCTTACTAAACTCAAGTAGAAATTAACAAAAAACTAATTGTTTAACTGCTAAAAACCGTGAAAATCCTCAAAATACACGTTATATATGCAAAAAATAGAACATAATATGGGAAAATCATATACAGAAACACTATTATTTTATAAAAAAATAAATAAACTCCCGGTTTTTTCTTCCTATTTACTTTCATTGATCACACCTAATAAAACTGCATCAAAAAATATTGACTTTTCTAAAAATTTTTGGAAATTTTGAAAAAATTTATTTTTACATTCTCATCCTAAATGAGAAGGTATTAAATTTGTGCGATTTTAAACTTTTGCTAAAACCTACATTTCTCGACGTTTTGAGACCTCCTGATTCTGAAAAAATGGGTTTTACGAAAGTGTCTGTCTGTATGTCTGTCTGTCTGTCTGTCTGTCTAAAAAATTTTGAAATCCATTAACTTGAGTAAAAATTAATTTATCAATTTGACATTTGGTATGCGTTTTAAGTGACCAAAAATACAGATCGAGTTCGTTAGCCAGCTATTTTGGACCAAAAATGTCATAAATAGAACATTTTCAATCTTCAAAAAAAAAAAAAATTAAAAAAAAAATTTTTCTCTATTTTTTTTCTTAAAGTACAAGTAATAACAAACAAATTTCGTTAATAAATGTTTTTGATATAATGCAAACCCAAAAAGATATGAATTTTTTAAGTTTTACAACTGTATAAAAGTCTTGTTTGAGGAGATTAGGGGGGGGGGGAGTGAAAATCGGTCAGCAGACTGTTGACGCATTCTCATCTTACTAAACTCAAGTAGAAATTAACAAAAAACTAATTGTTTAACTGCTAAAAACCTTGAAAATCCTCAAAATACACGTTATATATGCAAAAAATAGAACATAATATGGGAAAATCATATACAGAAACACTATTATTTTATAAAAAAATAAATAAACTCCCGGTTTTTTCTTCCTATTTACTTTCATTGATCACACCTAATAAAACTGCATCAAAAAATATTGACTTTTCTAAAAATTTTTGGAAATTTTGAAAAAATTTATTTTTACATTCTCATCCTAAATGAGAAGGTATTAAATTTGTGCGATTTTAAACTTTTGCTAAAACCTACATTTCTCGACGTTTTGAGACCTCCTGATTCCGAAAAAATGGGTTTTACGAAAGTGTCTGTCTGTATGTCTGTCTGTCTGTCTGTCTGTCTAAAAAATTTTGAAATCCATTAACTTGAGTAAAAATTAATTTATCAATTTGACATTTGGTATGCGTTTTAAGTGACCAAAAATACAGATCGAGTTCGTTAGCCAGCTATTTTGGACCAAAAATGTCATAAATAGAACATTTTCAATCTTCAAAAAAAAAAAAAAATTAAAAAAAAAATTTTTCTCTATTTTTTTTCTTAAAGTACAAGTAATAACAAACAAATTTCGTTAATAAATGTTTTTGATATAATGCAAACCCAAAAAGATATGAATTTTTTAAGTTTTACAATTGTATAAAAGTCTTGTTTGAGGAGATTAGGGGGAGGGGAGCGAAAATCGGTCAGCAGACTATTGACGCATTCTCATCTTACTAAACTCAAGTAGAAATTAACAAAAAACTAATTGTTTAACTGCTAAAAACCTTGAAAATCCTCAAAATACACGTTATATATGCAAAAACTAGAACATAATATGGGAAAATCATATACAGAAACACTATTATTTTATAAAAAAATAAATAAACTCCCGGTTTTTTCTTCCTCTTTACTTTCATTGATCACACCTAATAAAACTGCATAAAAAAATATTGACTTTTATAAAAATTTTTGGAAATTTGGAAAAAATTTATTTTTACATTCTTATCCTAAATGAGAAGGTATTAAATTTGTGCGATTTTGAACTTTTGCTAAAACCTACATTTCTCGACGTTTTGAGATCTCCTGATTCCGAAAAAATGGGTTTTACGAAAGTGTCTGTCTGTATGTCTGTCTGTCTGTCTGTGTAAAAAATTTTGAAATCCATTAACTTGAGTAAAAATTAATTTATCAATTTGACATTTGGTATGCGTTTTAAGTGACCAAAAATACAGATCGAGTTCGTTAGCCAGCTATTTTGGACCAAAAATGTCAAAAATAAAACATTTTCAATCTTCAAAAAAAAAAAAAATTAAAAAAAAAATTTTTCTCTATTTTTTTTCTTAAAGTACAAATAATAACAAACAAATTTCGTTAATAAATGTTTTTGATATAATGCAAACCCAAAAAGATATGAATTTTTTAAGTTTTACAATTGTATAAAAGTCTTGTTTGAGGAGATTAGGGGGGGGGGGGAGCGAAAATCGGTCAGCAGACTGTTGACGCATTCTCATCTTACTAAACTTAAGGAGAAATTAACAAGAAACTAATTGTCTAACTCCTAAAAACCTTGAAAATCCTCAAAATACACGTTATATATGCAAAAAATAGAACATAATATGGGAAAATCATATACAGAAACACTATTATTTTATAAAAAAATAAATAAACTCCCGGTTTTTTCTTCCTATTTACTTTCATTGATCACACCTAATAAAACTGCATAAAAAAATACTGACTTTTCTAAAAATTTTTGGAAATTTTGAAAAAATTTATTTTTACATTCTCATCCTAAATGAGAAGGTATTAAATTTGTGCGATTTTAAACTTTTGCTAAAACCTACATTTCTCGACGTTTTGAGACCTCCTGATTCCGAAAAAATGGGTTTTACGAAAGTGTCTGTCTGTATGTCTGTCTGTCTGTCTGTCTGTTTAAAAAATTTTGAAATCCATTAACTTGAGTAAAAATTAATTTATTAATTTGACATTTGGTATGCGTTTTAAGTGACCAAAAATACAGATCGAGTTCGTTAGCCAGCTATTTTGGACCAAAAATGTCATAAATAGAACATTTTCAATCTTCAAAAAAAAAAAAAATTAAAAAAAAAATTTTTCTCTATTTTTTTTCTTAAAGTACAAGTAATAACAAACAAATTTCGTTAATAAATGTTTTTGATATAATGCAAACCCAAAAAGATATGAATTTTTTAAGTTTTACAACTGTATAAAAGTCTTGTTTGAGGAGATTAGGGGGGGGGGGAGTGAAAATCGGACAGCAGACTGTTGACGCATTCTCATCTTACTAAACGCAAGTAGAAATTAACAAAAAACTAATTGTTTAACTGCTAAAAACCTTGAAAATCCTCAAAATACACGTTATATATGCAAAAAATAGAACATAATATGGGAAAATCATATACAGAAACACTATTATTTTATAAAAAAATAAATAAACTCCCGGTTTTTTCTTCCTATTTACTTTCATTGATCACACCTAATAAAACTGCATCAAAAAATATTGACTTTTCTAAAAATTTTTGGAAATTTTGAAAAAATTTATTTTTACATTCTCATCCTAAATGAGAAGGTATTAAATTTGTGCGATTTTAAACTTTTGCTAAAACCTACATTTCTCGACGTTTTGAGACCTCCTGATTCCGAAAAAATGGGTTTTACGAAAGTGTCTGTCTGTATGTCTGTCTGTCTGTCTGTCTGTCTAAAAAATTTTGAAATCCATTAACTTGAGTAAAAATTAATTTATCAATTTGACATTTGGTATGCGTTTTAAGTGACCAAAAATACAGATCGAGTTCGTTAGCCAGCTATTTTGGACCAAAAATGTCATAAATAGAACATTTTCAATCTTCAAAAAAAAAAAAAATTAAAAAAAAAATTTTTCTCTATTTTTTTTCTTAAAGTACAAGTAATAACAAACAAATTTCGTTAATAAATGTTTTTGATATAATGCAAACCCAAAAAGATATGAATTTTTTAAGTTTTACAATTGTATAAAAGTCTTGTTTGAGGAGATTAGGGGGAGGGGAGCGAAAATCGGTCAGCAGACTATTGACGCATTCTCATCTTACTAAACTCAAGTAGAAATTAACAAAAAACTAATTGTTTAACTGCTAAAAACCTTGAAAATCCTCAAAATACACGTTATATATGCAAAAACTAGAACATAATATGGGAAAATCATATACAGAAACACTATTATTTTATAAAAAAATAAATAAACTCCCGGTTTTTTCTTCCTCTTTACTTTCATTGATCACACCTAATAAAACTGCATAAAAAAATATTGACTTTTATAAAAATTTTTGGAAATTTGGAAAAAATTTATTTTTACATTCTTATCCTAAATGAGAAGGTATTAAATTTGTGCGATTTTGAACTTTTGCTAAAACCTACATTTCTCGACGTTTTGAGATCTCCTGATTCCGAAAAAATGGGTTTTACGAAAGTGTCTGTCTGTATGTCTGTCTGTCTGTCTGTGTAAAAAATTTTGAAATCCATTAACTTGAGTAAAAATTAATTTATCAATTTGACATTTGGTATGCGTTTTAAGTGACCAAAAATACAGATCGAGTTCGTTAGCCAGCTATTTTGGACCAAAAATGTCAAAAATAAAACATTTTCAATCTTCAAAAAAAAAAAAAATTAAAAAAAAAATTTTTCTCTATTTTTTTTCTTAAAGTACAAATAATAACAAACAAATTTCGTTAATAAATGTTTTTGATATAATGCAAACCCAAAAAGATATGAATTTTTTAAGTTTTACAATTGTATAAAAGTCTTGTTTGAGGAGATTAGGGGGGGGGGGGAGCGAAAATCGGTCAGCAGACTGTTGACGCATTCTCATCTTACTAAACTTAAGGAGAAATTAACAAGAAACTAATTGTCTAACTCCTAAAAACCTTGAAAATCCTCAAAATACACGTTATATATGCAAAAAATAGAACATAATATGGGAAAATCATATACAGAAACACTATTATTTTATAAAAAAATAAATAAACTCCCGGTTTTTTCTTCCTATTTACTTTCATTGATCACACCTAATAAAACTGCATAAAAAAATACTGACTTTTCTAAAAATTTTTGGAAATTTTGAAAAAATTTATTTTTACATTCTCATCCTAAATGAGAAGGTATTAAATTTGTGCGATTTTAAACTTTTGCTAAAACCTACATTTCTCGACGTTTTGAGACCTCCTGATTCCGAAAAAATGGGTTTTACGAAAGTGTCTGTCTGTATGTCTGTCTGTCTGTCTGTCTGTTTAAAAAATTTTGAAATCCATTAACTTGAGTAAAAATTAATTTATTAATTTGACATTTGGTATGCGTTTTAAGTGACCAAAAATACAGATCGAGTTCGTTAGCCAGCTATTTTGGACCAAAAATGTCATAAATAGAACATTTTCAATCTTCAAAAAAAAAAAAAATTAAAAAAAAAATTTTTCTCTATTTTTTTTCTTAAAGTACAAGTAATAACAAACAAATTTCGTTAATAAATGTTTTTGATATAATGCAAACCCAAAAAGATATGAATTTTTTAAGTTTTACAACTGTATAAAAGTCTTGTTTGAGGAGATTAGGGGGGGGGGGGAGTGAAAATCGGACAGCAGACTGTTGACGCATTCTCATCTTACTAAACGCAAGTAGAAATTAACAAAAAACTAATTGTTTAACTGCTAAAAACCTTGAAAATCCTCAAAATACACGTTATATATGCAAAAAATAGAACATAATATGGGAAAATCATATACAGAAAAACTATTATTTTATAAAAAAATAAATAAACTCCCGGTTTTTTCTTCTTATTTACCTTTATTGATCACACCTAATAAAACTGCATCAAAAAATATTGACTTTTCTAAAAATTTTTGGAAATTTTGAAAAAATTTATTTTTACATTCTCATCCTAAATGAGAAGGTATTAAATTTTTGCGATTTTGAACTTTTGCTAAAACCTACATTTCTCGACGTTTTGAGATCTCCTGATTCCGAAAAAATGGGTTTTACGAAAGTGTCTGTCTGTATGTCTGTCTGTCTGTCTGTGTAAAAAATTTTGAAATCCATTAACTTGAGTAAAAATTAATTTATCAATTTGACATTTGGTATGCGTTTTAAGTGACCAAACATACAGATCGAGTTCGTTAGCCAGCTATTTTGGACCAAAAATGTCAAAAATAAAACATTTTCAATCTTCAAAAAAAAAAAAAATTAAAAAAAAAATTTTTCTCTATTTTTTTTCTTAAAGTACAAATAATAACAAACAAATTTCGTTAATAAATGTTTTTGATATAATGCAAACCCAAAAAGATATGAATTTTTTAAGTTTTACAATTGTATAAAAGTCTTGTTTGAGGAGATTAGGGGGGGGGGGAGCGAAAATCGGTCTGCAGACTGTTGACGCATTCTCATCTTACTAAACTTAAGTAGAAATTAACAAGAAACTAATTGTCTAACTCCTAAAAACCTTGAAAATCCTCAAAATACACGTTATATATGCAAAAAATAGAACATAATATGGGAAAATCATATACAGAAACACTATTATTTTATAAAAAAATAAATAAACTCCCGGTTTTTTCTTCCTATTTACTTTCATTGATCACACCTAATAAAACTGCATAAAAAAATACTGACTTTTCTAAAAATTTTTGGAAATTTTAAAAAATTTATTTTTACATTCCCATCCTAAATGAGAAGGTATTAAATTTGTGCGATTTTGAACTTTTGCTAAAACCTACATTTCTCGACGTTTTGAGACCTCCTGATTCCGAAAAAATGGGTTTTACGAAAGTGTCTGTCTGTATGTCTGTCTGTCTGTCTGTCTGTCTGTGTAAAAAATTTTGAAATCCATTAACTTGAGTAAAAATTAATTTATCAATTTGACATTTGGTATGCGTTTTAAGTGACCAAAAATACAGATCGAGTTCGTTAGCCAGCTATTTTGGACCAAAAATGTCATAAATAGAACATTTTCAATCTTCAAAAAAAAAAAAAATTAAAAAAAAAATTTTTCTCTATTTTTTTTCTTAAAGTACAAGTAATAACAAACAAATTTCGTTAATAAATGTTTTTGATATAATGCAAACCCAAAAAGATATGAATTTTTTAAGTTTTACAACTGTATAAAAGTCTTGTTTGAGGAGATTAGGGGGGGGTGGAGTGAAAATCGGTCAGCAGACTGTTGACGCATTCTCATCTTACTAAACTCAAGTAGAAATTAACAAAAAACTAATTGTTTAACTGCTAAAAACCTTGAAAATCCTCAAAATACACGTTATATATGCAAAAAATAGAACATAATATGGGAAAATCATATACAGAAACACTATTATTTTATAAAAAAATAAATAAACTCCCGGTTTTTTCTTCCTATTTACTTTCATTGATCACACCTAATAAAACTGCATCAAAAAATATTGACTTTTCTAAAAATTTTTGGAAATTTTGAAAAAATTTATTTTTACATTCTCATCCTAAATGAGAAGGTATTAAATTTGTGCGATTTTAAACTTTTGCTAAAACCTACATTTCTCGACGTTTTGAGACCTCCTGATTCCGAAAAAATGGGTTTTACGAAAGTGTCTGTCTGTATGTCTGTCTGTCTGTCTGTCTGTCTAAAAAATTTTGAAATCCATTAACTTGCGTAAAAATTAATTTATCAATTTGACATTTGGTATGCGTTTTAAGTGACCAAAAATACAGATCGAGTTCGTTAGCCAGCTATTTTGGACCAAAAATGTCATAAATAGAACATTTTCAATCTTCAAAAAAAAAAAAAAATTAAAAAAAAAATTTTTCTCTATTTTTTTTCTTAAAGTACAAGTAATAACAAACAAATTTCGTTAATAAATGTTTTTGATATAATGCAAACCCAAAAAGATATGAATTTTTTAAGTTTTACAATTGTATAAAAGTCTTGTTTGAGGAGATTAGGGGGAGGGGAGCGAAAATCGGTCAGCAGACTATTGACGCATTCTCATCTTACTAAACTCAAGTAGAAATTAACAAAAAACTAATTGTTTAACTGCTAAAAACCTTGAAAATCCTCAAAATACACGTTATATATGCAAAAACTAGAACATAATATGGGAAAATCATATACAGAAACACTATTATTTTATAAAAAAATAAATAAACTCCCGGTTTTTTCTTCCTCTTTACTTTCATTGATCACACCTAATAAAACTGCATAAAAAAATATTGACTTTTATAAAAATTTTTGGAAATTTGGAAAAAATTTATTTTTACATTCTTATCCTAAATGAGAAGGTATTAAATTTGTGCGATTTTGAACTTTTGCTAAAACCTACATTTCTCGACGTTTTGAGATCTCCTGATTCCGAAAAAATGGGTTTTACGAAAGTGTCTGTCTGTATGTCTGTCTGTCTGTCTGTGTAAAAAATTTTGAAATCCATTAACTTGAGTAAAAATTAATTTATCAATTTGACATTTGGTAAGCGTTTTAAGTGACCAAAAATACAGATCGAGTTCGTTAGCCAGCTATTTTGGACCAAAAATGTCAAAAATAAAACATTTTCAATCTTCAAAAAAAAAAAAAATTAAAAAAAAAATTTTTCTCTATTTTTTTTCTTAAAGTACAAATAATAACAAACAAATTTCGTTAATAAATGTTTTTGATATAATGCAAACCCAAAAAGATATGAATTTTTTAAGTTTTACAATTGTATAAAAGTCTTGTTTGAGGAGATTAGGGGGGGGGGGAGCGAAAATCGGTCAGCAGACTGTTGACGCATTCTCATCTTACTAAACTTAAGGAGAAATTAACAAGAAACTAATTGTCTAACTCCTAAAAACCTTGAAAATCCTCAAAATACACGTTATATATGCAAAAAATAGAACATAATATGGGAAAATCATATACAGAAACACTATTATTTTATAAAAAAATAAATAAACTCCCGGTTTTTTCTTCCTATTTACTTTCATTGATCACACCTAATAAAACTGCATAAAAAAATACTGACTTTTCTAAAAATTTTTGGAAATTTTGAAAAAATTTATTTTTACATTCTCATCCTAAATGAGAAGGTATTAAATTTGTGCGATTTTAAACTTTTGCTAAAACCTACATTTCTCGACGTTTTGAGACCTCCTGATTCCGAAAAAATGGGTTTTACGAAAGTGTCTGTCTGTATGTCTGTCTGTCTGTCTGTCTGTCTGTGTAAAAAATTTTGAAATCCATTAACTTGAGTAAAAATTAATTTATCAATTTGACATTTGGTATGCGTTTTAAATGACCAAAAATACAGATCGAGTTCGTTAGCCAGCTATTTTGGACCAAAAATGTCAAAAATAGAACATTTTCAATCTTCAAAAAAAAAAAAAAAAATTAAAAAAAAAATTTTTCTCTGCTTTTTTTCTTAAAGTACAAGTCATAACAAACAAATTTCGTTAATAAATGTTTTTGATATAATGCAAACCCAAAAAGATATGAATTTTTTAAGTTTTACAATTGTATAAAAGTCTTGTTTGAGGAGATTAGGGGGAGGGGAGCGAAAATCGGTCAGCAGACTATTGACGCATTCTCATCTTACTAAACTCAAGTAGAAATTAACAAAAAACTAATTGTTTAACTGCTAAAAACCTTGAAAATCCTCAAAATACACGTTATATATGCAAAAACTAGAACATAATATGGGAAAATCATATACAGAAACACTATTATTTTATAAAAAAATAAATAAACTCCCGGTTTTTTCTTCCTCTTTACTTTCATTGATCACACCTAATAAAACTGCATAAAAAAATATTGACTTTTATAAAAATTTTTGGAAATTTGGAAAAAATTTATTTTTACATTCTTATCCTAAATGAGAAGGTATTAAATTTGTGCGATTTTGAACTTTTGCTAAAACCTACATTTCTCGACGTTTTGAGATCTCCTGATTCCGAAAAAATGGGTTTTACGAAAGTGTCTGTCTGTATGTCTGTCTGTCTGTCTGTGTAAAAAATTTTGAAATCCATTAACTTGAGTAAAAATTAATTTATCAATTTGACATTTGGTATGCGTTTTAAGTGACCAAAAATACAGATCGAGTTCGTTAGCCAGCTATTTTGGACCAAAAATGTCAAAAATAAAACATTTTCAATCTTCAAAAAAAAAAAAAATTAAAAAAAAAATTTTTCTCTATTTTTTTTCTTAAAGTACAAATAATAACAAACAAATTTCGTTAATAAATGTTTTTGATATAATGCAAACCCAAAAAGATATGAATTTTTTAAGTTTTACAATTGTATAAAAGTCTTGTTTGAGGAGATTAGGGGGGGGGGGAGCGAAAATCGGTCAGCAGACTGTTGACGCATTCTCATCTTACTAAACTTAAGTAGAAATTAACAAGAAACTAATTGTCTAACTCCTAAAAACCTTGAAAATCCTCAAAATACACGTTATATATGCAAAAAATAGAACATAATATGGGAAAATCATATACAGAAACACTATTATTTTATAAAAAAATAAATAAACTCCCGGTTTTTTCTTCCTATTTACTTTCATTGATCACACCTAATAAAACTGCATAAAAAAATACTGACTTTTCTAAAAATTTTTGGAAATTTTAAAAAATTTATTTTTACATTCCCATCCTAAATGAGAAGGTATTAAATTTGTGCGATTTTGAACTTTTGCTAAAACCTACATTTCTCGACGTTTTGAGACCTCCTGATTCCGAAAAAATGGGTTTTACGAAAGTGTCTGTCTGTATGTCTGTCTGTCTGTCTGTCTGTCTGTGTAAAAAATTTTGAAATCCATTAACTTGAGTAAAAATTAATTTATTAATTTGACATTTGGTATGCGTTTTAAGTGACCAAAAATACAGATCGAGTTCGTTAGCCAGCGATTTTGGACCAAAAATGTCAAAAATAGAACATTTTCAATCTTCAAAAAAAAAAAAAATTAAAAAAAAAATTTTTCTCTATTTTTTTTCTTAAAGTACAAGTAATAACAAACAAATTTCGTTAATAAATGTTTTTGATATAATGCAAACCCAAAAAGATATGAATTTTTTAAGTTTTACAACTGTATAAAAGTCTTGTTTGAGGAGATTAGGGGGGGGGGGAGTGAAAATCGGTCAGCAGACTGTTGACGCATTCTCATCTTACTAAACTCAAGTAGAAATTAACAAAAAACTAATTGTTTAACTGCTAAAAACCTTGAAAATCCTCAAAATACACGTTATATATGCAAAAAATAGAACATAATATGGGAAAATCATATACAGAAACACTATTATTTTATAAAAAAATAAATAAACTCCCGGTTTTTTCTTCCTATTTACTTTCATTGATCACACCTAATAAAACTGCATCAAAAAATATTGACTTTTCTAAAAATTTTTGGAAATTTTGAAAAAATTTATTTTTACATTCTCATCCTAAATGAGAAGGTATTAAATTTGTGCGATTTTAAACTTTTGCTAAAACCTACATTTCTCGACGTTTTGAGACCTCCTGATTCCGAAAAAATAGGTTTTACGAAAGTGTCTGTCTGTATGTCTGTCTGTCTGTCTGTCTGTCTAAAAAATTTTGAAATCCATTAACTTGAGTAAAAATTAATTTATCAATTTGACATTTGGTATGCGTTTTAAGTGACCAAAAATACAGATCGAGTTCGTTAGCCAGCTATTTTGGACCAAAAATGTCATAAATAGAACATTTTCAATCTTCAAAAAAAAAAAAAATTAAAAAAAAAAATTTTTCTCTATTTTTTTTCTTAAAGTACAAGTAATAACAAACAAATTTTGTTAATAAATGTTTTTGATATCATGCAAACCCAAAAAGATATGAATTTTTTAAGTTTTACAACTGTATAAAAGTCTTGTTTGAGGAGATTAGGGGGGGGGGGAGTGAAAATCGGTCAGCAGACTGTTGACGCATTCTCATCTTACTAAACTCAAGTAGAAATTAACAAAAAACTAATTGTTTAACTGCTAAAAACCTTGAAAATCCTCAAAATACACGTTATATATGCAAAAAATAGAACATAATATGGGAAAATCATATACAGAAACACTATTATTTTATAAAAAAATAAATAAACTCCCGGTTTTTTCTTCCTATTTACTTTCATTGATCACACCTAATAAAACTGCATCAAAAAATATTGACTTTTCTAAAAAGTTTTGGAAATTTTGAAAAAATTTATTTTTACATTCTCATCCTAAATGAGAAGGTATTAAATTTGTGCGATTTTAAACTTTTGCTAAAACCTACATTTCTTGACGTTTTGAGACCTCCTGATTCCGAAAAAATGGGTTTTACGAAAGTGTCTGTCTGTATGTCTGTCTGTCTGTCTGTCTGTCTAAAAAATTTTGAAATCCATTAACTTGAGTAAAAATTAATTTATCAATTTGACATTTGGTATGCGTTTTAAGTGACCAAAAATACAGATCGAGTTCGTTAGCCAGCTATTTTGGACCAAAAATGTCATAAATAGAACATTTTCAATCTTCAAAAAAAAAAAAAATTAAAAAAAAAATTTTTCTCTATTTTTTTTCTTAAAGTACAAGTAATAACAAACAAATTTCGTTAATAAATGTTTTTGATATAATGCAAACCCAAAAAGATATGAATTTTTTAAGTTTTACAACTGTATAAAAGTCTTGTTTGAGGAGATTAGGGGGGGGGGGAGTGAAAATCGGACAGCAGACTGTTGACGCATTCTCATCTTACTAAACGCAAGTAGAAATTAACAAAAAACTAATTGTTTAACTGCTAAAAACCTTGAAAATCCTCAAAATACACGTTATATATGCAAAAAATAGAACATAATATGGGAAAATCATATACAGAAACACTATTATTTTATAAAAAAATAAATAAACTCCCGGTTTTTTCTTCTTATTTACCTTTATTGATCACACCTAATAAAACTGCATCAAAAAATATTGACTTTTCTAAAAATTTTTGGAAATTTTGAAAAAATTTATTTTTACATTCTCATCCTAAATGAGAAGGTATTAAATTTTTGCGATTTTGAACTTTTGCTAAAACCTACATTTCTCGACGTTTTGAGACCTCCTGATTCCGAAAAAATGGGTTTTACGAAAGTGTCTGTCTGTATGTCTGTCTGTCTGTCTGTCTGTCTGTGTAAAAAATTTTGAAATCCATTAACTTGAGTAAAAATTAATTTATCAATTTGACATTTGGTATGCGTTTTAAATGACCAAAAATACAGATCGAGTTCGTTAGCCAGCTATTTTGGACCAAAAATGTCAAAAATAGAACATTTTCAATCTTCAAAAAAAAAAAAAAAAATTAAAAAAAAAATTTTTCTCTGCTTTTTTTCTTAAAGTACAAGTCATAACAAACAAATTTCGTTAATAAATGTTTTTGATATAATGCAAACCCAAAAAGATATGAATTTTTTAAGTTTTACAATTGTATAAAAGTCTTGTTTGAGGAGATTAGGGGGAGGGGAGCGAAAATCGGTCAGCAGACTATTGACGCATTCTCATCTTACTAAACTCAAGTAGAAATTAACAAAAAACTAATTGTTTAACTGCTAAAAACCTTGAAAATCCTCAAAATACACGTTATATATGCAAAAACTAGAACATAATATGGGAAAATCATATACAGAAACACTATTATTTTATAAAAAAATAAATAAACTCCCGGTTTTTTCTTCCTCTTTACTTTCATTGATCACACCTAATAAAACTGCATAAAAAAATATTGACTTTTATAAAAATTTTTGGAAATTTGGAAAAAATTTATTTTTACATTCTTATCCTAAATGAGAAGGTATTAAATTTGTGCGATTTTGAACTTTTGCTAAAACCTACATTTCTCGACGTTTTGAGATCTCCTGATTCCGAAAAAATGGGTTTTACGAAAGTGTCTGTCTGTATGTCTGTCTGTCTGTCTGTGTAAAAAATTTTGAAATCCATTAACTTGAGTAAAAATTAATTTATCAATTTGACATTTGGTATGCGTTTTAAGTGACCAAAAATACAGATCGAGTTCGTTAGCCAGCTATTTTGGACCAAAAATGTCAAAAATAAAACATTTTCAATCTTCAAAAAAAAAAAAAATTAAAAAAAAAATTTTTCTCTATTTTTTTTCTTAAAGTACAAATAATAACAAACAAATTTCGTTAATAAATGTTTTTGATATAATGCAAACCCAAAAAGATATGAATTTTTTAAGTTTTACAATTGTATAAAAGTCTTGTTTGAGGAGATTAGGGGGGGGGGGGAGCGAAAATCGGTCAGCAGACTGTTGACGCATTCTCATCTTACTAAACTTAAGTAGAAATTAACAAGAAACTAATTGTCTAACTCCTAAAAACCTTGAAAATCCTCAAAATACACGTTATATATGCAAAAAATAGAACATAATATGGGAAAATCATATACAGAAACACTATTATTTTATAAAAAAATAAATAAACTCCCGGTTTTTTCTTCCTATTTACTTTCATTGATCACACCTAATAAAACTGCATAAAAAAATACTGACTTTTCTAAAAATTTTTGGAAATTTTAAAAAATTTATTTTTACATTCCCATCCTAAATGAGAAGGTATTAAATTTGTGCGATTTTGAACTTTTGCTAAAACCTACATTTCTCGACGTTTTGAGACCTCCTGATTCCGAAAAAATGGGTTTTACGAAAGTGTCTGTCTGTATGTCTGTCTGTCTGTCTGTCTGTCTGTGTAAAAAATTTTGAAATCCATTAACTTGAGTAAAAATTAATTTATTAATTTGACATTTGGTATGCGTTTTAAGTGACCAAAAATACAGATCGAGTTCGTTAGCCAGCGATTTTGGACCAAAAATGTCAAAAATAGAACATTTTCAATCTTCAAAAAAAAAAAAAATTAAAAAAAAAATTTTTCTCTATTTTTTTTCTTAAAGTACAAGTAATAACAAACAAATTTCGTTAATAAATGTTTTTGATATAATGCAAACCCAAAAAGATATGAATTTTTTAAGTTTTACAACTGTATAAAAGTCTTGTTTGAGGAGATTAGGGGGGGGGGGAGTGAAAATCGGTCAGCAGACTGTTGACGCATTCTCATCTTACTAAACTCAAGTAGAAATTAACAAAAAACTAATTGTTTAACTGCTAAAAACCTTGAAAATCCTCAAAATACACGTTATATATGCAAAAAATAGAACATAATATGGGAAAATCATATACAGAAACACTATTATTTTATAAAAAAATAAATAAACTCCCGGTTTTTTCTTCCTATTTACTTTCATTGATCACACCTAATAAAACTGCATCAAAAAATATTGACTTTTCTAAAAATTTTTGGAAATTTTGAAAAAATTTATTTTTACATTCTCATCCTAAATGAGAAGGTATTAAATTTGTGCGATTTTAAACTTTTGCTAAAACCTACATTTCTCGACGTTTTGAGACCTCCTGATTCCGAAAAAATAGGTTTTACGAAAGTGTCTGTCTGTATGTCTGTCTGTCTGTCTGTCTGTCTAAAAAATTTTGAAATCCATTAACTTGAGTAAAAATTAATTTATCAATTTGACATTTGGTATGCGTTTTAAGTGACCAAAAATACAGATCGAGTTCGTTAGCCAGCTATTTTGGACCAAAAATGTCATAAATAGAACATTTTCAATCTTCAAAAAAAAAAAAAATTAAAAAAAAAAATTTTTCTCTATTTTTTTTCTTAAAGTACAAGTAATAACAAACAAATTTTGTTAATAAATGTTTTTGATATCATGCAAACCCAAAAAGATATGAATTTTTTAAGTTTTACAACTGTATAAAAGTCTTGTTTGAGGAGATTAGGGGGGGGGGGAGTGAAAATCGGTCAGCAGACTGTTGACGCATTCTCATCTTACTAAACTCAAGTAGAAATTAACAAAAAACTAATTGTTTAACTGCTAAAAACCTTGAAAATCCTCAAAATACACGTTATATATGCAAAAAATAGAACATAATATGGGAAAATCATATACAGAAACACTATTATTTTATAAAAAAATAAATAAACTCCCGGTTTTTTCTTCCTATTTACTTTCATTGATCACACCTAATAAAACTGCATCAAAAAATATTGACTTTTCTAAAAAGTTTTGGAAATTTTGAAAAAATTTATTTTTACATTCTCATCCTAAATGAGAAGGTATTAAATTTGTGCGATTTTAAACTTTTGCTAAAACCTACATTTCTTGACGTTTTGAGACCTCCTGATTCCGAAAAAATGGGTTTTACGAAAGTGTCTGTCTGTATGTCTGTCTGTCTGTCTGTCTGTCTAAAAAATTTTGAAATCCATTAACTTGAGTAAAAATTAATTTATCAATTTGACATTTGGTATGCGTTTTAAGTGACCAAAAATACAGATCGAGTTCGTTAGCCAGCTATTTTGGACCAAAAAAGTCATAAATAGAACATTTTCAATCTTCAAAAAAAAAAAAAATTAAAAAAAAAATTTTTCTCTATTTTTTTTCTTAAAGTACAAGTAATAACAAACAAATTTCGTTAATAAATGTTTTTGATATCATGCAAACCCAAAAAGATATGAATTTTTTAAGTTTTACAACTGTATAAAAGTCTTGTTTGAGGAGATTAGGGGGGGGGGAGTGAAAATCGGTCAGCAGACTGTTGACGCATTCTCATCTTACTAAACTCAAGTAGAAATTAACAAAAAACTAATTGTTTAACTGCTAAAAACCTTGAAAATCCTCAAAATACACGTTATATATGCAAAAAATAGAACATAATATGGGAAAATCATATACAGAAACACTATTATTTTATAAAAAAATAAATAAACTCCCGGTTTTTTCTTCCTATTTACTTTCATTGATCACACCTAATAAAACTGCATCAAAAAATATTGACTTTTCTAAAAATTTTTGGAAATTTTGAAAAAATTTATTTTTACATTCTCATCCTAAATGAGAAGGTATTAAATTTGTGCGATTTTAAACTTTTGCTAAAACCTACATTTCTCGACGTTTTGAGACCTCCTGATTCCGAAAAAATGGGTTTTACGAAAGTGTCTGTCTGTCTGTCTGTCTGTCTGTCTGTGTAAAAAATTTTGAAATCCATAAACTTGAGTAAAAATTAATTTATCAATTTGACATTTGGTATGCGTTTTAAGTGACCAAAAATACAGATCGAGTTCGTTAGCCAGCTATTTTGGACCAAAAATGTCATAAATAGAACATTTTCAATCTTCAAAAAAAAAAAAAATTAAAAAAAAAATTTTTCTCTATTTTTTTTCTTAAAGTACAAGTAATAACAAACAAATTTCGTTAATAAATGTTTTTGATATCATGCAAACCCAAAAAGATATGAATTTTTTAAGTTTTACAACTGTATAAAAGTCTTGTTTGAGGAGATTAGGGGGGGGGGGAGTGAAAATCGGTCAGCAGACTGTTGACGCATTCTCATCTTACTAAACTCAAGTAGAAATTAACAAAAAACTAATTGTTTAACTGCTAAAAACCTTGAAAATCCTCAAAATACACGTTATATATGCAAAAAATAGAACATAATATGGGAAAATCATATACAGAAACACTATTATTTTATAAAAAAATAAATAAACTCCCGGTTTTTTCTTCCTATTTACTTTCATTGATCACACCTAATAAAACTGCATCAAAAAATATTGACTTTTCTAAAAAGTTTTGGAAATTTTGAAAAAATTTATTTTTACATTCTCATCCTAAATGAGAAGGTATTAAATTTGTGCGATTTTAAACTTTTGCTAAAACCTACATTTCTTGACGTTTTGAGACCTCCTGATTCCGAAAAAATGGGTTTTACGAAAGTGTCTGTCTGTATGTCTGTCTGTCTGTCTGTCTGTCTAAAAAATTTTGAAATCCATTAACTTGAGTAAAAATTAATTTATCAATTTGACATTTGGTATGCGTTTTAAGTGACCAAAAATACAGATCGAGTTCGTTAGCCAGCTATTTTGGACCAAAAATGTCATAAATAGAACATTTTCAATCTTCAAAAAAAAAAAAAATTAAAAAAAAAATTTTTCTCTATTTTTTTTCTTAAAGTACAAGTAATAACAAACAAATTTCGTTAATAAATGTTTTTGATATCATGCAAACCCAAAAAGATATGAATTTTTTAAGTTTTACAACTGTATAAAAGTCTTGTTTGAGGAGATTAGGGGGGGGGGAGTGAAAATCGGTCAGCAGACTGTTGACGCATTCTCATCTTACTAAACTCAAGTAGAAATTAACAAAAAACTAATTGTTTAACTGCTAAAAACCTTGAAAATCCTCAAAATACACGTTATATATGCAAAAAATAGAACATAATATGGGAAAATCATATACAGAAACACTATTATTTTATAAAAAAATAAATAAACTCCCGGTTTTTTCTTCCTATTTACTTTCATTGATCACACCTAATAAAACTGCATCAAAAAATATTGACTTTTCTAAAAATTTTTGGAAATTTTGAAAAAATTTATTTTTACATTCTCATCCTAAATGAGAAGGTATTAAATTTGTGCGATTTTAAACTTTTGCTAAAACCTACATTTCTCGACGTTTTGAGACCTCCTGATTCCGAAAAAATGGGTTTTACGAAAGTGTCTGTCTGTCTGTCTGTCTGTCTGTCTGTCTGTGTAAAAAATTTTGAAATCCATAAACTTGAGTAAAAATTAATTTATCAATTTGACATTTGGTATGCGTTTTAAGTGACCAAAAATACAGATCGAGTTCGTTAGCCAGCTATTTTGGACCAAAAATGTCATAAATAGAACATTTTCAATCTTCAAAAAAAAAAAAAATTAAAAAAAAAATTTTTCTCTATTTTTTTTCTTAAAGTACAAGTAATAACAAACAAATTTCGTTAATAAATGTTTTTGATATAATGCAAACCCAAAAAGATATGAATTTTTTAAGTTTTACAACTGTATAAAAGTCTTGTTTGAGGAGATTAGGGGGGGGGGAGTGAAAATCGGTCAGCAGACTGTTGACGCATTCTCATCTTACTAAACTCAAGTAGAAATTAACAAAAAACTAATTGTTTAACTGCTAAAAACCTTGAAAATCCTCAAAATACACGTTATATATGCAAAAAATAGAACATAATATGGGAAAATCATATACAGAAACACTATTATTTTATAAAAAAATAAATAAACTCCCGGTTTTTTCTTCTTATTTACTTTCATTGATCACACCTAATAAAACTGCATCAAAAAATATTGACTTTTCTAAAAATTTTTGGAAATTTTGAAAAAATTTATTTTTACATTCTCATCCTAAATGAGAAGGTATTAAATTTGTGCGATTTTGAACTTTTGCTAAAACCTACATTTCTCGACGTTTTAAGACCTCCTGATTCCGAAAAAATGGGTTTTTTTTTTTATAAGTGCCACATTCGGCTTGGTTTAATGGAAA
The DNA here is from genome assembly GCA_037103525.1 of Ganaspis brasiliensis. Classification (NCBI taxonomy): domain Eukaryota; kingdom Metazoa; phylum Arthropoda; class Insecta; order Hymenoptera; family Figitidae; genus Ganaspis; species Ganaspis brasiliensis. The sequence goes on from JAZKLR010000107.1 coordinate 25,731, forward strand.
ATTTGAAATTCGCCTCTCAGCATTCAGAAACATTATTAATATTTTGAAATTTAAATCTTTGAGTAAATTGAAGTTTTTTTAAATTTAAAATATTTGTGAATAAGTAATATTATGTGGTTATTAGTAATATATTAAGAATAAATTTTAAGTAATGTATATTTGAAATTCAAATTTTTGGCATAAAAGGAATAATGAGACAGGCACACACTAGAAATACACACTAGTGTATTTCTATCTGATTTTTGGTGCTGAATCCAAATCTAAAGTCAGAAGTTTTAGATTGACAAAATTTTTTGGGTTAAACTTAAAATCTGTTGATTAACACGAATTAGAGCAAATTAAAAAAAAAAATTCGCTTAGACACTACAATAGTGTATTTCTTTTTGAGTTTGGGTGCTGAATTCGAATTTGAAGTCAGAAGTTTTAGATTGGCAAAATTTTTGGAAATACCTCAAAAATTTGCTCAAAAACACGAATTTGATTCCATTAAATGGAAATAAACGAATTGAATTATTCCAATGTATTTTTCCTTCTGCATGTTAATCTAAAGTGAGAATTGTCTCCATTTTGGTATCAATAGATTCGTTGAAAAGAACTGCATGTGCACTGCAAAAACATGGTATCTTAAATTGGACAAAAATGTCTTAAATTAAGATATTTTTGGTGTCTAAGACACGAAAAATGTCTTATTTTAAGACATTTTTGAACAATTTAAGACACCTATTTTGCAGTGTGATAGTTATAGTTTAAATCATTTTTTAAAATTATTTACAAAAAAAAAAAATTCTAATAGTAACGGATTCCTCTCATTTTGATGAAATTTGACCTCTTCTATATGATCACTAAATTATCCCTTTCTATTCGAGAGGATTTTCCTCTTCTATCTTCTTCTGTCAAATTTACAAATTTCACATATTATTGTAAAATTCATAATTTGTCACAAACTTGATATTTTTTTACATAAAAAATTTACCCGTTTTAAAATTAGAGTATATAATTTCCCGAATATATCTCAAGTATCAGAATTTTTTATTATTTTTTAATTCTTTATACTATTAAATTAGGTTGAAGTTATACAAAAGATTGGGTATGTGTCAAAAATCCTTTTGCTCTTGCAAAATTCTCTTACAAATTAAGTAATAATAGAAGAGGAATATTCCTCTGCTAACGAGATAATTTTTTTTCGTGTTTGTTGTAAAAAATTATTATTAAAATCTTAGAAACTCCAGAAAATGAAAGAATACTTGATAAAAACTTAAGCAAAGTGCTTTGCGTAGTCCAAAAATCATACAAGGCTTCGAGCTCGGGTATAAGATCAGAAGAAAAAACTTAGGCAAAGTCACTCGCGTGTTATTTGTATCAAAAACGTGGTCAAAGCTGAGCGCTGTATACGAAATAAAAACTACGCAAACGCCATGCTTGCATTTAGAAAAACTCGCATTTCCATTTTTTTCATATAATTTGTTTAAACAATGAACTTTTGATTTCATAATTAAATAGAAAATTATCATTTTATACACAATGTGAATTTAAATTCAACAATTTTTTAATTTTTATCCAGGTACTTAATGCTAACAGTTTTTCTTAATTTTCTCAGTTCTACCAAAATGTGGTTTCCCTAAGTTTTTCCTTAGTACGGCAGTGTACTATCTCGTCGATTTCATTTTCCTATTTTTGCTTATATTCGTGTTCTTGAGCACTTGTTGGATCTAAACTCAACAAATCAAGCCAATCTGACAATTCTAACTCCACATTAGGTACACTGAAAAAAATGTTTAGTCATATCAACAAAAATTTTGTTGGCTTAACCAAATTTTTAGTCATAGCAACAAAAATTTGGTTGGCTCAACCAAATTTTTGTTGATATGACTAAACATTTTTTTCATTGTATTAGTGCGAAAAATTACATAGCAATACACTAGTGTAGTGTCTTGTCTATGACACTTTTTTTCGGTGCTTTTGTAATTTATTATACTGCACGCAAATAAAGTGTCTATATTATTTTAAAAATAAAAAAATACATAGTAATAATTTGAAGAAAAAAAGCGTGTTTAAAGTATTAATACTTACTGACATATTGTGTTAACGTACAATTTCTGTTTGTTAGACATTGCTCTTAATTGTATTCTAAATTTGAGTTTAATACTATATTGATTTGAAGACTAGTCTTACTCAATCATGGAATTGTATCGAGGCAGAAGTCAACTAATATCAATAAGTTCAAACAGAAATTGTAGTGTTTTTTAATGAAATTTAGGTGCAACAACCCTTTGCTTTGAGGATTTAAGTAACTGAGATTTTTCTTTTCTCTCCAGTAAATCGCAAATATTCCGGAAAGTATTAGTATCGAGCGCGAAGCGCGAGTGCCGTGATGAGAATGTATTCCTTAAAGGCGTAGAACTTTAAGACAAAAAAAGTTTTACATTTTAAGTGAAAACCCAATTTAGAATAGCGCTAAACAGGCCAGATTAAACTGGCTCATGTCGTAGGGAGAGTATTAAATTTCAATAACGACAAGCATGCATTACATGGTCGAAGCGTGCAGCCTGACAAAAAGATTGATAATGATCGGAGTGCGAAGCACGACGTTCATTTCAAAAACGTAGCGCGTAGCGCGACGATTACTAAAACTTCGGAGCGCGAAGCGCGACGACGACCCTTGTGCGCCCCGAGGCGCGCTGAGACTAGCGAGCGAAGCGAGCCCTGCGCCGAAGCGCGCGATGAGAATGTGACGGAGCGCGAAGCGCGATGTCAGATTTTTTTTTTCAAAAAAACGTGTCCCCCCCTCTTATCTTCCAAACCATTTGACCTAGAGGTTTGAAATTTGGTATACCTAGGTATTTTTACGTGTAGATTACAGGAAAAACATAGCGAACGTTGCTGGACTTAATTTTCAAAAGTTATTAATGAAAAGTTGAAAAATGACAAAAAACCCCTATGCTAGAGCTCAGCGTATTTATCCTGAAAGGTTGGGAATTGGTTAAAAATGTGTAATTTCATGCAGAATTTTTTATAAAACCATAAAAATTGTGGTTTAAATTTATTATCATAACATTTTTTCCAAAAAACTGAAATTTTACCAAAAAAAAATTTTTTTCTTCTAAACAGCTACAATATTTTATAGTTTCAGATTATTTTTTTGTACAAAATGTTTATGTTTATGTTTAAATTACTTTAAAAGTTAAAAAATAAAAAAAAAATAAAAATAAATTTTTTTGGCTTTAAAATTTAAAATTATATAAAAAAGCTTAGTCTATTTAATTTGAAATTTTTAATCTTATAAAAATCATTAAGTATATACTTAAATTTCTTTAAAAATAAAAAAAATTATTTTAATTTATCATTATTTAAATTATTATTCAAATAATCTCTGACTCATATAATTGAAAAAAATTAGAGCGGTACGGAACCCTTCGACTTAATACGAGTGTAACTCGTACTTGCCCGATATTTTTATTTTTACGACACTGAGGGTCTTAAATTTTTTAAAATAATGAATCCAGCTGAAAATGCTTTCGAGCATTTCCATGGTAAGTGATCATGGAAATTTCCTTATGTTATGGGATTTAGATCAAACTTCGCTTACTTGTAATCCTTGATGTAACTAAAAGAATTGTGAAGCTTCTTTTAAAAAATATTAATAAATGTAGGAGATATTCAACTTTAAAATTTTTGAACTTTTTATTTTTGAGACCACATAACTTTTGAATGATAAGAGAAATAGAAAGTTTAAAATAATATTAATTTAAAGTTTTGTTGATATTTAAAGAAAAAGTTTTGTTTTCTGCTTTTTAAAAAACCTCCAATTTTTATTTTGTTAATATTTTTTGTAGTGATGTAGTGTACTTACCACAAGATACCCTGTAAGTTTGAAAATGGGATGAGCATAACTTTCCAAGAAATAAATAAAAATGTATTACAAGTAACGTTAAATATGTATGATTCGAACTTTGTTCTTTTCGAGAGATGCTCGTTTGTTATTTTTTTTAATTGATTTAGCGAAGAATTAGCCTTATCTGAAATACATTTTTATTTATTTCGTGGAAAGTTATGCTTATCCCATTTTGAAACTCACAGGGTGTCTTGAAGTAAATACACTACATCACTACAAAAAATATTAACAAAATAAAAGTTGGAGATTTTTCAAAAAACAGAAAACAAAACTTTTTCTTTAAATATCAACAAAACTTTAAATTAATATTATTTTAAACTTAATTTAGTAAAAAGTGTGTCTTTTAACAAACAATTTAAAAAAAAATTGACACTTATTTCTTTTATCATTCAAAAGTTATGTGGTCTCAAAAATAAAAAGTTCAGAAATTTTAAAGTTGAATATCTCCTACATTTATTAATATTTTTTAAAAGAAGCTTTACAATTTTTGTAGTTACATCAAAGACTACAAGTAATCGAAGTTTGATCTAAATCCCATAAAATAAGGAAATTTCCATGATCACTTACCATGGAAATGCTCTTTCACTGGTATTTTTAGGATCACGAAATCTGATTGTTTGATCATTTTTTGAAAAATTAAAATGTGGGATTAAGGATCTATTGCTTTTTTCAGAAAAAAAAATTGTTTTCTTGAGAAGTGAAAAAAAATCCAAAAAATTGGTTTCATGTAAAAGAACTTGAAGATGAAAACTAGGGCTGGAAAATGTCCATCAAAGAGTTGACATTTTTTTATATTTTTAGTGGTCTTCAACTCTTTTAAATGAAAAATTCACAAAAAAAAAGTTTTTAAAACATTTTTTTGTAGAAGATAATAATGTAGAATTAATTATTTCAAGTTCTTAGACAAAAATCCAATTTAAATAAATAAATTAAGACGGTGATATATATATTTATGTATATTTAGTTTTCAATAACTCTCATATATACCTTTAAAATTCACTAATACACTTCAGAATATATTTTTAATTTAGGTGTATTTTTTCAACGCCGCCAAGTAAGGCAGTTACGTAAGAATCGCCCATTTAGGACTTGGTGATTTTAGGACCTAATTAGGAGTTGACAATCGTAGGAGTTAATTGAGACTTAATATGTTTAGGACTTAACTAGGAATTGATGATTTTAGGACTTATTTAGGACTTGACAACTGAGAATTAAATTAAGACTTTATAAATTAGGGACGAAAATAGGACTTGATAAATTTAGTACGAAATTAGGACTTGATAATTTTAGTACGTATTTAAGATTTGATAATTTTAGGACTTAAGTAGGACTTAATTAGGACCTGATGATTTTAGGACTTAATTAGAAGTTGATCACTGTAGGACTGAAGTAGAACTTGATCTCTTTAGGACTTTATTAGGATTTTACAATTGAAGGACCATATTAAAACTTGATAAAGTTAAGACAAAATTAAGAATTGATTCTTTTAAGACTTTATTAGGACTTGATAATTTTAGGACGTATTCAGAACTTGTCGATTTTAGGACTTTAGTAGGAGTTTGAACTCTTTATTGAGAAGAATTTATTTATGAAGAACTTTATTGAGACTTGGTAAATTTAGAACGAAAAAAGGACCTTATAAGTTTAATACTTTATTAGGATTTCATAATTTTAGGACGTTTTTAGGACTTGGTGATTTTAGGACTTAATTAGGACTTGACAATTGTAGGAATTAATTAAGACTTGATAAATTTAGGACGAAAATTGAACTTGATAATTTTAGTACTTTTTTAGGATTTGATGATTTTAGTAGATATTTAGGACTTTGTGATTTTAGAACTTAAATAGGACTTGACAATCGTAGGAATTAATTTAGACTTGATAAATTTAGGACGAAAATAGGACACGATAATTTTAGTACATTATTAGGATTTGATAATTTTAGTAGGGGAGAGTAGTCAGAGTTAGATATAGTTTTGACATTTCTCTATAACTTCTCCTGTAGGCCGAATTTTGCGATGTCTCTTATATTATTGGAAAGTTCTACTAAAATGCAATGTTTTTGATAAACATTGCAAAAAATTTGGACCAAAAGTTTCGGAGTTATAGGCAATTAAAAAAAAAAAAAAAAGGTAGTCAGAGTTGAACATGGTAGTCAGAGTTGGGTCACTGTAGAAAATCAATGAAATATGAAGATAATTAATTGAAAATGACAATATCTTTGCCTTCGCATGATAAAATGGCACTCAAATACATTTGGAAATGACAAAAGGAAACATGAAATTGAAATAAATCATATTTCCTCTTGTATCGCAAAATTTATCTGAAAGTGAAAAAGTATTACCAAAAATTTGAATTTTCTTTCTTTCCAATAGAAATGAAGTTTTGGACACCTTTTTAAGTTAACAAATTCATTTTCATTGCAAAAATGCTTCAGAATTGCAAAATTTTGGGTGTACCAACCTTGACTCAAGCGTCGTTTAGCTTCATATCACACACACACCATGAACGCTTTATACAAACACCAAATTACGTTCCACATTTTCGTATAACATCTTAATGAACAATTTTAGTCAACTTAATTTATCTTTAGCATATTTCTTCTACATTTAATTATCTAATTTTGAAACTACAAAAACGTTTTTTGTTGAGCGTATAACATGGACTCGCTTAATACGTCTGTATAGTTCGCACACTTCACTGCAATCCATCTAAAAAGTTTTTTGGGATTGCTAACAAATATTTACGCACAACGACATATGGATCTACTGTAATAAAACTAAATAAACGCGATGATTCAACTCTGACCACTGTCCAACTCTGACTACTCTCCCCTACGTATTTAGGACTTGGTGATTTTAGGACTTAATTAGGACGTGACAATCGTAGGAATTAATAAAGACTTTATATTTTTAGGATTTAATTAGGACTTGATAATTTTAGGTCTTTATTAGGATTTAATAATTTTAGTACGTATTTAGGACTTGGTTATTTTAGGACTAAATTAGAACTTGACAATTGTAGGAATTAATTAAGACTTTATATTTTTAGGATTTAATAAGAACTTCATGATTTTAGGACTTAATTAGGACTTAATAATTGTAGGACCTTATTAGGACTTGATTATTTTAGGAGTTAATTAGGACTTGATCACTTTAGGACCTAAGTACGACTTGACAATTGGGACTTAATGGAAGGAATTAAGGACTAAATAAAAACTTAATAAAGTTTAGACAAAATTAGTAATTGATAATTTAAGGACTTTATTAAGATTTGGTTTTTTTAGTACGTATTTAGGACTTGGTGATTTTAGGACTTAAATTTTTGAAATTCAGTATTTTAATTTTTTGACAAGTAATTTAAAATAATTAATATTGGATAAATAGTAAACTCGATTTTTTCTCAGAATCATGCAGAGTATTAGTCAACTGAGCTATTGTCACTAGTTGAAAGTGAAAATCTTTATATTCCATTTGCTATACAGTTTTTCAGACTTTTTTCGGATATTTTCTTTAAGGGTAATTCCTGGGGATTTTTAATTCCAGTTATCCATTGGAAAAGTAGTAGGCATATTTCTGATGATGTTCCTACATATTACAATTTAATTACAATTTTTTTGTAGTAATTGATAACTTTTTTCAGATTTTTTTCCAATATTTTCTTTAAGTGTGGTTTCTAGGAGTTGATTATTCTTTTTATCCATTTAAAAATTAAGGGTCATAAATCAGAGGTCTTGATTATTACTCTTGTTATCCTTTGGAAAAATTAAAGATCTTATTTCTGATGATTTTCCACCATTTTAGAACTTGATTGCAATTTTTCTCTAGAAATTGGTGTATTTTTCTACTTTTTTTCAATTGTTTTCTTAAGGGGTTGTTCTTAAAGATTGATTATTTTTCTTATTCCACAGCCACACAAAAAAAAAAAGTACCCGAGTTGGGGAATGAGACTACTCATTCCTTATGTATTTTGATGCGCTGAATCCGAATCCGTCCTCAGAATTGGTCCATCAGATCAAGTTTTGACCCTAACCACAAAATTAATAAAATGACACTTTTTGAACATTAGAATTTGAACTCGACTTAACTTTAATACATGCCTAGGACCAATAGAAAGCTTGAATTATTACCTTTAAAACGCTTTTTCAGAAATTGTTCTACGATGATTTTTAACGAAGTTATGATGATTTACTTAAAATATGACTTTTTTCTATATGTTAAAAACACATCAATTATTGATGTGTTATTGTGCAAAGGAAAAAAATAATTCTAAGTAAAACATCATAACTTCGTTTAAAATCATCGTAGAACAATTTCTAAAAAAGCGTTTTAAAGGTAATAATTCAAGCTTTCTATTGGTCCTAGGCATGTATTAAAGTTAAGTCGAGTTCAAATTCTAATGTTCAAAAAGTGTCATTTTATTAATTTTGAGGTTAGGGTCAAAACTTGATCTGATGGACCAATTCTGAGGACGGATTCGGATTCAGCGCATCAAAATACATAAGGAATGAGTAGTCTCATTCCCCAACTCGGGTACTTTTTTTTTTGTGTGGCTGTGTTATCTATTGGACAATTTAGAAAGTACAATTATTAAAAGTGTCCATTATTTTAGAACTTGATTAGAATTTTTTTCTAGAAATTGATACACTTTTTCAGATTTTTTTAGACTATTTTCTTGAGAGGTGGTTCCTAGAGGTTGATTATTTAGTTATCTTTTTAAAAAAGTATGGGTCATATTTCTGATGTTTCTTTACAGTTGTAGAACTTGAATACAATTTTTTTGTATAAATTTATAACTAATGTCTGAAGGAAAAAAAAGATACATTTTTTATACAATTAAATAAAATACATTTTAAATTTAATAAATTTACTTAAAAATTAGACTCTAGTATTTTAAAATTTTATCTTAAAATTTAATTAAAGGGCCTTTTCATGTCAGAAATATCAGAGTTATCAAAGAGTTCATCGATTTTGTTGAAACTTATTTGGTATTATACTGCTATATGAGAAAATTTTATCTCCAATGATTTTTAAAAAAATTCAAAATTTTAGAAGATACGCCATTTTGAATATCGACATTAATTCAACAAAATTGTTAATATCTCAAAATATTATAAAGATATTTTAATGAAACTTAAACATGTTTTAGTTAAAAATATGTACTTTTAAAGGAAAATAAAGTCAATGAAAAAAAAAATTTTTTTATGTAAAAAAATTAAAAAACAATTTTTAATTCAATTTTTTATTTACTTACTCCTCTCTGACAGAAATTTTATTAATATTTTTAAATTCCTTATGAATTTACCTTTAATTTAAAAAAAAATTGATGGAGACTTTATTAGGTCCCGAGATATTAGACTTTTTGTACCTACAATTTAATCATGTAAAAAAAATAAAAAACAATTTTTAATTCAATTTTTTATTTACTTACTCCTCTCTGACAGAAATTTTATTAATATTTTTAAATTCCATATGAATATACCTTTAATTAAAAAAAAAATTGATGGAGACTTTATTAGGTCCGAGATATTAGACTTTTTGTACAACCGCGCGTAGTTGCAGCGGCCGTGGCAATGCCAGGCAATGCAAAGCGACAGCGTAGAAGCCTGGCAATGCAGCGCGCCACGCCGGGTTTTGCTGTCGCAACTACGCGCGGTAGTACAAAAAGTCTAATATCTCGGGACCTAATAAAGACTCCATCAATTTTTTTTTAAATTAAAGCTAAATTCATAAGGAATTTAAAAATATTAATAAAATTTCTGTCAGAGAGGAGTAAGTAAATAAAAAATTAAATTAAAAATTGTTTTTTAATTTTGTTATATGAAAAAAAATTGTTTTTCATTGACTTTATTTTCCTTTAAAAGTACATATTTTTAACTAAAACATGTGTAAGTTTCATTAAAATATCTTTATAATATTTTGAGATATTAACAATTTTGTTGAATTAATGTCGATATTCAAAATGGCGTATCTTCTAAAATTTTGAATTTTTTTAAAAATCATTTGGAGGGGAATAGTTTCGCATGTAGCAGTATAATACCACAAAGTTTCATGAAAATGGATGAACCCTTTGACAACTCTGATATTTCTGACATGAAAAGGCCCTAAACTTATTTTAAATACTATTTTGATTATTTTTCTATAATTACATTAATACTAATTTCAAAAGTTTAATTTAATAAAGTGTAATTGATATTGAATTATTAATTTTAATAAAACTTTAATTTAAATGAAACTTTTTAGAAAAATCTCAAGTGTAAAAATTATTTAATATTTTAACCATACCTAACCACGAAACTTGATTTTATTTATTTTTAGAATAATGTATTTCTTTTGCCCACCTTTTATTGATATTATCAATCTAAAATTGATGAATCAAGCCAACTCTTTTTTCCTCTCAGTTTTTTCTATTTTAGTTTCTCTTTTGTAGAATTTTATTGCTATTTTATTGTGGAAATGGGTCGCACACATTTTCTCCAAAAATCAATTGTCAGAATATCCATTTGACCGAATTTTATGTATCAAAAAACACATTTATCCAAAAGTGCATTTAACAGAAATCTCATTTGTCTGAAATATTATTTGTCAGAAATTTCATTTGTCAAAAATGTCAATTATCAGTAATTTCATTTATCGAAAATTGCATTGATCAGAAATCTCATTGCTCAGAAATTGCATTTATCAGAAATCTCATTTGTCAAGAATATCAATTATCAGTAATCTTATTTATCAAAAATTGCATTTGAAAAGAAGATTTCGACCTTACCGGTAAAGCGACATCTATTTAATCGATGCCTATTACGCTCTTGGTTCGAGCTCTTGGTGGTAAACTTAAATTTGAATTGGAATGGGTTTTTCGAATTTAAATTATATACACTACCGTCGGAAATTGTTGGTCCGATCGATTGGAGCGGATCGAAAAAATACAACTCAAATAAAATCACGATATCTTGGTTAAAAATTAAGATAGAAACTTGACGTTTAAAAATTTGGAAAGCTTATTAAATTCTACCTTAGAATACCTATTATTTAACATTTTTTAAAATTCCAAAGTGATTATATTACTTGATGTGTTAGAAAAAGAAAATTTCGAATTTTTCAATTATCGTTCCATATGTTCAGTTCGTTGCCTGATGTAGAAAAATTGAATAAAAAAATTAAAATTTACACTGTTCTCTTCGTTGAATTGCCGGCTTTAATTTGAGCTAAGGGAACTTAAAAAATATTGAATGGTTCACGAGATATGACTAAATATGTCCGCGCATGTTTTTCTCAAAAATCAATCAAAACCGTGGTTTTTGCCTAAAAATGAAGGTTTTTGTGAAAAATATGCTCGGACATTTTTAGTCATATCTCGTGAACCACTCAATATTTTTCAAGTTCTCTAAGCTCAAATTAAAGCTGTCAAATCAACGAAGAGAACAATATAAATTTTAATTTTTTTAGTCAATTTTTCTACATCAGGCAACGAACTGAACATATGGAACGATAATTGAAAACTTCGAGAATTTTTTTTTCTAACACATCAACTAATATAATCACTTTAGAATTTTAAAAAATTTTAACTAATAGGTATTCTAAGGCAGAATTTAATAAGCTTTCCAAATTTTTAAACGTCAAGTTTCTATCTTAATTTTTAACCAAGATATCGTAATTTTATTTGAGTTGTATTTTTTCGATCCGCTCCAATCGATCGGACCAACAATTTCCGACGGTAGTGTACTTAAAATTTTGTTCTGAAAAAATAATCCGTGGAAGAGCACACCGTGCAACCGAGAGGACTCGAACCCCTGCCAATGGATGCCTTTTCGGGGACTTATAACCTATTAGTGCACCTTGCCAACACGACATGACTCTCCACTTTCTCATTCTTCCAGAACATACTCTCTGGCACATTCTGCTGTCTCCGTCTGACTGATATGACGTTCGTAGGATTACGCGAAAGTAAATACAATTCCGTTTCGAGTGAAATCCCCTCGAGAGATTGCAATTATCAGAAATCTGATTTATCCGATATTGCATTTATCAGAAATCTCATTGATCCGAAATATTATTTTTCAGAAATCTCTTTTGTCAAAAATGTTAATTATTAGTAATCTTATTTGTCAAAAATTGCATTTATCAGAAATCGCATTTTTCAAAAATTGTTATTATCAGAAGTCTCATTTGTCTGATACTGCATTTATGAGAAATCTCATTTGTCAAAAAAATCAACTATCAAAAACCTCTTTTATTCAAATTTTAATTTGTCCAGAAACCTAATTTATCAAAAATTGAATTTATCAGACTTGTTAGTTGTCCGAAATTGCATTTAACAGGAATCTAATTTCTCAGAATTTCCGATTATCAAAAATCTAATTTGTCCAAAACTGCATTTATCAGAAATCTTATTTGTCAAAACTTGCATTCATCAAAAATCGCATTTGTCCCAAACCACACTTATGGTGGATTTCACGTCAACTGTCCAGCCAAAAAAAAAAATTTTTTGTTTAATCCTTTCCCAATTTTTGTTATGAGTTGTCTTATAGGTAAATAATTTATCAGCCAAATATTTTTGAATTATATAAAAAATTGCCCGAGAGGGAGGGGGTTAAAGTTTTGAACTTTTTGTTAAGACGCTTTCATTTATTTATTTATTGAGCTTAAAAAAAATGATAAAAAAATTTTTTGGTACATGAATTTTCTAGATTTTTTCATCAGCTTTCGATTGGCGTGGTCTATTTAAAAATTTTTTTTTATTTTGACGAAAATTTTTGAAAATTAAAAATAAATTTCACTTTTTTTCATCTTCGGGCTCGTTTTATTTTTTTTATTTTATTTTTAAAAGAAAGCTAAGATTTTTTCCTACAAAATATGTAGTTTTCAAAAAACCCTTTTTTTTGTTTTTGAGAAATTTAATGTTGAATTTAGCGCGCCACGTTAAGGCGAAGACTCACTCTACCGCCCCGCTTGTTGCTGTGCGCTGTTTGCATCATTACGTGGATATTTAATTATTCTAACCCTTAATTGAACTTTTCTCTGCATTTTACAGTGCTGAGACTGACATGAAAACAATTAAGTGCCTGCACTATAGTTCTTTTGTTTATTTTTTTATGTTTAAATTTTTTTGATAATTTTTTGATATTGGTTTCTCATAGAGAAAGTATTGTTTTACCTCCACAGGATCGATTGAGATTTTCTGAAATATCTTGACATATTTTGAACTCAGGATGTCAAAAATAATGTTTTTAAAAAATGTCTTGCTTATGTGTGCATGTAGTTATGTATGTTAAGATTATGTTAGGCTCTATATTAAGAAAACAATAATTTAAAACAATGTTTTTTTGAGAGATTATAGGTCTTTAGGGGGGACAAATTATGCCCTACTTTTGAGTCTGATCTATCACTTCTAACTACATTTTTTTGAAATTTAAAAATTTTGAAAACAAAAATTTTCAAAAATGTACATATTTTTTGAAAACAGTAAAACCAGATTATTTTATTTTTTTTATCTTTTTAAAAATGCATCGATTAAGCTCTTAGCGATGCTTTTAGTGCAAATTGATAAAAAGTTATTACTATTCTATAAACAAAAAATATTGAAAATTATGTTCTTTAACAATTTTATTTTTATATTTTGTTGCTTTTTTAATATATTTCTGACTACTTGTAGGTCACTAAAAATTAATCAAATGAGCTCTTTGCGAACGGTCTAATGTAATGTTATTCAGAGTTATCATTGTTTAAAAAAAAATTAACTTTCGTAACTTACGGAATCTTATTTACATTTTATAAGAAATTATTTATACACCTATTTTGCGGAGAGTTTAAAACCACATCGATTGGTATGCATAACTTGTCCCCCTTAAAGACCTATAATTTCGCAAAAAAAAACATTCCCTATGGGAAATGACAATCGGCTAGAGCTTGGCCCAAGCTTGGCCAATATTAGACAAATATTAGCCCATGCTTGGGCCGATCTTGAGCAAACATCATTTTTGACATCCTGAGTTCAAAATATGTCAAGATATTTCAGAAAATCTCAATCGATCCTGTGGAGGTAAAACAATAATTTCTCTATGAGAAACCAATATCAAAAAATTACCAAAAAAATTTAAACATAAAAAAATAAACAAAAGAACTATAGTGCAGGCACTTAATTGTTTTCATGTCAGTCTCAGCACTGTAAAATGCAGAGAAAAGTTCAATTAAGGGTTAGAATAATTAAATACCCACGTAATGATGCAAATAGCGCACAGTAACAAGCGGGGCAGTAGAGTGAGACTTCGCCTTGACGATAAATGAAATTAATGATAATTGGCATTTTTGACAAATGAAATTTCTGATAAACCATATTTCGGACAAATGAGATTTCTGTAAAATGCACTTTTGGATAAATGGTTTTTTTGACAAATACAATGTTGGGAAAACTAGACTTCTTATAAATGCTATTTCGGACAAATGAGATTTCTGTTAAATGCTATTTTGCACAAATTAGATTTCTGATAAATGAAATTTCGGAATTGGGAGATTTCTGACAAATTCAATTTTGAACAAATTAGATTTTTGATAATTGAAAATCCTTACAATTGAGATTACTGATCAATTTAATTTTTAATAAATAAAATTCTTGATAATTCAATTTTTTGACAAACGAGATTTCAGATGAATGCTGTTTCGGATAAATTGAATTTCTGATAAATACAATTTTGGATAGATTAGATTTCTGATAACTTAGCTTTCGGACAAACCAGATTTCTGGTAAATGCATTTTCGGATAAATTAGATTTTTGATAATTTAAATTTCGGACAAAATAGATTTCTGATACATGCTCTTTTGGATAAATGAGATTTCTGATAAATGCAATTTTGGATAAATTAAATTCGGCCAAATGGATATTTTGACAATTGAGTTTTGGAGAAAATAAAGCCGACTCGTGGAAATTTGTAATTAATACCTAAAAGAAAAGTAAGTTACATTTTTTTATATTATTAAAATAAGATACATTTTAAATTTAATAAATTTACTTTAAACTTGTAATCGATTATATTACATTTTTGTCTTAAAATTAAATTAAAGTTATTTTAAGAACTTTTTTTATTTTTTCTTATAATTTTAAATTAAGAGTGTTTTCGAAAGTTAGACTTTAAAAGTTACATTTTAATGAAGTGTAATTGATATTTAATTAGTAATTTAAATAAGATTTTAATTTAATTGAAATTATTCCGAAAAATATTCAAGTAGAAAGAATTGTTTAAAACTTTAACCTTAACTAACCACGAAATTTGATATTATTTACTTTTAGAATAATGTATTTATTTGACTTACCTTTTGTTAATTTATAAATAAAATGACGAAGTCAATTCACTTCTTGTTTCTTCTTAGTTTTTTCTTTTCCATTTATTTTTCTTTAATTTCCGAATTTATCACTTAACCACTGATCAATGTTTACATTTTTATGTAAATAAGAACACGTGTTTTCTAGTTCTTTTCGCTCAGAACGGTTATTCACTTCATGACATTCAATCGGAAGTTCGGTTTTTGTTCTTATCTTTTATGGCACAAATATGACGTTCGATATTTTGAATAAAAAATGCTTTTAATTCAAATTCATAAAAAAACCTATAGATGTTTTTCAATAAAAAATAAATGGTCCTCTATATTTTTTTCTATATTTCCAACTTCTTGCTTGTTGATACCTAACCAATCGCCCTGTATGTGACGATTTCTGGTGAAAGGGACCATACGCGACAATAACATTAGGCTCAGTATTCCCGTTCATCGCCCACCCTTTTTTATAAAATCGAACTCTACTTTCTTTTTTCATCTTCTTAGCATTATCCCTTTCATTAACTAACTTTCATTCACTAACTTTCTCTCCATGTCTCTCGTGCCATCCTCACATCATCCTCGCCTCATCGTTCTTCCATTTATACTTTTTCCTTCCTCTCCATGCTCTATTTAACTTCTCCTTTCTATATCTAATCCTATTTCTGGACCCACTTTGAGGACTCCTTCTGTATTCTATAAATTTAAGTTTAAAAAATGCCCAGCTACTTACATTGGTAAGACGAAACGCACATTGATTGAACGTGTCAACGAACATAAAAAAAGAAAGAATGTTAAACTTGCCGTGCGTGCTCATCAACTGGAGTTCAAACATGACTTCGACTGGAAAAATACCACTATACTGAATCGCGAACCTGACCGAAATAAACGTTTAATTTCGGAAATGATACATATTTTAAATAATGACTCGACTATTAATAAAAATGAAGACATCTGTTTTCTGAGTAAGAGTTATTTCCCTCTTATTAGAAAACTAAATTCCAAACTACTTTCAGGTGTCTCCCTCTGAACTTGTTTACTTCTGATTTCATTGACCTCTTACATTTCCAGTATACGTGGTGTTCTTCCAAACTAATTTTAATTTTAAATTTAGTTTTGACTTGATACTGTATCGAAATGACACAAATTTTAACGTCGGTCCTCTCTCTGTTATTTATTATTAATTTTTATTTATTGTATTTTAATTGTGACAAAAATTTTAAATTTGACTAGTTGCAATGTATTTAATTTTACACGAATACTCAGGTATTATTATTTAAGTTGTTATTTAATGTGTGTGTCAGTTGTTTTTATTATATTAATTTGGTGTTTATTTATTTATTTAATAAAATTAGCCTGAAGAGGATAGTAAACCACTCTATCGAAACGTCGCAACTTGAAAAAATGACAAAAAAAGTGTTTATGTTTTTTTTACCTTCCCATTATTCGAATTTACGTTTCTCAAACATATACTTGGAACGGAATTTACTTTTCTTAAACTAATTTTATAGGGTTAAGAAAAATTTGACTATTAATCTACAAATTGTAAGGTAACAAGAGATCAGTGCTTTACGAAACACTGTTCCTGCTTTAAGGCCAATATTAAATGTGGTTCATCACTTAAATTCGTGCATTATTAAATAGAAAAAATTCTAAGAAAAATGTAAGAATAGTATATTATGCATCAAGGGAGGGAAGTCCGAGTTTTTTTGTCAAGCACAAATGTTCGAGGAACGAGTGTAGCACGAGCGTAGCGAGTGCGAAACGAGTTCGGAGAACATTGTGCGAGACAAAAAATCGGCCTCCCGAGGTGCATATGCATTGCGCGATGAGAGTTTTTTTCACTGTTCGGAAGTTTTTTTATCTCTAACGTTCACTGACCTAAAAACTGTGAGTTCTGCCCCGCTTAAGGCGAACGAAAACACGAGGTTTTCGTGCATGTGTGGTAGAAAAAAATTATTATTAAATAATTTTTTAATTAATAGGCAAATTATATTCTTTTAAAGTTTTATAAAATATTTGTTACTAAAGTCCAAGTTTATTTTATAACGATTTTCAAGTTGAACACATAGATTTATATTATTTTATTTATTTATATATTTGTGTTGTATTTTACCTTAGTTGTATATTTATCAATACTTATTGATTTACTACTATTATTATCATTCCCCTACAAATAGGTTGAAGGATGTTGATGTGAGTAGTCTAAATGCCGAATCGTCATCTGGCAGTAAGCTTACTACCGGTCAGTAAGCCTACTGCCTAGGCAAATAGACGAATCTGAACGATTTGAACTTGCAGTCGTCTAATTGCCGGCAGTAAGCTTACTGTCTAGGAAGTAGGCTTACTGCCGGATTCTTCTATTTGCCTACGACATATATATATATACATATATATATATATATATATATATATACGTCTGTACAGATTTTCTTGATAATTATTTACATGAAAATATTTCAAAGCGAGAAATTACTCGATTTTACAGAAGAAATCAAATTTCTCAAAAAGGGACCGATGAATGATTTTGACTTTTGTTTGAAATATCTTCTTTTTTGTTCTAGAATACATCCCAAAAAGAAAATCTTGGTTGTTTTGACTTTTTATAATAATTGGTTTAAACTCACTGTGTGTGGTATGTGGGTAAGACGAAAAGATTATTAAGAGTTAGAGTAAACGAGCACATAGGGTAATGTCACCTTGAGTGGACCGCCACCATTTATGGACCGCCTAAAAGTATTTAGTGATCTGATTGTGAAAACATGAAATAAATAGTTTTAACAGCAGCGTGTACGATTTTGTGATTTTCATCTTCAAAACCTAATATCTCTTAAAGAAATGGACCAATGTTAATGGCCCTTTAACCAAAATGAAGCTGAATAAATGTAGAATAGAGGAAAATTATAGAGAATCATTGATCTAATTTTTTTGGTTTCTGAGACTTCAGCGAAGTTGGTAATTTTTGTACCAAAATGGGAAATTGAAGTATATCAAGCGGGGAATCATAGTAAAACTTATAAAAGCAACGTTTTTGTAGTCACTTAGGGTCCCTGAATACAATCATCAATTGATATTTCGCAATTCAAAATGTCGAATTCAAAATGGCGGACTAAATTACCAAACCTTTTAAAAATTATCTGATTCGTACAAATCTTGGGGTTTTAAAGTTTTTGAGGTCGCTGAATTCAAATATAATGGTCAAATTGAAAAATCCAAGATGGCGAATCCAAAATGGCAGACTTATTTTCTTAAAAATTCTCGAAATTATACAGAACTTGGTACTTTTATGTTTTTGAGGTCGCTGAATTCAAATTTAATGGTTTAGTTTATAAATTCAAAATGGCGGATCCAAAATGGCGGACTTATTTTCTTAAAAATTCTCAAATTTTTACAGAACTTGGTACTTTTATGTTTTTGAGGTCGCTGAATTCATTTTTTAATTTCACATTGTTTAAACAATGCTTATTTTACAAATACATAGTTCTAAAGTTTTTCGTTGTTTAAAGCTTGTTCTTTTTTAATATTTCATAATAGAATGTGCAATATTTTTTAATTCTTCGTCAACTTAACTACATTCGTAACTAATAATTATTATTAACAATTTTATAAACAACTTTAAAAACATTGTTGTTTAAACATTGTGTTAAAAACACTTGAATTTATAAGAAACTTGGTATTTTAATTTTCTTGAGCTTGTAGAATACAATATTGTCCCTTAATTTTAAAATAAAATTGTTTTTTGGCTTTTAAATGTTTTCTTGCACTCATTTGTTTTCAAACCATGTGATCTGTCAATCTTTGCATTTGACTGGGTTTGTAGTTTAAAAAATTAAAAAGCTAGTTTGAAAATGTGTCGAATAATGTGCAAAAAAAAGAAATCTGGACGTCCAAAAAGGAAGCCACTAATACGTCTGAATAGTGGTACGAAAGAAGTTGATATTATCAAAGCATCTCTAAGTACACAATATAGACGGGCAAAAAAATTAATTGTATTACCAGGAAATAACTCAGAAGTTTTGCAAATGTCACTTAATTTTAGTTCAAGCACGAAACCTCCGGAGACAGTAAATTTTTGTGAAAAAATGAAGTTGCAGGTAACATAATTAAACATTCTAATGAAACAGCTCTAGCTTTTTACTTGCAAAACAATTTAAATGTCAAATCTTACAAAGCTTTGGCAAATGACTGTAAAAGTAGAAATTGCAATATATATCCTTGTTATGATAATTTTGAAAAAGCAATGAGAGAATGAAAACCGCAAGAAGAGTATTATAATATTTCAGAAATTGAAGTCTCAGTTTCTTTGCAAGGTATACTAAACAAAACAGCAAAAAGATTATGTGATGCAGTCACAGAGAATTGGAGCAAGTACTGTTTGCGAAATTTGCAACTGTTCGTGACTTTAGGGATTGACAGTTCTTCTTCACACCTTAATCCTCATCAAAAATGAGCTGAACCTTGTAACGAAAATTTGAATTCACAGAACTCTTTATTTTCCAGTTGCTTAATTGTGGTACAATTAAAAAGTAAATCAAGTGACTATTTATGGCTAATTCCTACTTCTCAAAGCACTCGATTTTGTCGATCATTGCGTATTGCATTTGAAAAAGAAGATGATACGACTACAATGAGAGAATATAACCAATTAAGCAAAGAAATAAATAATTTAGCCTCTCACACATTTCAAATGAAGAATGGAAATAATGTTACAGTTCAGTTTCATGTTTCAAAGACTCTATTTGATGGCAAATGTGTAAATACGATAATCGGAAACAAAGCTACATGTCGATGCCCAATGTGCAACATAACAGCACATAACTTCGGAAACTTAGAAGATGATTTTTCTCCAACAATTTCATTCTTAAAGTTAGGATTGGGACTTTTACACTGTGAGATAAACAGTTTTGACAATCTTTTAAATCTAGCTAATAGAAACACAGATGGTATAAAAAAATAGGACATTAGAAAATCTCTAAAAGGTAAGGTAGAATATTCTCTAATAGGGCAAAAGAAACAAATAGAAAAACTAATTGTAATCTGAAAATTAAATTTCTGATGAAAATTATATTACATTTGATTCTTTTATAGAATAATTAAAATTAAAATTCTAGCCCTTATAAATAAAGTTCTAATCAATTAAAAAATCATAATATAAAATTATGTAAAGAAAATTTAAGTAATTGGAAATTAACAATAAATAGTATAAAATAATAAGCATAAAAAGAATAACTAGCAAATAACATTTTTTATTTACTTTCGTGTCAAAATTCGTATCGTAATAACAATAATGCATTTACAGAATAGTTCGACGTACAAAAAAGTGAAATTCAGAAAAAATTATATGATGATTTCGGTATAAGAGTTGATCAAGTCGTACAAGGACGTGGTACCAGCAACACAGGGAACTTGTAAAGAAAATGTTTTCAACAGCCTAAAGAATTTGCCTTTAGCTTAGGTTTAAATGAACAACTTATAAAGAATATTTCGACCATTTTGTCATTGTTTAAGTGCAAGATGGAGTTACATTTGGATGCACTAGAAAAGTTTTGCTGGGAAACTTATCAGTTATATTACAAAATTTATCATTGGGCACGTATAAGTCCTTCTCTGCATAAGCTATTGAAACATGGATGTGAAATTGCGCGTCGATTCCCATTACCAATGGCATATTATGCCGAAGATGCCTGTGAATCGTGGCACAAATTCTATCGTACAAACATGATTTCACATGCCCGACAAATAAGCAAAGAAGCCCGCATTCTTGATGTGTTTAATAGATCAATGTATATGAGCGACCCAAAAATATCGTGTATCATACTTTTGCAAAGAACCAGAAAATCAATTAATAGAGAGATCAGTGGTTAAGTGGTTAAGTGATACATTCGGAAATTAAAGAAAAATAAATGGAAAAGAAAAAACTAAGAAGAAACAAGAATTGAATTGACTTCGTCATTTTATTTATAAATTAACAAAAGGTAAGTCAAATAAATACATTATTCTACAAGTAAATAATATCAAATTTCGTGGTTAGTTAAGGTTAAAGTTTTAAACAATTCTTTCTACTTGAATATTTTTCGGAATAATTTCAATTAAATTAAAATCTTATTTAAATTACTAATTAAATATCAATTACGCTTCATTAAAATGTAACTTTTAAAGTCTAACTTTCGAAAACACTCTTAATTTAAAATTATAAAAAAAAATAAAAATAGTTCTTAAAATAACTTTAATTTAATTTTAAGACAAAAATGTAATATAATCGATTACAAGTTTTAAGTAAATTTATTAAATTTAAAATGTATTTTATTTTAATAATATAAAAAAATGTAACTTACTTTTCTTTTAGGTATTAATTACAAATTTCCACGAGTCGGCTTTATTTTCTCCAAAACTCAATTGTCAAAATATCCATTTGACCGAATCAATGTATATGAGCGACCCAAAAATATCGTGTATCACACTGTTGCAAAGAACCAGAAAATCAATCAATAGAGAATTTACGACAAAAATGAAAGAATTTATTAAGCAGATCAAAAGTGAGTATAGTCACGAATTTAAAAAACTAAACAAATAATTTTTAATGAATACATAATGTACTTAAATATTACAATGAGAGAAATAGATGCTACGAGATAACAAATCTGACCTTACATATCCGGACAGCAATCTAGATGGAACGGGATAGCGTCTGGATGGTACGATGTAACATTTAGATGGTACGTTGTAGCATCTCTGATGGTAGAGTGTAACATAACCTCTCAACCATCAAAGATAGTAAAATTCTTACCATCTACTTCTCTCAGTGTAATAATAATTCTCAATAAATGTTATTTAAAGTGTTTAATTGTAAATATTTTCAATGGAAATTATAAACAGTTCATATCCAAAAGCTTTGTTAACATTCATTTAAAATATATAAGTTACATATTTCAATCACATTTAAACATAGAATTACTTCACTCATTGCAATTGCGGAAAAATTAAATGCTTAAATACAAGAAACTTAAATATTACAGTTGAAGATTCCTACGAAAGTGATACAAATTCTCTAAATGACGGAGATTCTAAATAGGATGAATGAGAAAAAGTGAAAAAAACTACTAGTATTTAGCTGATGTTATATACAGATTATAACAAATTATGTTAAATGTTCTTCAATTTCTCATATGATTTTTCTACTTTGAAATCTATTGAAGATTATTCAGAAAAAGTAAAGATAACTAAAAATAGTTTACGTTATATGTAGATTGTAAAAAATTATGTTAAATGTTCTTCAATTCTTATGTTTATCTACCTTGAAAACTTCATAATACAAAGATTTTAGCAAAACCAAGCTTTCTAAAAACAATTATTGTGTTTTATTAAAACTACAATTTTAATTCGTAAAAACTATTATATTTAAATTCAGCAACCTCGATAACATTAAAATACCAAATTCTTTTAAAATTCGAGAATTTTTTACAAAATTCGTCTGCCGTTTTGGGTCCGTCATTTTGAATTTATAAATTTAACCATTAAATTTGAATTCAGCGACCTCAAATACATAAAAGGACCAAGTTTTGTAAAAATTCGAAAATTTTTTAAAAATTCGTCTACCATTTTGAATTCGCCATTTTGAATTTCGTAATATCAATTGATATTTGTATTGAGGGACCCTAAGTGACTACAAAAACGTTGCGTTCATAAGTTTTACTATGATTCCCCGCTTGATATACTTCAATTTCCCAGTTTGGTACAAAAATTACCAACTTCGCTGAAGTCTCAGAAACCAAAAAAATTAGATCAATGATTCTCTATAATTTTCCTCTATTCTACATTTATTCAGCTTTATTTTGGTTAAAGGGCCATTAAGATTGGTCCATTTCTTAAAGAGATATTAGGTTTTGAAGATGAAAATCACAAAATCGTACACTGTGGCGCCGCACCCGGAAACCAAAAGAAATTAAGTTTTGCGGTAAACAAATACGTTACTTTTTGACAAAACGAATTTTAAAAAACAAACTGACAAAAAAGTCGCCGTTACAATTAATGATGTAATTCTGAAGTGTAAAAAGAGTGTTGAATTCGAGTTCTAAAATGTAATTTATTTTTTTGCTGTTAGTTTGGACATTGAAATTGATTGCCTAAGTTTTTTATTATTATTAAGAGAAGGGGAATGGTTGTACAACCAACGGCGCTTGGGTAATCCCTTTACGCCCCCCAAAAACGAGCCATCTAATCCTAAGCCCAGAGCTCCCTCCACAAGGAGAGAACCCGAGCCGGAGTCATGGCCGCGATATCTGCTTCCTCAAGGAATGGTTTTCCTATGAGGTGAAGTCGTTCGCTAGTTAGCGAAGGGCAATGGCAGAGAACATGATTAGAGGTTTCATCCTCCATCCCCCACTTCCGACACTCGGGATCATTGACGATTCCCAGTTTGTGTCGGTGATAGCGAAGATCCCCATGGCCAGTTAATATTTACGTTAGGGTCTTGGCATCTATCCTGCTGAGCTTACAGAAGTCTGCATCTCGTTTCAGGTTGATAGTGTTACCAAGGAGTGACTTAGCCTGTCTGCCACTAGCATAGCTATTCCACTCCTTTTGGTGTTCTGCGCGTAGCCATTGTTTGAATACTAAGGCCAACACTGCATTAGAGACATTTACAGGCGGGTCAGGGCCAACAGTGCGGCTCCTGCTACCCGCCTTTGCAAGTCGATCTGCCATCTCGTTACCCTTAATTCCAGAGTGACCTGGGACCCATAGGAGCGTGACGCTGTTAGTCTCAGCTAGATGATTTAGTGCACAGTGGCACTCCCAAACTAGATGAGATGTTGTTGAGTAATGATTCAAGGACAGTAAGGCCGCTTTGCTATCCGAGAGGAAAAATATGTTCCTACCACGACAGAGCTCCGCGGTCTCACCGGCCGCATAGTGCAGTGCCGTTATCTCGGCTTGTAAAACAGTTACAGTGGACCCAAGCTTAAATGCCGAGCCCTCCGTAGTTGTTTCATGATATAGACCTGCACCCGCAGCCACTTCCCCTTTGGCTCTATCCGTAAACCAGATGTCACCATCAGTGGGGAGGACCACGAGTCTATTTTTCCAGTCCTCTTTTGCTGTAAGCTAATTTTATATTTCTTGTCAAAGAGGTATTGCGAAGAAATTCTATCCCTTCTCATTTTGAAAATAGATTTTTCCACCAAACTAGCGGGAAGTGTCACGTAACCCTTTCCCCTGACATACTTCCGCCCAAGTCCATCATTTATTCTCAGGGCAGATTTAACCGCCTCTGCTTTGATGGTAAGGTGTATGGTTCCAGCCCTAAAAGTGCACCCAGGGACATTGTAGGTGTAGTACTCAACGCCCCCGTTATGCACCTCAGGACCATTCCCCTGACACTTTCAAGTCGATCGATAGTCGACAACAATTCGACTCTGCTCCACCAGACCACAGATGCATATGTTAGCCTAAGGAGCAGAATCGCCTTATAGATCCACATTAGTGTATCCGGTTTTAAACCCCAGCTATGCCCGATGGCTCTTTTACATTGCCAGAGGGCTGCCATGAATTTCTTGCACTTATCTTGTAAGTGTTCATTCCAGGCCAGTTTACTATCCAGGATGACTCCTAGATACTTTGCTCGCGCTGACAGTTGAAGTTCTTGTCCCGAGAGCCTCAGCGTGCGTGTAGCTTTCCACTTATAGCGTCTCGTAAAGACGACAATCTCAGTTTTCTTTGGATTGACGGACAGGTTGACCCGTCGGCACCAATTGTCGACAAGGTTCAGTGCCTGCTGTACTATTCCAAATAATTCCTCCAGGTGCTGGCCACGGACAATCAACAAGATATCATCCGCGTATCCAAGTACATGGAAGCCTTTTTCTGTGAGTAACTTTATCAGCTCATCAACCACCAGGCACCACAGCAGAGGTGAGATAACTCCTCCCTGCGGACAGCCAGAATCAACGACCCCCCGCAGGGTAGTATCCCCTTTACTCGTTATTAGGTTCCTATTGCCTAACATGTGGCAGGTCCAGTCAACGATTGTCTCCGGAATTTCATGGACGCGCATAGCCCTTCGTATTACATCCCTAGAGGTGTAATTGAAGGCCCCCTCGATATCCATAAAAACTCCAATAGCAAAATCCTTTACTTCTAGCTGACCATCAATTAGATGCACAGCTCTAGTTAAGGCTGTTTCAGTAGAGCGTCCTGCTCTATAGGCATGTTGATCTCTGTGAAGCGGATGTCTAGACAGGATCTTACAGCGGATATATCTATCCACCAATCTTTCTACTGTTTTTAAGACGAAAGATATCCCAGAGTCAAACTTGCCCTAGCCAGCCTTACCAACGGGCCGACTACACTTTCGCCCGCCCTTTGTAAGAGAACGGGAGAGATGCCGTCCGGTCCTGGAAACTTGTAGGGACTAAAGGATTCAATGGCCCACCTGATCTCGTCTGCGGTCACGATCCTCTTAGCCAACCCGCTACGAGAACCATAATTAGCCTTCGGGAAATCAGCCGTAGGCCAGGATACGGGATCACCACTACCAGACCTTGTGAAGCCCGGAAAGTGTGTCCGGATCAGGTGCACCAATGTCACCTCGTCCGACTCGGAGAAAGTTCCATCGGGTAATTTCATAGTGCCCATGATTGAGTCAGGGTTTTTAAAAAGCAACTTATCCAATCTGGACGCGTCCCTTCCCTTGTTTATATTGGAGCAAAAGGAAGCCCAGCTATCTTGCTTAGCCTTCCTAATTGCATCCCTATAGTTGTTCCTTGTCTTGGAATAGATGGCTCAATTTACCTCCGTGCGACTTGATCTAGCACGACTAAACAACCTCCTAGTTTCCTTACGGAGGTTTTCCAAATAATTATTCCACCAACAGATGGTAGTAGCCCTATGAGTTTCTTTAGCCTTTTGAACGGCTTTTGTAAAAATCTCCGCCGCCCTATCAAGAGTCTCAGTATCCCTGATCTTCTTTGGAAATCCAAACAGCGCTTTCTTAAGCTCAGTCCCATAGCCAGCCCAATCCGTTTTTCTGGGATTACGGAACCATTTAGGTGTGGAACTAACCGTGGTCATCAGCTTGAAGGTTATCTGTAAATGATCAGAAAGTGAAGGTTCATCCGATACTCTCTACTTTCTTATCTTATTGGATATGGAATCAGAGCCGAGTGTAATATCTAACACGTCCTCTCTGTTCTTAGTCCTGAAAGTCGGTGTTGAACCTGTATTTAGAATGTCTAAGTTAGTATTAATTAGATAGTCCAACAAATTCAAACCTCTTTGATTAATATCAGAGCTCCCCCATACTGTGTGGTGCGAATTAACATCGCACCCCAACACCAGGGGGAGCCCCCTTACCGTACAGTAATCAACCAGTTTTGCAACCTCTACTGGTGAATTGGTTCTGCCGTCGTAGGGGAAGTAAGCCGATCCAATGACGGTCCTTCCAATTCCCTTAAAGTCAGTGATCACCGCCATTAAGTCTCCAGTGCACATGTCCAACAAAGGAGTAACTGATACACCTTTCACCAGGATGCACGCTCTTGGTCTCTTAGTCCTGGGGTCCCTGTAACAAATGAAACTCTTTTCCCGAAGTCCTCTAATGATATCTTGTACAACCCAAGGTTCTTGGATCAACGATATACCTGTGTGTATCTTTGCCATACCCCTCATCAGTATTGCTGAGGCGTCTTTGCAATGATGCAAGTTAATTTGAGTAAATGTGAGTGCATCAGTTGCCATTACGGTAGCTGATCACTTCTTTCACTCGTCCCGGGCTCATTCTCCACCCGGCCAGTGACTTTAAAAGTCACTCTGCACAGGTAGTAGAATGACCTGTAGTCGAGGACTGCTAGAGCCGTCGCCTGACTCTCAGGGACCTGCACAACTAAGAGGAATTTATTCCCTTCAGCTGCTTCAGCCACCTGAGTATCTTCCGTCCTGACTATTCGCCAAGACGAAGTTTTTAGTAAAGGGTTGTACTCCTCCAGTGCCTTCAGTACCTCCTTCACTTCTTCCAGCTCGCCCGGAATCCATGAAGTGGCCTTCAGCATCCTTTGGAGTACCTCCACCCTACTAACACGAAGCGTCGCCCCTTCCCAGGGCTTCAGACCTTCCACCGCACTGGTGAGCCAGTCCTTAGCCGCTGAGTTGGAAGCGACGAAAATAAAGACTCCTCCCCTGCAGAAGGAAGCCTCAAACCTCGGCAATCTTTCAGCCGTTTCTCTTACAAGAAGCGGCATTACGGCCCTTCTAAAGAGCCCGAATTGCTTCCCAGTAAGAGCAACGTCGGGATAGCCGACGTCAGAGACCACCATCGTCAGTGGATTTGCCTTGATGGCCGCACTAATACCTCCCTGTGTCTCTTGAGAGACAGCAGTTTGGCCTTGTTTTGGTCTTTTAGAGACCGCTGGTTCCCCCGGGGGAGACGAGTCAGGTCCCTTTTTCCTCTTGGTAGACTCAGATCCGTCTGGTTTACCCAAACCCGGATCGCCATCCACCCCAGAAGCGGAACCGCCCGAATCACCGGAGGGACCAGCTGTCTCTTCTTTCTGGACATGTGCATGCTTTAATCTCCTCCACCGTCTCTTTACTGAACCGGGGAGGTTTTTCTTTCCAAAAGGCCTTCCAGCCA
The DNA here is from genome assembly GCA_037103525.1 of Ganaspis brasiliensis. Lineage (NCBI taxonomy): Eukaryota > Metazoa > Arthropoda > Insecta > Hymenoptera > Figitidae > Ganaspis > Ganaspis brasiliensis. The sequence continues at coordinate 53,555 of JAZKLR010000107.1, forward strand.
AGTCGGTAGGCTTAGTTGAATTATTACCTAGCTCAGCAGACCCCGAAGAGCCCGAAGTACCAGGTGATGGGACAGTACCAGCTGCCGGGATAGGGACCTTTGAACTCTCAGCCCCAGATGGGACCTTAGCCTCAGCCGCTATATCCTTTTGGCTGGTCTCAAGATTTAAATTTTTTATATTTAACTTGTTTGGGTCCGACATTTTGTTCCCACGAGAAGCTAGGGAAAAGAATTCGGCCCCTGCAGAGCCACGCTTGCAGGGGTAGGACTAGATACCACTGGGAGTTCGCCCGGTGTCCCAGAGTCCCCGTGCGCGACACCTCCAGACACTTCACTGACGAGAGCCGCGCGTTCGGCGTCCAGGCCCCAGCTTTTCTTCTGGGTTGGACCCCTTCCGCGCCACCCTCTTTAGCTCCGCTTCGGATTTGTTAACCCTAGTGCCATTCATCCCTCGGCACGGTAAAAACACCTTGGATTGGGGGTGTCGTTGGTCAGATCGGACAGACAACCGGTGCAACGGCCGTCAGCACCAGATCGAGACTACTCCACACAACTTGGTATGCCAAGCCGGCAAGAGTGTCCCATTCCTCCCAGAATCCAAGTCGTCCACCGCTGACGAAGATGGTTAGCCTCAATTTGGAATCCGAAATAACATCATCCGCACAGACAGCTAGTGCACAAAGTACAAGAGCGGCGAGTACCCGAATTCACGGGGTCCCGTTCGTTCCCCGGTGCCCAAACTCGCCAGACATTGGGAGTCGGTGTGTCCTGGGAAGAGCCGAACAGATCGTCTAGGGATGGCGACCGGAGGACAAGCGCCTGGCCGGTCCCAAGCCCCCTCACCACAACAAGGTGACACCACGAGGGGGTTGTCTATGTTTAATTAAGTAATAATTTTGCCTCGACAGAAAAATGTCTGTGGCTCCCTTAAGGGGGGAGGGTGAGGTTTGTTTCGTCTAAAAAAGACCTTTTTTCATGAATTTTTTTTAAGAAGAAATTATTACTGTGGATTTATTTTACATATTATTATATAAAAGTATGATATTTAAAGAATGTTGAAAAAAAATTTCTTTGAAAAATAGAGAGAAATAACAAAGCTATTGTTGATTTCCGCAGGTGCCTAGAAAAAAAGTGTTTGTGCGGTGACTAGCCTACAGCATCACTGGATCATCCGAAACCAACAAACCAAAATGATTTTTTTAGTTTATTACTTTATCTCTCTAGTGACGTCGAGTTTTTTTTTTTTAATATTTCAATTTTTAGCACCATTTTGAAGCCAAAATGACGGTTTTTGACGAAAAAATAGACCTATTTGTTATTGTAAAATTGTTAATAATTTAAAAATTTTAAAAAACTTGACGTCACTGGAGAGCTATTTATATGTAGAATAAGTGTACAAAATTTGGAAACGATCAGTTCAGTAGTTTTTTCAGTAGGCTAGTCACCGACTTTCAAAATAACAAGTTTGGGAAAATCGATTTGTTTTGTACACTGAAAAAATGACAATATCTTGGAAAAAACTGGATTTTCTTATAAAATACGTACATGTCATCATCGATAACGGGTCCATACAGTATATGACTATCACCTACGTTCTCTAAGGCATTTTTTTGCTCCTGTCTACGTAAAACTCTGCCTTCTTTGGTCTCTCGAGCTAAAAAGGCGAGCAAAACTAAGTTAGTGATACGGTCATTCAACCGACTGTAACTTCGTTGGTTTTGCTCCAAACGACTTAAAAACTTAATACAATATTCTTCAAATGTTGCTCTTTCAGAAAAAAAATGAAAAAAAAAGTTGTTAAACCTTACCCCCCCCCCCCCTTAAAAAGTCACATGTCACCTTGAATGGACCATTGTTTATATTCTTGTGTTAAACGTCCAATTTTTTTCATTTTCAATGTCAATTTACCATTTTTATGGAAATAAATTGAAAATAAACTTGTTTTTAACTATATTTTATATTAATAAAGAAAAGAGATTATTCGATCTGGAGGAGCAAAATTGTGTAGGTAACTAACACTAACACATTAAATAAATTGTTATTGTTACAGCTTGAAGATGTCTACGAATTGTAGACGAAACGTTGCTAATAAATTAATATCTGAATTTATTTAATGTGTTAGTGTTAGCTACCTACACAATTTTGCTCCTCCGGATCGAATAATCTCTTTTCTTTATTATTAACAATGGAGAGCGACAAAACATTACCTTTATATTTTATATTCTTTATTAATATATTTTGTGATTTCTAAATAGGTATTTTCGAAAACAGTATAGAATAACAGGGAGTCAAAACTAGATAATTTACTGAAAGAAACTAAAAATCTAAAATAACTTTTGCAATATTTTGAGTTTTTATTGATTTTCTGACCTCTTCTTGCAATTTTTCAAAAGTGGTCCACTCGATGTTACAATTTTTTATTCCCCAAAAAAACGCATATTTTTTTAAGCTAATTTTATTTTTTCTTAATAACAAAATCAAAGCTCACATGACATAAACTCTTATCTAGGGATCTAAACTAAAGCTTGGAATAGAGAAGTACAATTAATTCACTTTCATAAAAAATTTATTCGAAAAAAAGCTTAGGCGGTCCACTCATGGTGACATTACCCTATCTAATAAAGCGACACAATTTGTGCTTAGTAAATATAGCACAGATGATGGTCACATCTTTGACTGGGAAAACGTAAAAATTTTAGATTATGAACCTAATAATAATAAAAGATTAATTGCTGAGATGATCTTTATAAAAGCAAACAATTTGACTATTAACAAAGAAGTAGATATATTGTTTTTTAGAAAATCTTATTTCCCTTTAATTAGAAAATTAAATTCATAAGCGTGTTTTTATTTCTCATCGATTTAATTTGGTAAGATTTAAAAGTCTTTGATTGTAAACACAGAGTTCATCGATTTACAATTCTATGTAAATATTTTTGATATCAAAATTTTTCGCTCACTCAGTTTTGAAATGTGTTAGACTCAACTGAATGGCTTTCAGTTTCGTTTTATAAGAAACAAGTTATTTGACGAAAAACTGTTTTAATACAATTTTTATTGTTTTAAAAGACAACTTAAAAAATAGTTTTAATTTTTATTAACAAATGTTTTTACTTGTGACTGTGGTTGTATGTTTGGTTTTTAAATTTTGTTACTACTGATTTATAATAAATATTTTAGCCTGATGAGGTTGAAAAATTTGACCAACGAAAAGTCCCTATGACATAAATTGAAAAAATAGATTATTTTTACTTGACCTTTCTATGATCGTTCTTTCCTATTGGAATTTCTTTTAAATATAGAATGAATGACAATCATAACAACTATCACAAAATCAATAAAAAATTATAACAATTAAATAAGCTTACCAAAAAGAATTAGGACACTGTACCAGAGTGATTCATTCAACAAATACTATTGACCATCCAATACTAAAGATGAAATCTTAAAAAGAATATAGTGCTAATTTTTCTTTTTCTAATTTTGACATCATTTCTGTCATCATTTTTATCCCATGGTCGTCTTTCCACTGCATTGAGCTTATTTGTAAATTCTTCATCTTGCATGAGTTTTCGAATTTGAGGCCCGACAAAGATCCCTGAAATTGTCAACAGCTCTCTAAAAAACTGCATTGAAGTAATAAACTATAAACTATTAACAAATAAAAGAATGTGTTACCTCCTTTTACCTTTGCATCGCTCACTTTAGGAAATGTAACTTCTTTCAGGTAACGGAACGCTTCGCCATCAAAATTTAATTTTTTCACATTCTGCTTTGCATACCCAAGTTTAAGGTGCAATGGTGGCAGGATGACATCTTCTGGTCGGACAAGTGGAGGGTTTAAAACATTTTTTTGACCGATTTTGAAGAGCTGACGTGTTGGCCATTCTGTTTTTTCATATCGATTCGGGGCACGACTATCCCACTCACAAAGATAGCAAGGGTACTTGGTGTACCCACCTTGCATACCGAACAAAATTGTCAATAATTTTAGGTTGCTGACTATTTGCCATTTATATGTACCGTAATTGATGAGGCGAAGTATTTTTTCCAAATTTTCATACGTTTCCTTCATGTCAGTTGGGTATGCTAATGGAACTGATGGCAATTGATTTTTATTATGTAATAATACAGCTTTCAAACCTATAATAATAATAGTAATAATAAGAATCACTATTATACAAATTTAAATTTCAAGATTCAAGGGAGGAATATTGAGAAAGCACTTACTCATGCATGATCCATCAATGAAGAGTCGCCACTCATTTGATTCGTGATAGTAGCCCAAGAGGTAGAATAATTCAGATACATTCGAGCAATAAACAAGTTAGTCATTCACTTCATCAGTTTTGAAAACTTCTCTGAAATAAATTCGATCATCATCTTTCCGGAAACTCGTAATTCTGAAGTCGTTATCCACTAAATTCCATTGTTTAAATCAAGAAGCGAGTATTTCAGATTGTCTTAACGATAGACGTAAATCATGAGAAAGGTCCTGAAAATCTGCATTTGATACTTTGTGTAATTCTGTAGAATTAGTTCAGGACCTGCAGTTGAGTTAACAGTATCATTCAAGACTTCGGGTTTCTTAATCCTCGAAACATCAGCATACTTTATGTTCTTTCGAGTTTCATAGTGGTGACCTTTTACATTAGTTTTACAAAAATAACAGTCATCTTGTTTATTATAAGGCTGATGATGCCATATCATATCAGATAAGGAAATTCGAGTTTTCTGGCAACTCACAGTGGGCCAGGAAACCCGATTTTTGTCCAAAAGTCTAAAAAGTAGAAATATTTGCTTGAAACTCGTTACTCGGAGGTTTTCGGGGTCGCTGATTACGATTCCGACGTCGGATTTTAAAAATTCAAAATGGCGGATCCAATATGGCGGACTTAAAATCTAAAAAGTCTATATATTTGCTTGAAACTGCTTACTCGGGGGTTTTCGGGGTCGCTGATTACGAATCCGACGTCGGATTTTAAAAATTCAAAATGGCGGATCCAATATAGCGGACTTAAAATCTAAAAAGTCTATAAATTTGCTTAAAACTTCTTACTCGGGGGTTTTGGGGTCGCTGATTACGAATCCGGCGTCGGATTTTGAAAATTCAAAATAGCGGATCCAATATGGCGGACAAAAATATAAAAAACAGCCTGATTTACTTGAAACTCGTTACACGGGTTTTTTTTAGGTAGTTGATTAGGAATCAGATGTCGGATTTCGAAAATTCAAAATTGTGGATAAAATATGGAGGACCTAAAATTTTAAACATTATTGATTTGTTTAAGATTTATTGCCCGAAGGTGTTTGAGGTCCCTGATTTTGAATATAATGTTAAAATTTAGAAAATTAAGATGAATTTAAAAAGGCAACATCATACGAGGTAGTGAATTTTTTTTCTTTTACTTGTTTGGTCGTCAAAAACGCAAAGTACCAAAGAAGACGATAAAACACTGTAAAAATTGCCAACATTTTCATTAGTTTCAGATAATTTTATTAATCCTACTCACACGCTTCACCACGTGAAGGTTAAAAGTTGGGCTATTGAAGCGCTTTTTTTTACTTTTTTTATTTTTTTTGTTTTTTGTTTTTTTAAATATTTTTTTGTAATTTTTAAAGATTTCTTTCTAAACAGTTTTTTAAAATTTATTTTAGAATTTTGTTATTTTAAACAAAAGTAGGTAACCAAATTAGTATTTACATTCCGTCTATTCTTCTTCGCCTGATATTTCAATTTCGTTCCAGTTTTCTGGAAGCTCAAAATCTTCATAAGCATCGCATTCCTCGTCATTGAAAGTAGATGCTTCATGAAGATTCGCATTACTTGGAGATATTTCAGGAACAGCCAATAAGTTTCTAACATCTTCTGAAATTGGTAGAAATTTTTTGCGTTGAATACGAGAAGATAAAGATGTTGCTGATAGCTTAGGATCGGAAGTATCCATTATTCTATAGAAAACATCGTGAAGTGTGACATCGCGGCTTTGCTTTCTGCTATGAAATTGCCGAAAATTCTTGTAATATTTATTGCGAGCCTCAGAAGCTTCCTCGCCAAGCATTCCAACTGGTAGCATACATGATCTTATGATATCTCCTCCATGCATAAGAATTTTATGTAGCGTTGAAGGCATTGGGTACCAATTATAGTGTGTCACATAAAGTTTAGCAGTGGATGTGCAGAGTTCTTCAAATTTAACAGGATTAATTGGTAGCTGTAAGGAGATAGTGGTTAAAATTGTTTTAAAATTGCGAACTTAGTCGACATTGAGTTCTAGAAGTTCAGCTAACAAATCTGGATTTTCAAAAGCTCTACGAGCCGTATTCCCGTCATTAGTGGTGCCAGCACCTCCTACTTCTGGCTTGTCAACTATTAATCCCATCTTTTCCCAGAGAATTTTTTGGACATGTTTTTTTCGTTCTGCAAACATGGCCTTTTGTTCGACAGATCGTACTTGCCAAGCCTTGAAGAGCAGTCTATATGCGATATGTAGACAACATTCGAAAATTCTAATCTTAGCGTGTAGTGGGCTTATTCCATAAACTAACGAATTTACATCTGGAACAAACGTACCATTCTGTTTATTAGATAAGTCATTGAACAATTTTGGAGTTGCACGAGATATTGGGCAAGTTTGAATTGATTTTGTGCCTGTTATAACATTAAGCACTTTACCATCTATTAAGGTTAAACATAATGCAAAATGTATTCTTACGATTTTAGTGTTATCTTGTAAAACTTCAAGAAATACCAGATTTTCTATTTCCGCTTCAACATTACGTTTCTGCTCCAAAATGACATCTGCTGATTCTTGAATTTCCAACACTTGAAGAGGTCTACAAGATCTTGGTGACTGACACATTCTGTTATTCCACAAAATAACATTTTCACCGGTTAGTAATCTTAAGGATATTACAGAAGTGATAAACAAGCTTTGATCCTTGAGGCTTTCATTATTTGGAGTTGATTTATAACCTTGTTTATAAGGAGCATAACCACTACTACCATCCATTCCCCACGAACACATCATCAGAACTTCAACTTCTGTCAGATTTTCATTCTGCATATACTGAATTATTACGTCATTTTGCATTTCAACAATTTTATTTGCAGTATGATTTAGCAGCTACTGAAGAGAAACTATAGCTGTTTTTTCAGTAATAGTAATGTCATCTTTAGGTGGTCTGCAATATGACTTAGCATCTCTAACCTGATTATAGGGTGGCCATATGTCTGCTCTACAATTTTTGCTTTCTAATCGAATATTTGTATATGTGAACTTTGTAAGAGAATTGTCTATTAAAAAAGATAAAGCCTCTTCACCAGTCTTCATCGTTATTGACTGTTTCGATAACTCTAATGAATTATTTGTTTCATTTTCAGATTCGAATGTTTTAGAAACATGTTTTAAAGCAGAACATAAATCTGTAAACTTACCTCGTTTCGCTGCATAAGAAGAATCCAATAATAGTCTTTTAGGATCATGTTGTGCTTCCGAACTAATTTCTGCTACTTTTCTACGTTTCGAACGATCAGATAATTTATCCAATTCAAGACATGGATGGCCGAAATGTAGAGTTTCAACTACTTTAGGAGTGCTTGTACTATTAAGTATAACAGGGAAATCAGATTCCAACCACGAAGCATATTTCAGTTCAAACCTACTTTTTATTCTGTGAACTTTTGCAAATCTATCATTTCTTTTACTCCTAAGAGACCTCAAATTAATCTTTAAACATTCTAAGTCCTCAGTTTTAACATCTTGGATATTTAAATTATATTTAGATAAAATGAAATTAACAGTCGAATGTATACTGTCAGTTCGTTCAATTTCTTCAAGGATTTCTTGTTTGGTAAATTTGGCCATTCTTAGAAAAAGCGAGATTCGCAAAATGTCAAATCATAAATAAAATTTATAGAACTCGTTTAAAAAATAAAAAATAAAATTGTCGAAGCAAATTGACTAGTCGGCTTAATAGTTCGAAAGCGAGTGTTATTCGTTTCGCTGTTGCGGAGCGTGTCAAGACAATAGAGCAAGGTAGAGGATGCGACGTTACATGTAACGCTCTGATTGGATCGCACTGTGTAAAAGAATTTAGATGAATCGATAACGGTTTTTTGATGAATAAGAAACACAAAAAGATTTTTATAACGTTGCAGGCTATAATTTAAAGTTAAATAATTTACTAAGTAACAAACGGTTGAATCTTTTGTGTGCTGCTTCCAATGTGTTAGAAGTCTTATGTAGAGAAGGTGTCCAAAATGTTTAAAAACGGTCAAATATCTTGGTAAATACCGTTTCTAGATAAAAGTGGTTGAGCCATGTACCCTGTAGCTAAAAAACCTTATTAATTTAAAGCCTCAAAAGATTGTAAGGAAAAGCTTTTGTCGAAACCATTTTTTTTATAATCTGTATTCTTGAAAAATTTGACCTTTTCCAAATTTTTTGGGTATCAAATCAAAAAATTTGGATATCAAAATGTGCAAAAACGTGCATACCTATCTTGAAGTACACACTCTGTAGAAAAATTTCATACTTCATATTATTAAAAAGAGCGTGGTATCTCTTGGTATTCACATTCGAAAGCCTCTACTAAGTATAAAAAAATTAGTTTTTTGATCTAAACCTGAATGTAACATCAATAAAAAATTTAATTGTACATGTTATTCAGAAATTTTCTCTTGTTTATATTCTTCGTAACAAAGAAATTCAGTAACTTTTATGAATATACACATTTTTCTTTTCAATAATTGTAATCAAAGAAAAAAAAGTGTCTTCTGAAACTGTGATATTTTTTGAAACTATACTGCTGCCAAATGGAGCAGAATGGATTTATTATCAAATCACTTTGGTAAAAGTTAGTTTCATTATCACTGATGACAATGTACTTTCTCTTGATTAAGTATTTCAAAATCGACTTTTGGCCAAAAATCGAGTTTCCTGGCCCATTGTGCAACTGTTCGATTTATATGTCTTGAATTTTTATGAACAATCAGTACAAGCGAATTCTGGTTGATACCATCGATCAGAAGTAGCATATTTAAGCTTGAAGAAATCATTGTAGCCATCAACCAGAGTTTTATTATTCTTTAACTTCACACGATGCTTCTGATTCACCAATAAACCACATATGAAACAAAACTTATTGCGATTATCACACATTTTTCCTTAAAAAATTAAAGCAAAGCAATAAAACTTTGACGTTTCAATAAGGTTAAATTACAATATCTTTTTCTTTTCTTATTCAAGATACAGTGTGAACTTAGGTACACTTGAGAACCTTTTTCATATTTCTATTAAAAAACAAATGCATGATAATCGCAATAAATTTTCTTGCATCTACGGTATATTTGCGGATAAGCAGCATTGTTTGAAACTGTGATTGATGGTCTCAACCATTTTTTTGCAACCTAGCGTATATCACGTCTGATCGTTGGTATAAATCGGAATTCACGTAGTCTAAGTGTTCTTCAAAATTCAAGAAATGGGAATCGAAAAGTTGACACAAATTTAGAATTTATTATCTTCTCCGGTCGTATTATATCATCAAACAATCCAAAATGCTCACGTTTCAATTTAAACAAAGGAATATCTTGGAAGAAGATTTCAGGATCCCGCTAGTCCGCAAAAGTTGATGATCAAAATTCTTTCAGAGAAATTTACAACACTGGAGGATACAATAGCAGCATACAAAAATTTGAAAAAAGTATTTCGTTTCATAAACTACTCTACATATGAATGGAAAATAATCAACGACTTTATAGTACTAATAAATAATACAAACGAATGAGATTGAACAAATAATTTTGAATCAATGAGCATTTCCTAGACATTTTTAAAGTTATTGCCAGTTCTGTTGTGTATTGCATAGTTCAGTACTGCACTGTACTCTACTGTATATTGCAATAAAAGTTATATATTTGTAATAACACTTGTTATAATTTGCATACTTTGCAACGCGTCCTAATGCTGTTTCAAAGTCAGTTTTCCGTATATAGAAAATAAGTAAAAAATTTAATAGTCTTAAAACTCACATAACTCTATCAATTTTCATTAAATTACATTCAAATATAGTTCATTAGACGCGAAATCAAATTTGTTATAACTATAATGTACTGAAAAAAATCCCCAATATCGGATAATATTCTGAAAATGGCGTCAAAGTTGAAAAAATGAAAAAAAAAAATTCCAAATATTTTCATCTACAGTTTCGTCAGTTTTTATTTTAGTAAAATTATAAACAAACTATTTTTCCCCTTTCAAAAAAAAAGTTGGAAATCGGATGGAAATTAGCAAAATTATGAGTGATTGTTCACATCAACCAACAACACCCTCCTAAAATTTGCTTATTACAATTTTCTGTATGCAATAAATTTCTCGCCTGAAGTTTGAGCGAGGTTGGTACTGCCAACTTCGAAACTTTGCAACGTAACTTCATGAAAGCTTGACCTAATCACTAAAATGTCCTCTTGTGAAGAAGACATGCCATAGAAAACTTTCCTTTCAAATTTCAAAAAAGATTTTGGAAAAATTAGAATTAGAGGTTAACAATTTTTGTGTGTGAATTCAATGAGTTTGTAACACATTATTTGTGGTTTAAAAAATAGAGTGCCCAGTCCTAGCTAGCATAGAAATGAAAAAATTTCGAAATTAACAGTGACAACCTCACTCAAAGTTTAAGTAGGGAACTGTACTGTGGAGGTTGCATTGGTTGAATACTCTGATTGATTATGCTTATTTGTAAAATTAAAAAAAATTAAATTGTTTTAATGTTTTTACAGAATAGATGATATTGTTTTAAATATTGACTTAGCACCTACTTTCTTGGACATAGCTGGCATAAACATTCCTTCGCAGATGGATGGGCGCTCATTTAAGAACCTTTTTATCAAGTAAGTGTGTTTATGGGCATCAGTAGATTAAATCCTTTGGGTCATCTGCACGCCCAGTACTGGTGCGACAGAGCTACCACGAACTTGGTACAACTGCTTTTCCACTACTGGGTGCCTGACAGCCCCACAATTTGGTTCATCTGTCGTCCCTTATTGAAGTGCTTCTGCAGTTCCAAGGAATTCGCGTATCAACACTATATCCCCACAAACTTGAATTGACTGTTTTGTTTTATCGTTTACAATAACACAGCCACACAAAAAAATAAACTTCTTTGTCCGAGACACTACACTAGTGTATTTTTACGTATTTTTTTCCGCTGAATCCGAATCCAAAGTCAGAATTGCTAGATTGGCTAAATTTTTTGAGATAATCTCAAAAAACCAAATCTTAAGAAATTTCAAAAACACCCTAAAAACCCAAAAAAAATTTTTTTTAGCCGGGACACTACACTAATGTATTTTTATGTATTTTTCCCTGATGAATGTAAATCAGAGGTTAGAATTTGCAGATTAGCTAAAATTTTGAAAATTATCTCAAAAAAGATAAAAAAACATCACCAATTAAAACCCAAACAAAAATTTTTTTGTCCGAGACACTATGAAAGTGTTTTCCTACGTATTTTTTTCCGCTGAATCCGAATCTGGAGTCAGAATAACCAATTTGGCTAAAATTTTTAAGATATTTTCAAAAAACTACTCAAAAACACGAAAAAATCGAGTTTTTTGAGATTATCTCGAAAAATTTAGCCAATCTAACAATTCTGACTTCGGATTTGGATTCAGCGGAAAAATATACGTAAGAATACACTAGTGTAGTGTCTCGGACAATAAAGTTTTTTTTTTGTGTGGCTGTGTAATTATTTGCCTAGTTATTTAAGATAATTACGCATGCGGATTTATCTTCTTATGAAAATTCCGAATGCGGAATTATGTTGTAAGAAAATCCCGCAAGCGGAATGTGATTTATGGGAATACCGCATACGGAACGATGCTTCCCGAAAATTCCGCATTCCGCATGCAGAATTTTTCTTTTTAAAATTTCACTTTCCGCATGCGGAATAATGGTTTTCAAAAATTCCGCATGCTGAATATTTTTTTTGAAAATAATTATGCATTTCGCATGCGGAATAGCGTTTTTAAAAAATTCCGCATTCTGCATGCTGAATATTTTTTTGTAAAAATTACACATTTCACATGCGGAATAGTGTTTTTCAAAAGTTCCGCATGCAGAATTCTGCATTTTATTTCTCATGCGTAATTGTCATAAAACACAATTCCGCATGCGTAATTGTCATAAGCACAATGCCGGATGCGATTTTTGTTAACAAGATGGTATAAACTATTAAATAAATAAACCTCAACAGTCAATATGATCATTTACTTCATAATAATTATTTAATAATCATACGAAACACGTCACAAAAAAATGTTTTAACCAAAGCATGTTCAGCTCTCACAAACCGGGCGGACAGACGACCCAGTCCTTTGGAGCTGCTGTTATACCAGTACGGTGCAACCACACGCCCAGAGTGGGACGTCAGGCTTCCCGAATTTCGGTCGCACAGTCGTCCCATGAATTTTCACCTACTGGGTGTGCAGACGACCCAAAGTCGTCTCTGTCCTTTATTATCTCATGCCCTGCTACTGTAACCGTATTCTTTGTACTTTGGGCTTATCAAGCAAAAAAAATTTTGCTTCAATCACAAAAAACACTATGAAGTCGTTCATAACTTACGTCACACTTAAGAGGGGTAGAGGGTCTGGGGAAGTGTGATATCCTTTATAAAATTTGTATGTCCTCCTGTAAAAAGTGTGACAGTAGTGTAAGAAGGCGGGTTCCAAAACATAGTTCTGATGTTCGCCGCTAGGTGGCGCTGTTTCCTTCAGCCGGTATTATCGTACGTCGTACAGTGGGACCAAACTGGAATTTACTCTTCACAACCGTCTAGAGCCTTTATTTTTAATCGATTTTATTTTTTTCGTCTTAAATGAAAGAGTATTAAATTTGGAACAGATTCGTCGAGGCCGATTTTTAAATTTTTATTTTTTTATAGGGGAGTGGGCCCCAAGATGGACATTTCGTATAAAATTTTTGTTTAAGGTGACAGCGTCTTATGCTTTCTGTCATTTTTGTTGTTTGTATAGACGAACATTTTGATGCACATTTAAAGAAAAAAAACCAGCTGGTTTTTCTTCTACACATACCACGTAATTTTGTGTCTAAAAAAGTTTTGTAACAGTTTTTTCCCAACTTGGTAAAGTTATTTAAATTTATAATTTAGAATGAGTACTTAACGTTATAATATTCTTTATTTATCGTATAATATCCTAAAATGATTTTACTAATTCAGTGTTCGTATATATATTTTTACTGGGGATTAAAAAATGGTGTCATGTACCCTAAGATGGACAGGCCTCAAATCTCAATATATTTATTTGGATATTTTCGATTTTACACTTTTTTTCAATAATTTTTTAAGCCAATAAATTAAAATTTTTTATTTTACACCATAAAATGTTATGTTATCGTTAGAGAAAATGATATATCGATATTTTTCGATATTTTATTACTTTTTACTGTTAAGCTATTAAATTGAAGTTTTTAGAAATATTATTTCTTGATAAATTCCTTAAAATGATTAAAAATTAGTTTAAGAATTGTTACACAATGTGCTGTTTTTATTTACTACAATTCTCAGAGACTTTTAAGAAGGTGTCCATCTTGGTGCCACTTTTTTTTAGACCCAAAATTTTGCCAATTAGAAAAAATGTTTTAAAAAGTGTTTATGTTCAAAATAAAATTTTATCCCTGTGGCCATATAAGTTACCTTATAAATTGTACTTTCATCCGCTATAAAACATTTTAATATATTTTATTCGGTTTGGATTCTACAGCAGTAAATCGAATGGGTGTCCAACTTGCGGCCCTCTCCCCTACCTATTAACTTTTTTATTGGAAAGTTTAAAAAAAGTAGCAATTTTTAAGAAAATGTTATCTCCAGTTGCTACAATTAAATAATACATGCTATAACATATTTAAAAACACACCTAGAGTACTCCCTAAAATGTAAAAAAATTCACAAGTAAAAATTTGAATTTTATAAATAAATTATGTTAACAAATAATTAAGGTTACAACAAATTGTTAATGTCGACGAAGGTTTTGTTAGATTTTGATGAAATTGTTTAATAGGGGGTTTTTGAGGTCGCTGATTACAAATCCGTTATCAGTTTTTTAAAATTCAAAACGGCGGATCCAATATGTCAGACGAGTTTTTTAAAAATCAGTCCAATTTGCATAAAATTTGTTACTCTTGGGTTTTTGGGGTCGCTAAGTACGAATCCGTTATCAGTTTTTCAAAATTCAAAGTGTCGGATCCAGTATGGCTGACGAATTTTTTTAAAATCAATCTAAATTGCTTTAAATTTGTTTTTCAGGGGTTTTTGGGGTCGCTGATTGCGCATCCATTTTCAGTTTTGCAAAATTCAAAATGGCGAGTACAATATGTCAGAGAAATTTGTTAAAATTAGCTTAAAATTAGCTTAAATTAGCTTAAAATTTGTTACTTGAGGGGTTTTGGGAGGTTTTTGGCTTAAAGCTATCTGGCGGCTAAGATAGAAAGCTCATACTTTCGTCGCAAAATTCAAGTCGATAATGGCAATCTGTCATATTTGTGCATCATGCAGAAATAATAAAAAATTTCAACAATACGTTTATGTTAAAAAAATTGTTTATGCAAATCACATTTTTCAAATTGCAAAAAAAATATGTACATTGATACTTTTAAGCATATTTTAATGATAGATCATACTTTCTAAAAGAGAATATTTTTTATAAGTTTTGCAATAATAAAATAAGAATAGGTATACAAATAAAATTGTAAAAAAAAGAATCAATATAATTAAATTAAATATTAATTTAATTTTTCCTAATAATCCCTTAAAAAAATAACTAAAACTAATGAAAAAGCAGACGTTTAAAACGTTTTTAAAACTTTAATTCCGCAATATTCGATACGACATTTTAAAGCTTAAAAAAATAACGATGCATTCGTAATCGGCGGTCCAAAAACTTCCCAAGTAAACGTTCCAAAACATTGTCTAACATACTGAAAAAAAATTGTCTGCCATATTGGATCCGCCAATTTGAATTTTAAAAACCTGATAACGGATTTGTAATCAGCGACCTCACAAACCACCTAGTAAACAATTTCATCAAAATTTAACAAAACCTTCGTCGACATTAACAATTTGTTGTAACCTTAATTATTTGTTAACATAATTTATTTATAAAATCCAAATTTTTACTTGTGTATTTTTTTTACATTTTAGGGAGTACTCTAGGTCTATTTTTAAATAGCTTTTAGCATTATTTAATAGTAGCAACTGGAGATAACATTTTCTTAAAAATTGCTACTTTTGTTAAACTTTCCAATAAAAACATTAATATAAAAAATAAAAATTTAAAAATCTATCTCGACAAATCTCTTTCAAATTTAATACTCTTTCATTAAAGACAAAAAAAGTAAAATCGGTAAAAAAATGAAGGCTCTAGACGGTTTTAAACAGTAAATTCCAGTTTGGTCCCACTGTGCGTCGGTCAGGTAGACGTTTACCCTCCGTCGGTAATGCAGTTTTTTAGAATACCATGTGTCGGTAATGGTAACTACTAGATGGCGTTAGTTTGTTCTCTGTTGGTATTATCTAGTATGGGTAAAATATTGATTGAAGATTTAGAATATTGGTAAAAATAAAAATTTGAAAAAATAAGGTTGAAAAGAAGTTTCCCAATTCTACTTGAAAAATATTTAAATAAGTGGAGGTAGTGTTGTCTAAAGTTTGGGGTATTGGGGTGAAACAGACCAGTGGGGTGAACTGGTATATAAAGGGGATGCAGAGTCAGTATTTTCACCTATTATTCCTGACTTTTCTGCTTTTACTTCTACTCTTTGGAGATGGACTACTACATGGATGCTGCCTAGGTAAACATGGTGAGCACGGTGGGGCTCGACGAAGTTCAACCCAAAGGTCTTATCACTAAAAGTTTTTTTACAAAAATTTGTTCAGTGATGAAATTAGAAGATTTCAAGCCTATAATGAAAATAATCTGTCAAGGGTTTTTAAAATTAAATCGATTTTTGTCGATTTTTTAAAGGTTAACCACTCTTACTTTAATAAAAATTGAGGTATTTAAATTTTCTTTTTTTAGATCTCTTCTTCCACGTCCCGTGAGCAATTTTCTTTAGTTAAAGACTTTTGTTTGTTTTAAATCGGCGTTAAACTTAAGAAAAATCACCAAAAAACGTGTTTTTTGGTGATTTTTGTGTTGTTTCTTAAAACAAATGAAGAAAAATGGTTTTCTAATCAAAAGTGTTTTAAAGCACGTACTTTTACCTTCAAAATAAAAAAAAATTATTAAATTTGCTGCAACTGTTCTAAAGTTACAGCATTTTTAAGCAGCAAAAACAAGGAATCAAAGGTGTTTCGAGGAGAACAAGTACATGTAGGTACTTAAATACGCTACGGGGTGTAAATATTTTGATAAATTGGAAAAGTTCATTACAAATAAAGTAAAATAAAAAAAAATTCTTTCAGAAATCTGTTACTGTCTCACAGATATTCTTAAATGTATGTAAGTTTCCGCAAGTTTCTATTTACGAAATAATCTTTTGATTGTTTTTATAATTGGTAAATTATATATATTGAAAGAGCAAACTTTTTTATATTTAAATCAAATTGTAACAAAACATATAACATTTAGAACGTAAATGTTATTGTTTTACAGACATTAAAACGAATGCAAACCGTTGAACTCATAAAGAGCTCGTAGAAGTCTTTGTGGATAATCGGGGTGGTTTTTCTGCACATTGTATTTTTTCCAGGTATTTTGGAAGTCAGAATGTACAGATTCCGATGCCTGTTTGATTTAAATATAAAAAAGTTTGCTCTTTCAGTAAATATAACTTACAGATTATAAAAACAATCAAAAGATTATTTCGTAAATAGAAACTTGCGGAAACTTACATGCATTTAAGAATATCTCTGAAACAGTAACAGATTTCGGAAAGAATTTTTTTTTTATTTTACTTTATATGTAATGAACTTTTCCAATATATCAAAATATTTACACCCCGTAGCGTATTTAAGTACCTACATGTACTTGTTCTCCTTGAAACACCTTTGACTCCTTCTTTTGCTGTTTAAAAATGCTGTAACTTTAGAACAGTTGCAGCAAATTTAATAATTTTTTTTATTTTGAAGGTAGAAGTACGTGCTTTAAAACACTTTTGATTAGAAAACCATTTTTCTTCATTTGTTTTAAGAAACAACACAAAAATCACCAAAAAACACGTTTTTTGGTGATTTTTCTTAAATTTAACGCCGATTAAAAACAAACAAAAGTCTTTAACTAAAGAAAATTGCTCAAGGGACGTGGAAGAAGAGATCTAAAAAAAAGAAAATTTAAATACCTCAATTTTTATTGAAATAAGAGCGGTTAACCTTTAAAAAATCGACAAAAATCGATTTCATTTTAAAAACCCTCGTCAGATTATTTTCATTAAAGGCTTGAAATCTTCTAACTTCATCACTGAACAAATTTCTGTAAAAAAACTTTTAGTGATAAGACCTTTGGGTTGAACTTCGTCGAGCCCCACCGTGTGAGACGTTCTCTGGCTCTTCTGGTGAATCTGGTGGATTCAGACCTTGGGAAAGCATCACTCGAGACCCTCATGTTACTGATGACGACAGCGGGAATGGCAGCCTGCAAATAGATGAAGATACAGACCCAGACTATCCCGCATTCATTACATTAAGTATTAACTTTTATGTTGAACGGAATGAAGATGTGGATTTTCAACCCTACATTCTAGCGATTGATGATTCAATTCTGAATGTAGATCAGTTGAAAGGCATGGGTGTAACACCAGCAGAGATTATAACATATTTGGGTGTCCAAGTTAAACAATTTCTTTCAATTGAGCTCATAGATGTAAGTATTAATTAATTTATTTTTATTCTTTTATAAAAATCAAAACTTTAAATATATACATAAAAGTTAAAAAATTTTTTTTTTTATTTTCAGTTGCAGCACCTATTCTTATCACATTTAAGAGAGAGTATAAGGAATCAATATTCCAGTGATAGGAGTGAGATTAATTGTAGACGATTGAGACGTCATCATCACAGACATGAAATCAATCGTAAAAGAAGGATCCATGCATGCAATCGATGCATGCATTAATAAACCGCTTATATATAGGTATGTAAATAATGTAAAAATAATTCTTTTATGTCACAAACCTAACACTTAGTTTTTAGTATTAGTTGTAATTTATTAGAATAGATTTAAAAAAATTTGAATTCATTAAATTACTGCAAATTGATATAAAATATAACTAGCAACATCAGTCATCGTTGGTTCGATTTTTTACATTTGAAAATCTCTCCATGCGTTAACAAGTTCATATTTTTTTCGATACAGTGCGCTCTTGTCTACGAATATCAACATTGCAGACACTACTTTCGACTTTTTTTAATATAAAACAAATTTGGTATATAAAACAATATCTTGTTAATGAAAGGGTTGATATTAGATACATTCAAACTTATTTAAATATTTACCTACTCTATTTCAATTCCACAATTAAAATCATAGGACAACACTCTAAGTCAATGGGAACAATTTTGGAGTCACACTAACAGACCTTTCCTATTGGCTAACAGTGTTGAATACTATGTGAGACAGTAGAGCTTTTATCTAAAAACTTTCTTCACAGTTTTTCAATTTTCAAAGAATTAACAGAGCCATCTGGGTTGAAATACCATATCTCAGAATTTTAAAAACGTGTCGATCAGGTAGGTTTCTAGTTCACAAAACCTAGTGAATGTTACTCCTGATTGGCAAAAATGTTTGACGTCAAAAACTCTGGGAAACTTTGAAATATCTAAAAAAAACCAATGTGTCACCAATATAGGTAAAAAGACTGTTAAGAAGTATCGCCAATGACCCTGCGTAGCGCAGTGTTAGAGCATTTAACCAGCAATTAAAAGACCTGGGCTCAATCCTCAGCGCATTCGAGGTCGATATTTTTTCACAGTTTTTCAATTTTCAACTTTTATCTAAGTTGGCAATGCTGTGTTTGGGAAGTAGAATTTTATCTAAGTTGGTAATACTGTATGTGTTCTCTATATTTTAATTCAATTTCACATGTGTGTAGTCATAAAATTAATATAAAAGTATGTTAAACTCAGTTTTAAAAAAAGAGTTTTATTTTTTTTCTTATGGAATAAAATAATAAAATATTCTGGTCAAATGTATTCGCTCCTAGATGGAATCTACCCTGCTGGGCGAGGGGGTTTTGTGACACGTATTCTCGACATCATTGCATTTAGAACAACGTCAGGAGAAGCGTCAGTTGCTTTTTAAAAATTTGTATATAAAATAAAAGAAATTAAAAAATGGATCCTAGACATAACAATAATGTCAGATGAATTCTGGATTTACCCTTACCCGAATTTGGGTTGCAAATTAGGTGGAGGACAGTTAATTATAAAGAAGACTGTCAGGTAAGATTATGCATATAAAATTTTAGTAATATATTTTATATATATTTTTTGTTTATTGTGAATTGAAATCAAAATATATTGAAAATCTGTTTTGAACAAAAGAATTTTAATAAATTTGAAGTTATAGGGGAGAGTCGCCAGTTGTGAGACGGCTCCAGTTGTGAGACAGTCCATTTTTTTCAACTCGAAATATAAAAAGGCTGATTGGTATACATGAAAACATTTCTTTTTATACGAGCCAACTTTTGCGTGTACACCGAAGCGGATATATGTATTGTTTGTGTTAGATGCCAACACTGTGTGTGAAAATCGACTAAAAAACTTTTTTTCAATATGTGCAAAGTACTTTTTTTTTAAGTTAATTAATTGGAAAAGCTAAATGTTATGCATTTTTATTTAGTATTTTCCTTCTATTTTGTAATGCAATATTGCATTGTTTCAATCTACAGTTGGAAATATTTTTTTTTCCTTTTTCAAAATAGCGCCAATTTCCGGTTGTGAGACACAGCAAGTCACCAGTTGTGAGACGGTGGCGCCGCCCATCTGGAATAGCCTATATTTTTCGTTATGCAGCATAAAGCGCTCTGTTCAGTTTAGTTCGTGACGTACATTTGATAACACAACAATTATTTAAAGTGTGGGAACATGCGCACAAGTTATTTCATTTGCCTACATTGCGACAGCGATTTCGATGAAGAAAACTGATAGTCATATTTTAAAGAATAAATATTTTTATTTAGTATATAATAATATGTATTATCAATACATTTAGTTATTTATATTAAACATAATGTTTCATGCCAAATTTTTTAAATTTTAGCATTTTTTTATAAGTGTCTCACAACTAGACACCTTTTTTTTTTTGACTAAAAAGATGTGCTCGGAAAATTGATCATAAAATTTTTCGAGTTCATCTGAACACTTTACTTTCTATGAATAAAAGTTGCGTATTTAAGTTACTTTTGGAACGGTGTATTTTATTTACGATTTTGTTTACCTATTTCCAATTTATAGGTCAAAAATAAAACCCGTCTCACAACTAGCGACTCTCCCCTACTAGATTGTTTTTTCATATTCAGATATCGAATAATCCTGCACAATACTATGTGCAACTACCAAATAGACGAGTGAAAATATCTCAAGTAAGTACTTAACTGTTTTTTTCAAAAATTTATATATAAATGTATATATTTTGAATATTTTTATATAATTTTAATACTTTATTTAAATTTTAAAAACACGTTTTTTCTGTATGTACCAGGTAGTTTCCTTCGAGATGAACGTTGTTCCCGATCCTCAGAAGGCTAGAGGTAGTGCATACCACTACCACCAACACCTGCAGAAGCCCCGGTACCTGTGACTTCAGATGGTCGTGTAGGCGAAAGTGTATGTCGAACACCGACATCTGGTATTAGGATAACACCACCTCCACCACTAGAGACTCCGGGTCGCCCACATTTTCTCCAAAACTCAACTTTCAGAATATTCATTTGACCGAATTTTATTTATCCAAAATTGCATTGATCAGAAATTTCATTTATCCAAATAAGCATTTCTCGGAAATCTCATTTGTCCGAAATTGCTTTGATCAAAAATCTAATTTGTCTGTAATTTGAATTATCTAAAATCTTCATTATCAAAAATTGCATTTATCAGAAATGTAATGTTTCCGAGATTGCATTTCTGAGTAAGGGCATCTGTCCGAAATTGAATTTATCAGAAATTTAATGCTTCCGAAATTGAATTTCTCAGAAATCGCATCTATTCGAAATTGTATTTATCAGAATTCTAATTCAAATATCTTATTTGTGGGCAATGTCATTTACTAAAAATCTAACTTAACAGAAATTTCAATTATCAGGAATGTCATTCATACAAAAACGCATTTATCGAAAATCTTAATTGTCCAAAATAGCATTTAATAGAAATCTCGTTCTTAAAAAAATTCAATTATTACGAATTTTATTAATCAAAAATTCTACTTATCAGAAATCTTATTAGTCCAAAATTGCATTTGTCAGAAATCTAATTTATTAGACAAAGCATTGAACAGAAATCTCATTTGTCCGAAATAGCATTTATAAGAAATCTAGTTTTCCAAACATTGTAATTATCAAAAAATCCATTTATCAAAAAGTGCATTTTACAGGAATCTCATTTCTCCGAAATATTATTTATCAGAAAATTAATTTTTAAAAATGTCAATTATCAGTAATTTTATTTATCCAAAAGTGCATTTTACAGAAATCTCATTTCTCCGAAATATTATTTATCAGAAATTTCATTTGTCAAGAATGTCGATTATTTATCAGTAATCTTATTTATTAAAAAATTGCATTTATTAGAAATCTTATTTCTCAGAAATTGTTATTTTCAGAAGTCTCATTTGTCTGATACTGCATTTATCAGAAATCTCATTTGTCAAAAAAAATCAACTACCAAAAACCACATTTATCCAAATTTTAATTTGTCAAAAATCTAATTTATCAAAAATTGAATTTATCAGACTTCTTAGATGTCCGAAATTGCATTTAACAGAAATCTAATTTGTCAGAATTTCCAATTATCAAAAATCTAATTTGTCCAAAATTACATTTATCAGAAATCTTATTTGTCAAAACTTGCATTTATCAGAAATCACATTTGTCCAAAATCGCACTTATCGGAAGTCTCATTTATCCAAAAGATTATTCTCCATAACCTTCAATTGTGCAAAACTTTATGTACAAGAAATCTCATTTTTCCAAACTTCCATTATCCTAACATTTCCCTTTCTAAGCGAGTTGCCCGTCCCTGGTCTGTTCGGTGAAACAGAATAGATGTCGCTCTGAGTTCATTCTGAACTGCACTCTGTTTTACCGACTAGACCAGGAACGGGCAACTCGCTTGCAAAGAGAAATGTTGGGATAATGGAAGTTTGGGGAAATGAGATTTCTTGTACATGGACTTTCGCACAATTGAAGGTTATGGAGAATAATCTTTTGGATAAATGAGAGTTCCGATAAGTGCAATTTTGGACAAATGTGATTTCTGATAAATGCAAGTTTTGACAAATAAGATTTTTGATAAATGCAATTTTGGACAAATTAGATTTTTGATAATTGAAAACTCTGACAAATGAGACTTCTGATAATAACAATTTTTGAGAAATGCGATTTTTGATAAATGCAAATTTAGACAAAAAAGATTACTGATAATTAGCATTCTTGACAAAAGAGATTTCTGAAAAATGAAATTTCGGATCAATGAGATTTCTGATAAATGCAATATCTGACAAATGAGATTTCTGATAATTGCAATTTCTGAGAAATAAGATTTCTAATAAATGAAATTTTTGATAAATAAGATTACTGATAATTGACATTCTTGACAAATGAGATTTCTGATAATTGCAATTTCTGAGAAATGAGATTTATGATAAATACAATTTTCGATAAATAAAATGACTTATAATTGACATTTTTGACAAATGAATTTTCTGATAAATAATATTTCGGAGAAATGATATGTCTGTAAAATGCACTTTTGGATAAATGGGTTTTTTGATAATTACAATGTTTGGAAAACTAGATTTCTTATAAATGCTATTTTGGACAAATGAGATTTCTGTTAAATGCTTTGTCAAATAAATTAGGTTTCTGACAAATGCAATTTCGGACTAATAAGATTTCTGATAAATGCAAGTTTTGACAAATAAGATTTTTGATAAATGCAATTTTGGACAAATTAGATTTTTGATAATTGAAAACTCTGACAAATGAGACTTCTGATAATAACAATTTTTGAGAAATGCGATTTCTGATAAATGCAAATTTAGACAAAAAAGATTACTGATAATTAGCATTCTTGACAAAAGAGATTTCTCAAAAATGAAATTTCGGACCAATGAGATTTCTGATAAATGCAATATCTGACAAATGAGATTTCTGATAATTGCAATTTCTGAGAAATAAGATTTCTAATAAATGAAATTTTTGATAAATAAGATTACTGATAATTGACATTCTTGACAAATGAGATTTCTGATAATTGCAATTTCTGAGAAATGAGATTTATGATAAATACAATTTTCGATAAATAAAATGACTTATAATTGACATTTTTGACAAATGAATTTTCTGATAAATAATATTTCGGAGAAATGATATGTCTGTAAAATGCACTTTTGGATAAATGGGTTTTTTGATAATTACAATGTTTGGAAAACTAGATTTCTTATAAATGCTATTTCGGACAAATGAGATTTCTGTTAAATGCTTTGTCAAATAAATTAGGTTTCTGACAAATGCAATTTCGGACTAATAAGATTTCTGATAAATACAAGTTTTGCTTAATGAAATTCGTAATAATTTAA
Source organism: Ganaspis brasiliensis (assembly GCA_037103525.1). NCBI lineage: Eukaryota > Metazoa > Arthropoda > Insecta > Hymenoptera > Figitidae > Ganaspis > Ganaspis brasiliensis. The sequence continues at coordinate 77,370 of JAZKLR010000107.1, forward strand.
TTTTTTTTAAGAACGAGATTTCTTTTTAATGCTATTTTGGACAAATTAGATTTCAAATAAATGAAATTTCGGACATGGGAGATTTCTGATAAATTCAATGTTGAACAAATTAGATTTTTGATAATTGAAAATCCTAACAATTGAGATTACTGATAAATGTAATTTTTAATAAATAAAATTCTTGATATTTTAATTTTTTGAAAAACAAGATTTCAGATAAATGCTATTTCGGATATTTAAATTTCTGATAAATACAATTTTGGATAAATTAGATTTCTCACAATTTACCTTTCGGACAAACGAGGTTTCTGGTAAATGTATTTTCGGAGAAATTAGATTTCTGATAATTTAAATTTCGGACAATAGAGATTTCTGATAAATGCTTTTTTGGATAAATGAGATTTCTGATAAATGTAATTTTGGATAAATAAAATTCTGTCAAATGAATATTCTGACAATAGAGTTTTGGTGAAAATGTGGTCGATACCCACCACCACCACTACCAGAAATTAGAGTAGTAGAGATTGCGGATTCAAACTCTATACCACTACCAGAATTAGTAATGTACCTAAAAAAAATATTGTTGAACCGTCAATTTTTGATACACCTTTTTTTAAATTGTAAGGTCAAAAAAGATCACTGTTTAGTCCATCTGATGAACAGCTGGAAGCAAAAATTTTGAAAAGAAAGAAAGAAAAAAAACAAAGGGTGTAGAATTAGATTTAACTTTTTAGTGTTTGTATTTTGTATGTAGTTTAGTAAAATTTATTTTTAATTTTATTTATTTATTTAATTGTGGTAAAAAGAAACAGTTTTGTATATTAGAGTATACAGAAGCTAGTTTTAATTTTAAAATTATTTTTTGTTAATTGTAGTATATTTTATTATTTAAATTTTACTAGAAAAAAAGCGCGCGCTAAAGCGCACGCCAAATTTTATTGTTTCTTAAAATAATGTTTTATTTATGTATAATTATGTAAAATAAAGGAAATACATAATATAATAAAAAAAGAAAATTAATGATAAGAAGACTTTGCAATAAATTTAAATTGATGTGATCATTGGGAAATTTTGATTAATTAAAAATTAATTAAATAAAATAAAGATAAAGAATAAAATGAAGAATATGAGGAGTAATTATAAAAAATTATGATATACTTAATACCATTTAAAAACCTTACTTTAAAAAGTTTACTGATCAACACTCTCTGCTCTTAATATTTTAGAACCTTCTTCCAATATCCTTACTAAGAAAGAAGTTATATGCAAATGAGTTACCAAGGACCGTTAGATTTTGAGTTAGGAAGGGCCGTTAGAAAGTCACGCTTCTCTTTGGAGAGAGTGAGAAGCAAATATTTAAAATAAAGCTATTTACCCTCATTATGCAAGGGTTCGTTCCGTCGATAATTGGCCTAGCAGGAGGTCTATTGTTTGTATTTAAAAATAAGATTTAAAATTTTTCTGTTTTCCATGAAGCTATTAGCCATTCCTAGAGTTATTGGCCCTCATTATGAAAAGGTTTGCTGGAAATAAAAGTTAAATTTAAAGAAATGTATATATTTGAAGAAATGTATATATTTGAAGAAAAGTAGGGGAGAGTAGTCAGAGTTGGATATAGTTTTGACATTTCTCTATAACTTCTCCTGTAGGCCGAATTTTTCGATGTCTCTTATATTATTGGAAAGTTCTATTAAAATGCAATGTTTTTGCTAAACATTGCAAAAAATTTGGACCAAAAGTTTCGGAGTTATAGGCAATTAAAAAAAAAAAAAGGTAGTCAGAGTTGAACATAGTAGTCAGAGTTGGGTCACTGTAGAAAATCAATGAAATATGAAGATAAATCATTGAAAATGACAATATCTTTGCCTTCGCATGATAGAATGGCACTCAAATACATTTGGAAATGACAAAAGGAAACATGAAATTGAAATAAATTATATTTCCTCTTGTATCGCAAAATTAATCTGAAAGTGAAAAAGTATTACCAAAAATTTGAATTTTCTTTCTTTCCAATAGAAATGAAGTTTTGGACACCTTTTTAAGTTAACAAATTCATTTTCATTGCAAAAATGCTTCAGAACACACACCATGAACGCTTTATACAAACACCAAATTACGTTCCACATTTTCGGATAACATCTTAATGAACAATTTTAGTCAACTTAATTTGTCTTTAGCATATTTCTTCTACATTTAATTATCTCATTTTGAAACTACAAAAACGTTTTTTGTTGAGCGTATAACACGGACTCGCTTAATACGTCTGTATAGTTCGCACACTTCACTGCAATCCATCTAAAAAGTTTGCTGGCATTGATAACAAGTATTTACACACAACGACATACGGATCTACTGTAATAAAACAAAATAAACGCGATGATTCAACTCTGACCACTGTCCAACTCTGACTACTCTCCCCTATATATTTGATGAAATGTATATATTTGGTGAAATGTATATATTTGTATAATGAAGTAAATTTTCTGTGAATTGTAGATTCAAATCAGTTGTATTTGAACTGTTATTGACGTTGGTTGGTATTTTTAAATTTTTTGTTATTGTGAGAGAGAGTGAGAGAATAAGACAGAGAGAGAGTGAGTGAGAGAGAGAGTGAGTGAGAGACAGACAGAGACAGAGAAATAGTGAATCAGTGAAACAGAGAAACAGTGAAACAGAGAAACAGTGAAATAGAGAAACAGTGAAATAGAGAAACAGAAAAATAGAGAAATAGAGAATCAGAAAAATAGAGAAAATAGACAAAGAGAAACAGAGAGGTAAAGCAAATAGAGAAATGATGAGAAAGAGTTAAATGCATAAAACAGAGAAACAGAGAAATACAGGAAATAGAGAAAATATAGAAATGCTGAGAAAGAGTTAAATGCAGATTTTTGATATTTAAAAATGTCAAGTATGAGTAATTTATCAAACCATTGTTCGGAAAAAAAGGAAAGAAAACACTGGCAGAAATTCAAAGAAACTATCGTGAAAGACAAAAATTAAAGCGAAATGTTGATAGTAAAGAAGCTAAAGACAACATCTAACGCATCGTGATCTCATGCAAATGATTGAGGTTCATCTCAAAAGAAATCTCGGAAAACTCTGGCAGAATATCAAAAAAATTATCGTTAAAGGCTGAAATTAAAACGAAATGTTGGTTCTAAAAAAGCTACAAATAATATTAATGTAAGTATAGATGAATCTCTTCCATTAACATCTAACGCATCGTGTTCTCATGCAAATGATTTAGGTTCATCTCAAGAGAAATAGCCGAAAACTCGAGTAGAAATTCAAAAAAATTATCGTGATAGACGTAAATTAAGTCAGATGGATCGGAATGATGAGGAATTACATGAAGTATCAAATTGTAAAAGACAGAGATTATTACGTGGTAGTGATGAAGTGCAAAATATTGGTGAAGTGCAAAATTTGTCAGCGACGTGTCAAAACTCTAAGATTGTTTCTATAAATAATACTGTAAACAATGAAGTTGTATTGAATCTGATAAATGGATCAAGTTGTAAGGAACATTATCTTGGTGAAATGATTTTCTCTTGCATTAAATGTAAAGCTAAACATTTTGAAGATGAAAAAGTTAATTTTAAGAAAACTACTTATAATGATTGTCGCAGTCACGGTGGTATTGAAATTCCTTAAGTACATTGTCCTCATGACATAAGAACTCTACTTGAAGGATCTCATGAAAAATCAGTGCATTTCATGAACAATATTCGGCTATACAATAATTCATTTGCTTTTGCATCATTGAATGCTAATGTAGTTAATTTTGCTGGCAGAAGGCCAGGGCCTTTTTGTTATAAGATACAAGGACACATTTATTATCAAATGAATAATGCTCTATATCCTGAAGAAGGAAATGATCCATGTTTTGGTCAATTATACATTTACGATCCAGAAGATGCTATTCGTTACAGATGGAAATATAGTGAAAAATTAGATGAAATGATATTACAAACTATTGAAAGAATAATGAGAGATTGTAATGCCTACACGAAATCTTTACTGATGATGTCAGAAGTTGTTAAAATAGAAACTGAATTACCAAGAAGAAATGATCAAGAAATTCCAGACTTGCAATTATTGTTTACATTGAAGAAGGGTTTCGATAAAGGAAGGTACAATTTTCAAAGAAGTAATGAAGTAGCTGCAATTTTTAATACGAATGCAGATGGTGAAATACCGGAGTCTTATGTTACTATTTATAACAAATCAAGAAAGCAATTAAAGTAGTTAGTAGTTTAGATCCTAATGATGATCCTTGGATATATCCAATATTTTATCCATACGGAAATAAAGGTTATAGCATCGATATGGTTCGTACAGATAGCGATAACAGAAAGAGAAATCATACCATTTCAAAGTGTGCTTATATAAAATACAATATGGGAATAAGGGATAATAAATGCAACCAATTTGTACATGGTGGAAAATTGTTTCAACAATGGTTGGTTGCTAATTATGTGAAAATTGAGAAAGATAGACTAAATTTTTGTAAAAATAATCAGACTAAATTGAGAAGTGAAACATATAAAGGATTAATTGATGATTTACATAATCAGGAGTCTGAAAGTGATGTGCATGTTGGTAAAATGTTGGTATTGCCATAAACTTTTATAGGATCACCTCGTAATATGATGCAACAGTATCAAGATTCTATGGCTATTGTAGGTCGTCATGGCAGGCCAGATTTATTTATTACAATGACTTGTAATACACATTGGAAAGAAATACAAGAAAACTTATTGCCTTCTCAATCTGCTTCTGATAGACCTGATATTGCAGCAAGAGTTTTTGCTTTAAAAGTAAATAAATTAATAAAAGTCATTGTTGATGATAAATTACTTGGAGATGTCAAATCTTTCGTTTATGTTATTGAATTTCAGAATTCGTGGATTGCCGCATATTCATTTGTTGGTAATATTGAAAGAAAATTTTTAAATATTAATACCGACAAGTGTTGATCGTTTTATATCAGCTGAAATTCCAGACAAAAATTTAAATCCCATACTACACAACATTAAAATGCAAAGTAACATACACGGTCCTTGTGGTGATTGGTGTTTAGTTGATGGAAAATGTTCGAAAATTTTCCAAAAGATTATCAAGAAGAAACCACAATCGAAGATGATTGTTATGTAAAGTATCGAAGAAGAAATACAGGTGAAACATAGGAAAAAGCAAATAAATATATTATTGATAATCATTTTGTTGTTCCCTACTGTCCAAAACTGTCGCAAATATTTAATTGTCATATTAATGTTGAAGTTGTTTCAAGTATTAAATCTGCGAAATACTTATATAAATACATTTATAAAGGACATGATGCTGCTCCCATTGTTATTAGAAATGCCAATGGTGAGTCAACTATGAACCATAATGAAATTAATCATTATGAAGAAAATAGATATGTTGGTCCGGTTGAGGCAGTCTGGAGAATTTTGAGTAAACCTTTAAGAAAAAGGAGTCATAGTGTAAATCGTTTACCTATTCATTTGCCAAATGAACAAAACGTTATTATTCGTGAAACAAATAATACTGGTCAAATTTCATTTGATTTGGGAAAAAAATGAAGTTATTAGATTACTTTGACCTAAATAAGCGTGAGGGGGAATGTATCTTAAAATTATTGATGTTTTTATTTGGGACGAGGCGCCAGTGGCTCCGAAATACGCTTTAGAAATCGTGGATAACTTATTAAGAGATCTAATGAAATCAGATGAACCCTTTGGTGGTAAAATTTTAATCCTAGGAGGAGATTTTAGACAAATTTTACCAATTAAACAAGGAGGCACAAGGTCTGAAATAATTAATTTATCAATTAAACATTCTAATCTTTGGAAGCATTTCCGAAAATTTACATTATCAGGGAATATGAGAGCTTTACCCGAGGAAACTGAATTTATGGATTTTCTTTTAAAGGTTCGAAATGGTGAATTAAATGATGTAAATGATAATATTGTATTACCGGAAAAAATAATTGTACAAGGTAATGTAGATATCGCTAAAGATATGTATGGTGATTTGATTCAAAAGAAAAGCTTTGAAGAAATATCAATGTGTGCTATTTTAGCACTTAGAAATGTTGATGTTGATGACATTAATAAAAGGGTGGTACAATTATTAGACGACGAAAACGAAAAGCATTTACAAAAGCATTGATTCTATTGAAAATTGTGATAATGGAATTATCCATCAAGTTATCTTGCCGGAGTATTTAAATGCCCTTTCACCATCCTTTTTACCACCACATGAATTGCATTTAAGGATAAATTCTGTTGTAATGCTTATAAGAAATCATAGTATTAATGAAGGATTATGCAATGGAACGAGATTACTAATTTTAAAATTATCAAACAATGTCATGAAATGTAAAATATTGACAGGAGACAAATGAAATAATATTGTATTCCTGCATCGTGTAACATTGTATTGTGAAAATGTATATCCTTTTACATTTAAAAGGAGACAAATTCCAATAAAATTGGCATTTGCAATGACTATAAATAAATCTCAAGGACAAACATTCAATAAAATATCAATTGACTTGCGAAGAGATGTTTTTAATCATGGTCAAATGTATGTTGCATTATCACGGGTACGTTCATTCAACTCAATAAAATTTTACTTAGGAGAGAATAGATGTCATAAGTATATAAAGAATAATGTTTACAGAGAAATTTTGAACCAGATTTAGGTCATAAACTTAAGAGAACAAAACATTGTACTTTAACGGCTGTTAATTAGGGTATAAAGGATAATAGTTATTATACTATAAAAATGTAAGAATGAAAATATTTATTTTGTAAGGAAGATATTAACATTAGAGTGAGTGAACGTTCATTCAACTCAATAAAATTTTACTTAGGAGAGAATAGATGTCATAAAGTATATAAAGAATCATGTTTACAGAGAAATTTTGAAGCAGATTTAGGTCATAAACATAAGGGAACAAAACATTGTACTTTAACGGCTGTTAATTAGGGTATAAAAGATAATAGTTATTATACTATAACAATGTAAGAATGAAAATATTTATTTTATAAGGAAGATATTAACATAAGAGTGAGTGGACATGAATGTACTTACTTTTTTTAAATAACCATTTCAATTTTTAAAAAAAAAATAAAATAAAAATTATTTCTTCCAACTCAAAATATAAATGAACTTTGCGTAAAGATACTACGTCTGCAAGGTCGAGACATGGAACGAAGCTCCACCGGGCTTTTAAAAGTGACCTAAGTGTAGTGGCGTTGCATGCGAGTGACGTTTAGTTAGTGCTGCCAACTGTTTTTTAAAATGAAATTCGCGCGCATCTTATCGATCTCTCCCTACAGATATACTCTGTTCCGTTCTGCCTTGTAAATTTGAGGTGGAAAAGTCAACCATTTACTTTCGTTTGATGGCTGTTGCTGTTATATATATATTTTAAGGAAACGTGGGTTAAGATTAAATATTTTTCTAACATCTGCTGATATTTATTTCTATGACATAATACAATTATTTTTAGTTTCCCATGACATAACATATTCTTTCCTATTCCAAAAGAACTATCATTTAAATAGTAAAGAGACAAGGGCGCGCGTAGCGCGCAATTTTTGTGTGCTAGTAACCAATAAATGAATGTGTGGTAAACCACGCTTTTAAAATTCAATAACATAAACATAAGACTTTACTTTTCCAAATAGTTTATCATCTACTATAGTTTCGATTAACTTTTTTACTTTTAAATGAAAGACTCTTGCAACTTGTCAGGTTTATTAGAAGCAGACTGATTAGGTAATAATTTTTCTTAAATTTCTTTCCATTTCGAACTACATGTCATTGTAATAAATAAATCTGGTCTACCACGAAAAGCTACATATTGGTCATTGCATATTGATATTGTTTTAACATGTTACGAGGTGAATCTATAAATGTTGAAGGCAGTATCAACATCTTGCCAACATGTACATTATTTTCAATTTACTGATTATCTAAATGATCAATTAATCCTTTGTAAATTCCACTTCTTAATTTTGTTTGATTATTTTTACAAAAATGTGACATAACTTTCTTAACTTTGACATAATTATCAACTAACCATTGCTGAAACATTCTTCAACCATATAAAAATTGATTGAAGGTATGATCTCTGACTCCTATTTTATATTTTATTTAAGCAGATATAGACACAGTTTGATTTCTGGTTGGTTTGTCACTATCAGTACGAATCCTATTGAGACTATAACCCTTGCTTCCTAGAGGATAAAGTATAGGATATAGTACAGGATATATCCAAGGTTCAACATTTGGATCTAAATGACTAACCAATTGCAATTGTTGAATCGATGTATTATAAATCGTTACATAAGACTCTGGTATTAAACCTTCAGCATTCATATTAAAAATAGCAGCAACTTCATTACACATTTAAAAATTGTAAATTAAATTTTTTTTTTCTCACGCAGTTTCTATCTCGATGATCTCAGACATCATTAAAAAAGACTTTTATTTGTATATGCGTAACAATTTCTCAATAATTTGGCAATACTAAATAAATATCTACATCTAAGTTGTCATGTTTGTTTAATCTAGAGCAAATTGCTTCTTCTGGATCTAACAGGAATAATTGACCAAAAGATGGATCATTATCAATTTCAGGAAATTGTTGATTTGATAATAAATTCGACCTTGAATTATTTATCAAAATAGTCCCCGCCTTTTATTATTGAAATTAACTACATTGGCATTTTAAGATGCAAAAGCAAATGAATTATATTAAAGTCTTATATTATCCTAAAATGGCCAGATATCTTATGAGATCCATCTAAAAATTTTTTTAATTCATGAGGGTATTTTTCTGAAGGCAATGATACACCACCATGACTGCAACAATAATTATTAGTTAATTTTTGTCAACTTTTTCTTTTTCAAAATGTTTAGCCTTGCATCATTTGCAAAAAAACGACATTTTACCAAGATAATGTTCGTTATAACTTGGGACATGTATGCTATTAATATTTTTTTCTGCATAAGTAACATCATGAATATCAATGTTTTCTTTCGCATAAATGACTCCATTTTTTACCTGTATTTTCCTAAACATCTATTTTTTCCTCATCGATTACGTTTCTTTTTAATTTTAATCTTTTACGTTATTGTTTTTGTTATTTTGCGTGACTTTTTTCATTTTCTCATCACAAGTTCTTATATCTTTCTCCTGCATATCTTTTGCATATAGTATTTCATTATTTTCATCCTTATCATGGCACATCTTCTGTTTCAATTTCAATCTTTGACGATAGCTTTTTTTTATATTCTGCTCTACTTTTTTTTAATTTTCTGATTAGAGGTGTTAACAATTTTTGTCTGGCTCACTATTCTTTGTAATTTCTCATTCTTATCATCTCCTTCTACTTCTTTAACATACTTTAACTGACTTTAAATATTTTTTTATATTCTGCACGACCTTTTTTACTTGTTTCATTACAATCGCTAGAAATTATTCATTTGTCAGAATTATTATCTCTCTTTCCTTCTTTAACAGCACTATCTATGTGTTTTTTTTTTAGAAAAATTTAAATCTGTTTCACTACTTAAACATACATCTTCCATAACTGATATTTCTGTTTCTTTGTTATCAATTCTTTTTCGTTTTAATTTCATCATTTCACTATATTCTTTCTGATATTCTGCTCTAGTTTTTCTACTTTTCTCATTAGCATTGCTAAAAAATATCTTCTTAATACTATTGTTTCTAATATTTTATAATTATTACCTTCTTTTACTACTGCAATAGAATTTGACGCATTTTCCACATGTTTTTTCTTACTATCATTTATATTCTGTCACTATTTACACTTTTCATATTTGTTATTTGTCTCTCTTTCCTATCTCTCCTTTTAACTTTGGTCTTTTACAATACATTTTTTCATATTTGGTACTGCTTTTTTTAGTTTCTTAGTCAGGAATATTAACAACTTTTTTCTGTCCTATTTTTGTATGTAATGAAGGACTACTACTATCTCTTTTCATTTCTATAAATCCGTCATTAGTTTAATAATAATCTAATTTTCTCTTCTGTGTCGCATCTTTTACATTCCTCACTTGTAAATTATTGTGGTTTATTTTTTCGATATTGACAATTCCAAGTTTAAACAATTTTGTAAAATTATCCGAAAATGAGATGACACAATTTTTTGAAACATCATATACAAATGAGTTCTCATTAAAGCATGATTATATACAACATATTCAGGGTTAATATTAAAATATAAAGAAACAGCAAACGCAATGGCGTATACTCCCCGATATCAACAAAATTTGGTTGTTGTTGTACTCTTAAAAAACTACATTAGGTTTAAATGGATATAACCTGCATAAATATTCTCTTTGATCATTATTTAAACAACCTTCATTAAGACTATCATAAACAAGAAGTTCATTTCTATCATAGTAAGTGCAAATCCAGTGACCCAAAAGTCGATTTCCACTAAACAATATTGTAATATGTGACTTATTCTTATTAATTGCTTTTATTTAATTCATCTAACATTTCTAAATATCCTGTAATTTGTTTTTGAAAACTACCACCTGATGCAAGTTCCAATAATTCCTGAAACTTATACATGTAATTGTCATTTAGCATTTCCCAATTACGAATAATATCCTAATCTTTATTATTTAAATTAAAATATCTCTTCTTTAACTGAGAACTCATTTTTTAGAAACAACTTTCAAAAAAAAAATTAACTAAAAATGAATTTTTTATGACTCACGATCTAACTCTATAATGAACTTTTTATCCTACATGTCATCAAAGTATCTTTATATTTAAAGTCTTAATGTTTTTTTGTTTCTGAATCTGATATGTTTATCTCATATCTATTTATCTCATCTCATTATCTCATCTCTTTACCTGATATCTCTCATTGTTTCACATGTTTATCTCATAAGATTGTCTCATGCTATTATCTCATATTTTACCTTATTTCTCTGATTGCCTCATCTGTTTATTTCATATTTTTGTCTCATGTTATTGTCTCATATCTTTATCTCACCTCTTTTATATAATTATATTATTAACACTTCTTTTACACTGTAATGACTTTTTAGAAACATTATAATCACTTTATTATTTATTAAGCATTCACAATTAATTTATTTACTAAGCCGTTATCAATCACTTGATTAATGAATCCACAATCGCATTTTTTGGACACTTTTAGCATTTCATAACACTAACTTTATTGAAAATAAGAAGGAAATAAAAAATTTAAACACTTTCTAAATATTGTTACATTAGTCAACACAGTTTGCACACTTTCATTTGAATCACTGTCGCTTTTCACATTTAATTTTTACTGTATATTTACTATTGGAGTCATTATAAACGCTTAATAAAAAATACACAATAAGTAGCATTATTAACTTTCACATTATACACACTCAAGTTCTATTCATTGATAACTTTCACTATTATGTACTTCTATACCACGCACTAATGTATTTATCTCTCTTTTCGTTGAAGCTCGAAAATTTTTTCTCTTTTCCAAAACCAATTATAACATTCATTATGCAAGGGTTGGCTTGAAAAACGATTGGCTTATTTAGTCTACTGTTTGTATTTAGAAAGAAAAATTTAAATTTGAAGAATATTTGAATAATGAGGTAAAATTTCAGAATTTAATTTAATTTCTCCCTTTTTATTAAAACACGAAAATTTTTTCTCTTTTCCTGAAGCTATTGACCCTCATTATACCAGGGTTTGATCAAAGAATAATGACACCTACGTTGCAGGTATTCTATTGTTAGTATTAAGAAATAAAATTTAAATTTCAAGGTAATTTGTATAAGGAGCTGATAGTTTCCTTTTTCGTAAACTTTTAACAAACACCTTCTCTCTCCAACCAACGAACCAGGTATAAAAATATCCTTTTTCGTTAACTGTTAACGCTTTTCCGTTAACTTTTAACGCTTACCTTCAGTACTCGTTTCTTATATAGGATAAATAGTAAGAATGGACAATCGAAATATTTTTTGAATTTTTTTAAATATAAGTATGTAAATATAAATAATCTTAATTATATGTAGTTATGAATTTTGAAATTAAGTTATTTAAATTTTTGAACATTTTTTGAATTCTGTTAATATAATTATAATTATAATATGTATAACTTTTCCAATCGTAGAAAAGTTATCATTTTTAAATTCCTTATTACCTACGAATTCGTCAACCTGAGCGATTTTGTGGAAAAAGGGTTTGGTTTTTTTAAAATAAATTGTCAAAGTGCAAACTTTCACCAAAGGAGAGGAAAGTCATTTTTTTATGCATAATTGTGACTTTATTACATATCTTGGCTCCTCCACAATTCCAAAAAATACGGAAATCAGCCTCATTCTCAAAAAATAGACTTTAACAATCAATAATATGTACCCATTGACATTTTTTAGCACTAGTCAAACAAATACACAAAGATTTCAAAAAAATTTTCATTTATTATTTTCAATTGTTTACTTCTATTTGCTTACGCGCACAGAAATGAAGCTAAATAATCAATAATAATCTAAATTATATAACAAATTCTGTAAAATATTTCAGTTGGTCATCTCTCTCACATTGCTATTTCCACAGGACTTACTATATTAAAATGTATTTTAAACTTTCTGACATTCAAAAAGAAATATAATTCATTTCAATTCTACATTTACATTTTCTTAATTTTTAAGTGCCGCTATTTGATTGGAAAATACTTTATTCTAATCTGTTTTATTGGCAAATATCCAATTCAAAATAAATTAAAATAAATTAATGTGATGATTAATTTTAAAATTTTTTATAATAATAAAATATGACAATAAAAATTATTAGAAGTAGAATAGGTGAGCTTTGGATCACGATTCTGATTGGTCGAGGGGCGTGGCTTAGGGTAGGAGGAGGGGTTTGAGGGTTTTGGTTAGCCAATCAGAATGGTTTAAGCCGGCTGGTTCGTGACTGTGATTGGTTATTTTTGTGGGTGTGGAAGGGAGGGGTAATTACTTGAGGACCATAATGGCGTCGTGAATAGAAAAATAACAGGTGTTAGGGGAAATAGAAAATGGCTGAAAGGAGTTTGGACAAGGGGGGAGGGGGTGTGGTGGCTAGACGAAGAACAGGTGTTGAATTGAAAACGTTTGGAAAATTGAACAGGTGGACCACTCAGAAAGTGAGTGACCCTTGAATTGTAAATTTTCAAGATAGGTTTTGAGAGTTAGGAATTTTAAAAATGAATACAACAAAATACGTATAAAAATGGTATTTATAAATGATTGTAAAAAAGCATTGTTTACATATAAAGAATATTGTACTGTATAATTTTGAAAAAGTATAAATTATAATGCATGACGAATAGCGTTAAAAATACCTTGAGCTATATAGTCGGTGTATACAAAAGTGAGTTCAAGAAATGCAATGTCAAAATAAAGTTGAATAAATGTTTTTTCTAATTTTTGTTCGACTTGTTTTTTAAAGAAATCGGATTTAATATGCAAAAGTTCTTTAATAAAATCATAATTATGAAAAACAATTTTTTCTGATAAAATAAAGTCCGTAACACATTCAATTAAAGAAACTGTACAAATTTCGATATTTTTTAATAGACGTTCTAATCTGCGGAAACGTTCCTCAACACACACAATAACTTTTTTTAGTCCTTCAAACGATGTTTTTTGCATCACTATTGTGGGTGTGTAAGTTTTGACCCTCTTTAATTCGTCAGAAGTAATATCTTCCTCAGCAACAGCGTCGAAAATAATAGCTTTTGATCCATAGGCACTCGAGAACACAAGACGGTATTTTGTCAAATTGGCACCATGCTCATATAAAGGGGACACTGTGTTTGAATCCTCAAAGTAGGAGGAAATAAGATCAAATCGTTCTTGAAGAGAGGTCCACGTTTTTGAATCAAAAGTGATCCGGCTGTAGTTCAATCTCGACAAGAATCTTTTTTGTAAACGAATTATTTAATGCGTATATGCTTGGCAGTAAAAAGAGGTAGATTTCTTCTTTTTGGAGCGTCATCTCGAGTCATGAAAATTCGTTTCGAAACAGATCCTGTAATAGTTTTCCTTGGTGATGTGATAAGAGGTATGTTATCAGTAAATTCGGGTGACTGTGCTTCAGTGTCATTGTAAGCTTGTGACATTTGTGAAGACATGGTTTACACTTTGAGTTTTGTAAACTAACTGAATTAAAAGCTTACCTAGCCCTCTTTTTATACAAAAAAACCTATGGTAGGGGTAACAAAAATGGATGTAAATTAAAAAAACACATGTTCTTCCAGGTGTGTTATACGTGTTTTAGTTACTTATAATAGCTACGCTCTGCAACTGTTTCTGTAAAGTGTTAAGGTAAGTGTAATAAAATTGATTGGTTATAATTTAATTAAGAAGTAATAGCATAGTATATGTGTGTAGAATAACTAAATATCATAAAAAACGGATAAAATAATAAAATTTTAAAATGTATAACGTTAAATAATATTATTTTAGAAATAAAGTGTAGTTTATTTTACATAAGTTTAGGGATGTAACAGATGATAAACGAGAATTTGTTAAGACGTTTAATGGTTTTGAAAAGGAATAAAATAATAGTTTTGAGGAAAAGTAATATTAATAGAAAAGGAGGTGTGTCTAAAGTATCGAGGTTTGTAATAAAATTAGCTCTAGACCATGAAAAAAGTAAGATGTAACAGGTGAATGTTTTTACGGATAATAATTTCGGTCGATATCAAACAAAAAGTGGAAGTATAGGTGTCGATTAAGCGGAAGGTTAAATAACCGAAAAACATAAAATGTTGAAGTTTATAAAAAAGTATTGTGTTTTCTTGAAAATAAGGAATCGGACAAAGAATGAATTGTAAGGAGAGATGGTCGTAAGTTACAGTCAAGCCATCCCCAAGTCACTGAAATTGAAAGAGATGTGAAAATCAACTATCGAGTGTGACAGCCCTACTAGAAGTAAAGAGATAGAAATCTTATCACTTTTTATCTTTTCTTATCCCTGTTATAGAAAGAGATGCAGAAAAGCTATCATTTTCAAACTCGACTCTATATCTCCTTATATCTTTCTATCGACCCCAATCTCTTTCAATCTCTACCTTAATCACGATGACCAGCTTATCGCCATTAATCGCCTTTTCCCTATAACTTTCAATATCTATCTTTACCATCCTATACATTTCTATTGCCTCCAATCTCTTTCAATCTCTACCTTAATCATAATGACCAGCTTATCACCATTAATCACCTTTTTCCTATAACTTTCAATCTCTAATCTATACCTTTCTATCCAGTCCTATCCCTACCTTAATAGATATAGCGAGTAATCGCTTTTAATCACCTTTTTCTATAACTTTCAATTAATTTCTAATACCTTCATATTATTTCCAAATCCCACCTGAATGAACATGATGAGCTTTCCCTTTTAATCACTTTTCATCAATACTTTTCAATAACCTATATCATATCTACATATTTTTTGCTATTCCACTCTAACCAGCATCATCAGTTATCGCTTTTAATCACCTTTCTTCTATAACTTTTAATCTTTCACCTATCACCTTCTATCCCTTCCTATCCCTTTCTATCTCTTTCTATCTCTTTTTATCCCTTTCTATCCCTTCCTATCCCTTTTAATCTCTTTCTATCCCTACTTAAACTTTCCCATCACCAACTGAAAGAACATGATCACTCACTAGGTTACTGAAAATAATGAAAGGAAAGTGATTAAAAGCGAAAAATGATCATGTTAATACAGGTGGGATAAGAAAAGAATAGAAGAGATAGAAAGGGATAGAAAGGGATAGAAAGGGATAGAAAGGGATAGAAAAGGATAGAAAGAGATAGATAGAGATAGAAAGTGATAGGTCAAAGATAAAATGTTATTGAAGGAAAGTGATTTAAAGCCATAAACCGATAATGCTGGTTAAGAGAAGAATAGCAAAAAATATGTGTATATGACATAGGTTATTGAAAATTATAGATGAAAAGTGATTAAAAGAGAAAGCACATAGTGTTCATTTAGGAGGGGTTTGGAAATTATGTGAAATGATTAGACAGTAATTCAAAGTTATAGAAAAAGATAATTTAAAGCGATAACTTGCTATGTCCATTGAAGTAGGGATAGGGCGGGATAGAAAGGTATAGATTAGAGATTAAAAGTTATATGAAAAAGGTGATTAATGGTGATAACTGATCATTATGATTAAAGTGGAGATTGAAAGAGATTGAAGGCAATAGAAAGGGAAAGGATGGTAAATATTAAAGATTGAAAGTTATAGGGAGAAGGTGATTAATGGGGAAAACTGATAATTATGATTATTGTAGAGATTGAAAGAGGTTTGAGGTCAATAGAAAGGGTTAAGAAGGTATACAGTCGGGATTGAAAATTTTACGTTTTCTGTATCTCTTTCTATAACAGAGATAAGAAAAGATAAAAAGTGATAAGATTTCTATCTCTTTATTTCCAGTATGGATCTCCAAAAATATAAATACCATGTGGGATAGAAAAAGATAGAAGAGGAAGATTAAAAGAGGTGGGAGTAAGAGTGATAAAAAGCAGTCAAGTAAAGGAGTAATCTGTAGTGTATCGTTCGTTAGCTCAGTTGGTAGTGTGCTTAGGTTAATGCGCACGAGGTTAGGGGATCGCTCTATCATAGCTGACGATTTTTCAGTATCATACGCGTTAAATATCAGATTAATTTCATTATATATAGATATATATAATACCATATAAAATAACGAAAGCAATTGGGTATTTAAAATGGTAGATAAGCGAAAAGATAGATGGAGATTAAATTTTTAAAGAAGAGGATAGAAAGGGGATAAAAAGAGATTCACTTTTTATAGAAAAGGAAAAAAAGGGGATAGAAAAGGGATAGAAAGAGATAAAAATAGTTGATGGACGAAGAGATAGAAAGAGATTTAATAATTTTAGAAGATGATAGAAAGGGAATAGAAACGGATACATATTCAAGCGAATACAGAAAAGATATAAAGAGGTAGAAGTTTAGAGACAGAAAGATATTGTGTTTTGGGAATGCAAAGTAGATATATGGAAGGAATAGAAAAAGTGTAATCTCTTTCTATCCTCACATTTCTTTCCCTTTTTATCTTTTTACTCTTAGCAGGGAGCGCCTCAAGACAATACGTAGGGTAGTGACCCTCCTATTTTTTAATTTTCCGTGTGTTTTAGGAATAGTATGAAGCTGTAACCTAGAAACTAGTTTCACTAATACAATGACATCTATATAGGCCCTTTTTTGAAAAAAGTCTAAAAGACAACTGAAAAGTCAGTTTTCTCTGAGTCTTCACGATGTCGACACCGCAAGAGATTCTAGCCGCGGTTGAGATTTTATCCTCCGGTTTAAATAATGAGTTGTGTGAAAAATTTTTAACGCAATATTGGAAGGATGTGAAAGTTCTCAACTTTTAGAGCTGTCAATAAAAATGCCAAAAAAAGTGTCAACGCTGCGCGTGATACAAGAAGCTCTCGATAAAAGATATTACTATCACAAATTATTTCTACAAAAATATATAGGTGCGTTTTTGTGCAGTGAAGTAAAAATAAGTGTCTTGTTTATTAAATATTTTCAATTTGAAAATAATTGAAAATATTTAAAACAAAAAGTTTTTGTAAATAATCTTGTGTGAAAAAAATGTGTTTTTTCAGGTCTCGTGGAAACAGCTTTGAATACGGGTGAATCTTTGCAGGAGAGGGATGGTTCGATGTTGGTTGACATTGAAGAAAGTGACAGCGATGCGGATTCAGAGGCTTCGACCGTCATTGCAAATAACGAAGAACGTGGTGCCATACAAGTACTAGTAGAAGAGGTGGGGGTAGAAGAGGATGTGGTTGCTGTGATGGATGAAGATGATGTTGTTGCTGAAAACGTTGTGAATGATGCCATTAATGTTGATATTAATGATAATGCCTCTAATGATAGTGATGAAAATTCGGAAGAAGATCGGGATGAGAGAGTAAGAAATGATTTATTGGATGAAATTGTGACGTCAAGTGAAGATTCTGGTTTTGATTCTTCACACATTTCTTCGGAAGCGTCAAATAATAGTCACGAGTTAAGTGACTCTTAAGAAATGTCTGAGGAAGACGAGGAAATGCAAAATGTCTTGTTTGATGAAATTGAAAGAATTCAAGCTTATCAGCAACAACAAGAACAAGAACAACAACAACAACAACAACAACAACAACAAGAGCAACAACATCAAGAACAACAACTTCGTTTATTATTAGAACAACAACAACAACGACAACAAGAGTTGCGGCAACAACAACAACAACAACAACAACAACAACAACAACAACAACGACAGCATCAAAACGAGCAACAACAGGGCGATAATTTAGACGCACGAGAGCCAGAGTACATGCAAGCTGGTGGTAGCCGTGGTGGACCATTGCAAACAGGTGAGAATAGGTTTTTTAACATTGAATGGGAGAGACCAGAATTTTTAGAAAAATTTAATTTTATGGGTTTGAGTGTTTGCTTAAGAATAAAGAATCCACCAAGTGGTAGAACGGTCGCAGAAGATGTAAATTATCTCGAAAAAGCGATTCGTTCGATTTATAATTATGTTATGCGCAATATAGAGCCTGATGATATGACCTTAATTAGTTTTAATTGAGATCATATCAAATATGGTAAAACTCTAGAATTTCGCAAAGCAAAATTCTATTCGGCGGATTCTCTTTGGGATTTAATTTTTTCAATTGTGCAAAGCAATGAGTAATTTAGGGTTGATAATTCCTTTACATTAACAGTAAAAAGCGTGAAAGATAATCGAGGTAGGGGACAAGCGGTTGTCTACAATAATAGAAAAATCGGGAATAAGTCCCTTTTAAGAATTAATAATAAAGACAACCTTTGCTTGCGTAGAGCATTAGTAGCCGCACGTGTTTACGCGGAACAAGGACAAATTCGAAAAGGTGAGCTACACGCTCAGTGGGAGTCCATCAGACATCCAGAGAGAAATACTCAGCTTGAAAAAGCAACAGCTCTTATTGGAGATGCTGGGGTGGAAATACCTGAGGGTGGTTGCGGCTTAAACGAGATCATAAAATTTCAAAAATATTATGCTCGTGAAAGAGTAGCTATTATCATACATGATTTTACTTGTTTTGGCACTGGTAAAAAACCATTGTATTACAATGGCACACATGAAATAACGGATAGTGGTGAAACAGTTAAATATAATTTGCATATAATGTATTATCCCTCAGACAAACATTATGACACAATTTTAAATTTAAAGAGACTCGCAAGTACAAAATTTTTCTGTGTACCATGTAATAAAAGTTTCAAACAGCCAACAGGTCACACTTGTTCAAATAAGTGCAATTCTTGTTTGGTATCACCACCTTGTGAAACAAAAACGGAGAATGCAGATATTGAGGAATTACAATGTGACCTGTGTAGAAGATTTTTTCATGGAGTTAATTGTTTACAAAAACATACAGTGAAAGGATCTTTTACACTGCAAAGTAGCGTTTGCGAAAAACTGCGAATTTGCGATGGTTGTGATCTTTTAGTTAATCACGGTACCGAAAACAATCATGAGTGTGGTCGTGGTTTTTGTAAGATTTGTTTATGCAAACGCGATTACAATCATGATTGTTTTATGGCTCCAATAAAATATCAAAATAAAAAAAACGAAAAACCAGTTAGTTTCGTTTTTTACGATTTTGAAACGCAGCAAGATAAAATTATGAAAGGTACACCCGATATTAATATTCATAAGCCTAATCTGTGTGTAGTACAAAGAGTTTGTACTGTTTGTATAGACGAAGAAGATATTAATATACATTGTGACAAATGTAAAGATCGACAGATTATCTATCGTGGTGCAAATGTTCTTTGCGATTTTGTCAATCTTGTAACAGAAAAACAAACTACATTTGAGAGTATTAAATGTATAGCACACAATGCTAAAGCATTTGATGCGCAATTTATATTAAAATTTTTAGTCGAAAAAGAAGGTGCGCAAACAAGACCTTCTGTAATAATGAATGGTACAAATATTTTACTAATGCAGATAGGCCAAACAAAATTTGTCGATAGCTTAAATTATCTACATTTACCTCTAAGTGCCTTACCTAAAGCATTCGGTTTCTCTGATATTGTGAAAAAGGGTACATTTCCGCATTTGTTCAACATCCCTGAGAACAGTGAAAGTGACAACTGTGAAGGATATAAGGGTCGTATACCTGAAGCCGCCTTTTACGCACCAGACACAATGAATGCTAAAAAGCGTGAAGAGTTTTACAAGTGGTACGATCCTCTGTCTAAAGACGTAAATTATATTTTTAATTTTTGGAGTGAATTGATAGATTATTGTGTCAATCATGTCACAATTTTACGTCTTGCTTGCGTGTCCTTCAGAAAAATATTTTTTGAACGTGGTGGTTTTTGTCCATTCACAAAATGTGCAACAATTGCTTCGGCATGTATGACATTGTTCAGAAAAATTTTTTGTGTAAAGACGTTATAAGTAAACCTCAAAAAAAAGGATATCGTACATCTAATAATCAATCTAAAAAAGCAATAGAATGGTTATTATGGATGGAGCATACTCTAGGTAAGAATATAATTCATGCCGGTAGATGTCGTGAATATAGAACAATGGAAGGAAAACTGGTTGATGGGTACTATGAAGATCAGGGTTCTCGCCATGTTTTAGAATTTCACGGTTGTTTCTGGCATGGCTGTGTCAAATGTTATACTTTAAATAGAAACAAGAGGTCTGGAAACAGAGACAGCCCTGCCACGAGGTACGAGCGTACCCGTGTGAAAACAGAAAAATTGCGCTCAGCAGGATATGTTGTAACAGAAATGTGGGAGTGTGACTTTAATCAATTAAAAAAAGAAAATCTAGATTTGCAAAATTTTTTGAAAAATAATGTAGTAGTTAAAGAAACACCATTAAACCCTAGGGATGCATTTTTTGGTGGTAGAACAGGTAATACTGTCGGTTATTATGATGCAAGAGATGGTGAAAAAATATTTTATATAGATGTTTGTTCGCTGTACCCTTACATATGTAAAACAGGCAAATTCCCTGTAGGACATCCTGAGCTTTACATTGGTGATGAATGCAAAAAATTGTTTGGTGAAAACTTAACAAATTTTTCAACCATTGAAGGTGTAGTTAAATGTCGTGTATTACCACCAAAAAAATTATTTCACCCGGTTTTACCTATACGCATGCATTCAAAGCTGATGTTTACATTATGTCGTACTTGCTGTTAATTATTGCAGCAGACAGAGTGTAAACATGAGTCTGAATTGCGTGAAATTGAAGGTACATGGGTTTCTGAAGAATTAAAAAAAGCAATTGAAAAAGGCTATAAGTTGATTAAAGTCTTTGAGGTATGGCAGTACAAAACTGTTCAATACGATTCGGAAACTCAAAAAGGTGGCCTCTTTGCTGACTACATAAATATGTGGTTTAAACTGAAACAGGAGTCTGGTGGCTGGCCCACTGAATGTGTAGATGATCTATCAAAACAACACTATTTATGCGAGCATTATAAGGTCGAGAGAGGTCGATTAGACCCTAGTAATATAGCGAAAAACCCTGGCCTTAGATCAGTTGCTAAATTATGTTTAAATTCATTTTGGGGCAAATTTGGGCAAAGAGAAAATTTGCCTCAAACTGAAATTGTAGAAGAGCAACAGCGCTTAATGGAGTTGTTGTGTGATCCGCAGAAAGTTGTAAAAAATATTTTACCTGTGAACAACGATGTCTTGTATGTCACATATGGTAATGAGGAGGGCACATCGCTGTCAACCTCGTTCACAAATGTGATCATATCTGCTTATGTGACAGCTCAAGCAAGGTTGAAACTGTATTCTTATCTTGAAAAATTAGAAAAACGTGTTCATATATTATGACACGGATTCGTGTATATATAGATCACGTAAACAATAGAAACGAATTTAAACCTGAAATAGGCCGTTACTTGGGACAAATGACAGATGAGTTAGAGATGGAATATGGGCAGGGTAGCTATATTGAAAGTTTTGTTTCGGGAGGACCTAAATTTTACGCATATAAAGTTGTTGACAGCAGTAGTAACATCCATTATACGTGTAAAGTTAAAGGTTTTACATTAAATTATGAAAACAGTGAGAAAATTAATTTTAATAGTATGAAAGAAATGATTGTCAACCAAACACAGACATCTGTCAATATTTCTTCTCGAGTCATTCGGCGAACACAATATCACGAGGTGGTAACGTACACAGAAAATAAAATTTGTAAACCCGTTAATAGTAAAAAAAGACGTCTAGAAAATTACGCGTCTGTGCCGTACGGTTATGTAGAATAATTTTTTAAATATTTTTAAAATTTGTTGTAAAATTACAAATTTAGTAAAAAAGAAAAATATCTCTCTCTCTCTCTCTCTCATTTTTTGGGAAACCTTTTCTCTCTACCTGTTGTTGTAATCTGCAGAAGAAAAAATTTTAATTGTTAGTTGAAAAATTAATTTTTTAAAAAAATTTTAGAAACATAATATAAACTCTGTAATTAATAGATGAAATAATAGAATTGTTTTTCCAGCAGCAGTTTCAATGGTCGAAGAATCCTTTGAAAATTGGGGACCGAGGCGTGAAGTCGAAGATTGGCCACTGCATGGGTGCATAAACCGCTCTACCAATGACGCTGTGATTTATAACGATGTCTTTATACCTTGGGATCAGACACCAAATTCACCTCAAGAAAAATAATATGCTAAAAATTGTAAGATACAGAAAATAAATTAAAAATTTTTAATATTTTTTCAATTAAAAATTTTGAATTTAATTTAACATTTATTTTAAAAGATTGAAGTTTTTAAGCTTTGTAAAAAAATTAATATTTCTTTTTTTTACTAAATAAAAATAATTTCTAATAATGTATATATGTACTAATTTAAAAAATGTTTCATGAAATTTATGGTAAAAATATTTTATGTACAATATGTTGAATAATAAGTATAATATATAAAATAAAAATTGATTGTAAAAAAAAAGATAATATTTCTCTTTTTTTTTACTAAATAAAAATAATTTCTATCAATGTATATATGTACTAATTTAAAAAAATGTTTAACGAAATTTATGGTAAAAACATTTTATGTACAATATGTTAAATAAAAAATAATAAGTATAATTTATAAAATAAAAACATTCATTTTATCTCCTTGTTTCATGATACCTCTTACCCACAAAATACATTTTTTTGAAAAACAGTTTGTTTAATTATTGATAACGGACCTTGTTCTCTAATAAAGAACTCTCCTTGAAGATTTTGACTCATTTTCTTGTCTAACCCATGCCTCTCTCCTCCCCCAGCTGGACGCTCCCGCGGCCACGGCCACGGAACGTACGGGACCCGTACTGCCCCACGCGGAACCGCGTCCCGTCGTCCCTACTCGTTCTTTTCTTGTGCTCTCAATTTGAGCCTACTCCTGACACCTTTCCTCAGCAAAGTTTCCTAGGATTTGTCCTGTAAACCCAAAAGGGGTCCATTACGGACTGTACGAACACTCCATCCAAATAACCCTTTCTAACAACACCAACCCAGTTCACGGTCTCCTTCACCATGGAACCGTAACACTTTCATTGAAAGAGAAACATAACTTTGATACATTGAATAAATTCATTGATATAAGGAAGATGGAAACACACCACTGGTAAGATAAATAGGTCTACTACTCAAAAAACTGGTGACGGCGGCGGCGGCGGTCCGGAGACGCGGTTTAAGAAGCTTTTAAAAAAACGCGAGCTTTTTAATTTATTTGAACGCTATCAGCTTCACAACAATTGAAGCTTATTTGTCAATTGCTAGCAATTTTGTATGTTACAAGCTGATTCTCTGTTATTAGCTAACGTCATTTAATTATTTATTAATAAACTCAAAAAAATTTATTAAATTTCAATGAACTATATTGAAATGAATTTTATAGAAAATTATTATTTAAAATTATTTTTAATAGAATTTATTTTAATTTATCTTTAATATATTTTTAATTTTTAAGAATATTTATTTCTTTATTTTTTTGTTATTATATATTTTATAAACTCAAAATTATTTTTGCTTTACAATTCTAACAGAGGTTCTCAACTAATTTTCAAATTATTTTACGCATGCGTTAAATTACTCTGTTATTCTATATAAAAAGAACAATTTTGTTTTAAACTTGTAATCGAAAAAATGGACTCTCGTTGGAAACATCCTTTTACTTCTATGATTTGTGGTCCAACAGGCTGTGGCAAGATGTTTTTCGTAAGAAAATTTTTACATAATAGAAATTTAATGTGCGATGTTATTTATGAACGAATTATTTTTTATTATTCTGAATGGCAAACAATCTATGCGGAATATGGTAGAGAAATTGAGTTTAAAGAAGGTTTACCACAAGCAGCCGATTATTCAAATGATACACGCCCAAAGTTAATAATCATTGACGATCTCATGCGAGAATCTTCAAATAATACAATCATAGATCTTTTTACAAAAGGAAGTCACCATAAAAATTTAAGTGTTATATTCATTTCACAAAATCTTTTTCATCAAGGCCATGGGCAGCGTGATATTTCTTTGAATGCTAATTACATAGTTGTTTTTAAAAATCCAAGAGACAGAGCACAAATTCAGCATTTGGCTAGACAAGTCTGCCCTGAAAATTCTCGTTTTGTTCAAGAAGCTTACCATGACACCACTTCTCTAGCTCACGGATATTTACTCTTCGATCTCAAACAAACAACACCAGACAATTGCCGTTTCAGAACAGCCATTTTTCCTTCAGAACCCTTCAACTTGTGTGCCAGTCATGCAGTTGTAATGAAGTCGAAAACACGTAAAATTATAGGCGGCAAAAACGCTGCAACCTTGCGCGCTTTGAGTCTTTTAGACACTCAACAACGTTCTGCTATTCTTAAACAAGCCAATGTTAAGCTTATAAAATGTATCTGTGAATGTGCTTTAAATATTTTACATGGAAATGTACCCCTAAAAAATTGTGAGAAATTAAAACTTAGAAAACACAGACAAAAACTAAGAAAATTAATTGAAAAAAAAGGTACTTGGAAAACGAAAAAACAATTTATTATTCAAAAGGGTAACGGTTTTTTACCACTTTTAATAGCACCTATCATAGGGCCTTTACTTTCTAGCATATTTTCACCATCAACAGTATCGTCGTAAATGTGTCTTGAAATGGAACATGCTAGAAAAATGGTTCTTGTGTCTCACGATCGTTTAGAACAAATTGAAAAACAACAACAAACACAAAATCAGCTTAAAAATGAAACAAACCCTTTTTTATCAACTACACAAACACCAGGGAATACCTTGACTAGACTTGATTCAGAAATGAGCAAAATTTTATACTCACCATTTCTTAGTGATGAGCATGAAAAATGGCGTTTGTACCAACAAGTATTACAAAAATTTTTATATTTTACCGAACAAACACGAGATCCCCTCCCATCTACAATAATAGGATCTAAAAACGATAGTAAACCTAATAAGGAAGATGAGAGTCGTGATACTGTAGATGAAATGATTTTACCTGTTGAGGATATAATAGCTACTATCCCAAAAACATATAAAAATAAAGGTATTCTTTTATTGGAAAAGTTACAAAGTCCTGACATTAAATCAAGATTCTATTTTTTCTATTGAAGGTACAATAGTATATTATGCATCAAGGGAGGGAAGTCACTGTTCGGAAGTTTTTTTACCTCTAACGTTCACTGACCTAAAAACTGTGAGTTCTGCCCCGCCTAAGGCGAACGAAAACACGAGGTTTTCGTGCATGTGTGGTAGAAACATTATTAATCTTATTAAAGATGCTCTTAGATACAGGAAATCAACCACAGTACAAGGTAGAAATGATTTCTCAAAATTTTTACAACAAATTAGTATACCAAGAGAACTCGTTAGCAATCAAGAGTATTGGAAAGTACCTACTCTCAGCGTAACGACACCTTTAAGAAAATCAACACCTTTTACCAAAAAAAAGGTTAAAAAAGAATCCAAAGAAAAAAGTGGAATAAAATTTAAGCAGGTATGAATCTCTTATCACGGATGATGATACTACTGAATGGTCGACAGATAACGAAGAAGAAAATAAAAAACCTAAAAATAAAAATTGGATTCCTTTTTCTCTTTCTTTTAAATAAAAACAAAAAAAGATAATGGACAATCTGAATAAAATTTACTACAATCCAGCGCACCCTGCTTCCTATTCAGGGGCAAATAAACTTGTAAACTTAACGCGTAATAAAATAAATCGAAAAAATTTTGTAGACTGGCTAAAAGGTGAAGATGCTTATAATTTCCATAGACCTACCAGAAGACGTTTTCCTCGTGCTTTTTAATTACGCATATTTATTGGTTGTGATTGATGTTTTAAGCAAATTTGCATGGGTTGAGCCATTGCGTAATAAAACAGCAACAGAAGTAAAAAATGCTTTTGAAAAAATTCTCAATAAAAGCAATAAACGCATTCCTGTCTGTCTTCAAACAGATAAAGGAAAAGAATTTCTTGGTTCTAGTTTCCAAAAATTTTTACGTGATGACAACATTAAATTTCGAACTGCTAGAGATCCAACTGTAAAAGCAGCTGTTGTAGAGCGTTTCAACAGAACACTGAAAGAGCGAATGTGGCGTTATTTTACACATAAAAATACACATTGTTTTATAGATAATTTACAGGACTTAGTAACAGCTTATAATAACGCTCATTATTCTAGAATAAATATGCGACCATCTGACGTTTCCATACATAATTTATCTACAGCATATGCCAATATCCGAAAACGATTTCCAAAAGAAAAATATGCTATGAAAAGGTGTAAATACAGCGTCGGCGATTTAGTACGTATCAGTCGAGCTAGAGGTCTCTTTGAGAAAGGTTATGAAGCTGGATGGACTGAAGAATTATTTATTATTACACGTGTTATAAACTGGAGAGTGTATTCACCTACTGTCTATGAACTTAAGGATTTAGGTGGAGAAAAAATTGATGGTGTTTTTTACGAACAAGAATTAGCAGATGTCAAAAATAAAGATTTACAGAACGAAGAATTTATTATTGAAAAAGTTATTCGTACACGGGGACGTGGTTCTAAAAAACAAGCTTTTGTAAAGTGGACTGGTTATCCAGACAAATTTAACTCCTGGATACCGTTTTCTGATTTAAAATATTTACAATGAATAAAGATCAATTTTACGTTATTCTACCTAGTGATAGTAGTATGAAATACTTTCCAGATAACACTATTACAAATTTTACAACTCAACTACCTCAAGAAATACGATTACAAGGACGATGGTCCGTTGCAATTACAGAAATTCAATTTCCTCGATCTTTTCTGCATATACGCACAGCGCCACTACTAGAAAATAGAATAGTGCTTTTATTATCACAGCAAAAAAATAAACCAGCTATACCAAAACAAAACTATAATTTTTTCAACGAAACGGAAAATAAGGAACACAATGGACACTCTGTTTTAGAAAAACATCAATTACCAATAAAAATTAAAAAACAGTCTACTTTTTTTGACAAGTGTCAATCATTTAGTAAAGAACCTGATTATGAAATTTTACATGGTGAATGGCTAAAACCAATAGTATCCTTTTTTCCACCTGGTATTTATAAGGATATTCACACCCTTGTGTATGCCATCAATAATGCACTTCTTGTAAATCAACATTTTCAAATGGTTTATGATGAGAAAAATAACCGTTATGTGCTTTTAAAAAAAATCTGCACAGAAAAATGTACCATACCAGGCCGCCATTTTCTAGTAGTCAGCAGAAAAATTTCAAAAATTCTAGATTTTGAACCCATGGAACTTATACCTCTTGAAGCTTACAGAGCATGCCAACCACCAAATCTATCATACGGAATACCACAAATACTATTTATTTATTGCAATATTTGTGAGCCCAGAATTACTTGTGATGTTAAAACACCACTATTACGAATTGTACCTCTGGAAACTAAAAATTATTTATATGGCTCAACACAAGTGACCCACTTTTCAATACCTCATTACATACCTGTTTTAAATACAACATTCAGAACAATAGAAATCGATATAAGAGACCACTTGGGCTTTCCCATACCATTTGAATCTGGTTCATTGACGGTGACACTTCATTTTAAGAATATAGACTAAATAAATATTTCTCAAAAATGAGTCATTACGAAAATTATTATACATCACAAGTTGGAGGTGGTGGTTTGTCACAGGTATATGTGGGCTCACCATATCAGAGAGGCCACGGTATTGGTAGTTTTCTCGGAGGTCTTTTTCGTCGTGTTTTACCTCTTTTGGCACGGGGTGCCAGGACAATAGGCAGAGAAGCTTTTCACGCAGGACTAAATGTTCTTGAGGACGTTGATAAACAGGATCCACTCAAAACATCTATAAAACAACGCTTTCAAGAGTCTGGTGAAAATTTGAAACGACGTGCTATGGAAAAAGTACAAAATATTATGAGTGGCTCTGGTTATAAATACATAGGTTTATCAACACCTACTCAGTTATTAGCTAATCGTGGCACATTGCACATCGATACGCCTAAACCAATTCAGAAAAGAAAATATAAGAAGAAAAAACTTAAAAGACTCTCAAAGAAACGAAAAAACAAAAAAAAGAAAAAGACTTCAAAGAATAAAAAAAATAAATCGAAATCTGTAAAAAATAACACTAAGAGAAAAACAAAGTTTGATATTTTTGGAAAAATATAAAAACTTTTTTACAAAATGTCTTTTCTACATTCTCACTCTTGTGAGTGTTTAAAATCCGAATTGGCCCTTTTTACTATACCACCAACTCAAACAGTTATAGAAAATTCACAATGGGTTCACTACAAACCTGTTTCATCCCTAACAGACGACTCACCCATAGAATTTGTCGTTCCAGGCCAGGGAGATGAGTACATTGACCTACCACATACTATGCTTAGTCTTAAAGTTCGACTTATTACACCAACTAGAACCAATGAGAATGCTGATGATATTAGCAATGTAGGACCTGTAAATAATTTATTACATTCAATGTTTAACCAAATTGATGTCTACTTCAATCAAAAACTTGTCTCGCCACCAAATAACGCATATGCATATAGAGCATACATTGAAACTTTACTAAATTATAATTACGTTGCAAAAACAACACATCTCACATCAGCACTATGGGTTACTGATACTGCTGGTAAAATGGACGATATTGATGCAGAAAATGAAGGCTTAGTTAACCGTCGAAAATATCTGGGTGATAATAAAAGGATTGATATGATTGGCCATTTACATTGTGATGTTTTCAATCAAGACAAATTTCTTCTCAATGGTGTAGAACTACGTTTACGTACGCTCAAAAGACGCATTCTGCTTAATGGACCCTACAGGCGCATCTTACTTACACATAGAAGAAGCATCTTTACTTGTTCATCGAGCAAGAATTAGTCCCAGCGTCTTAATTGGTCACGCTAAGGCGTTAGCTTTAGGCACAGCCAAATATCCTATTACAAGAGTCGAAGTGAAGGCCCTGTCTCTTCACTCTGGTATACAAAGCGAAACTCTCGACAATGTCATCTTGGGTCAACTACCTAAAAGAATTATTATCGGTTTCGTTGATAATACAGCTTTTAATGGTGTTCGAAATAAAAACCCTTTTAATTTTAAACATTATCGTATCAATCACTTTTCACTATATGTTGATGGTATGAGATGTAGAGATGTAGAGGCGTATCAAACTTTATTTACTGGAACCGGCATACATTTTCTTAATAACGGAAATAATATTAACCGTTTTGATTATGCTAACGGTTATTGTCTTTTCGCTTTTGATCTAACACCTGACCTATCTGCCCACTGTTACTCACATTCGAATCTTATAAAACATGGCAGATTAAGAATTGAACTTCGCTTCGATGAGATGCTTACAGAAACTATAAATTGTATTGTTTATGCCGAATATGACAATGTTTTAGAAATTGATGCATCCCGACAGGTTGTAACCGACTTCGGAGCATAAAATTCACTGATCTTTAAATATTAACCACAAAAACCATCTGTTACCCAAGGAATCAAAAACGACATTTGGTAAAAGATATTTTTTCAAGAGAAGGGGAAAACCATTATATCTAACCCTTATATAGACCAGTGTTCAGTCTACGCTTTCTGTTCGTCTCAGATACTTCGAAGTGTGAGTGCATACCCTTTAATTCAGTTTTTCAAATTTCAACTTCATTAACCATTTACAAACTACAATGGTTGACTACGTTATTGACATCCAAGGATTCAGAGATATAGACGACCGATTTATGGTTAAAGAAGTTGCTGTAATTTCACTAAATCACAAATTTTTTGGACATTGGATCATTGCACCACCTTACTTATTCTCCGAGTTGCCATCTAGTGTAAGACATCAAAATAACTGGCTTACATGTTACTATCACGGTATTGAATGGTTTGAAGGCGATGTTTCCATGAAACACATGTATGCTAATTTACGCGATATTGCAAGAACTGCTGGAAATATGTACACAAGAGGTGTTGAAAAAGCAAAAATTTTACAACAAATAACAAGTAGACAAATTATTAATGTAGAGCTTTTAGCTTGTCCATCCTACAAACAATTACCTGAAAGTCGTGTTTACTGTTTTCACCACGGTATTAAAAAAGAAGAATATTTTATTTGTGCTCTTAATAATGCGGTTAAACTAAAACGCTGGATGGAAAAACAAAAAAAAGAAGAAGAAAAAATTAGAAAGGAACATCAACTGTGTAATGCCAAAAAAATTAGAAAATTTAACATTTTTTCGAATGAAAAATCAACCTCGCCACCACCTCCATATATACCGGAATTTATTACAACCAGTCAAGACAATACTTGCAATGTTTCATCCGCAGAAGCAACAACAACAACAACTACAACTGCTACATCCACTTATGCCAATTACGAGGATATAGAACAAAATAATGAACAGCCTTCAAATCTTACAGTCTCTACGACTAATAGAGACTTATACCGTTGGAGTTTATCCTGCTGACAAAATACCAACATTTCTCACAATACTCACCGCCATTATTATCAACACCGATGACCACACAAAGCCTGGTACCCACTGGGTTGCTATGTACCTCGCAAGGAGCGGAGAATCCACGTACTACGACAGCTACGGTCTACCGCCTTTTATTCCTCAACATCTGGATTGTTTACGAAGAAACAGCACTTTCTTCCAATGGAACACCAAACAACATCAGAGTACCTCTTCGAGTGTTTGTGGCCAATTTTGCATTATGTTTTTGCATTACATGTGTTCTGGTTATTCTCTTCATGATTTTAATTTACTTTTTACCAATAATTTATTAAAAAATGATAATTTAGTCTTTAACTTTCAAAAAAGAATTTTAAACAAAGTTAATCAAAATGATAACTGTACGTGCACACTACATTCACAATTTGAACATTGTATACAAACATGTGAACCTAAACACTCATGTGCATATCTCATGTAATTTATATAATACACTTTTTAAAAATAATTACTATTATTTATAACAAACTATGTATTCGTAACTATTTTATTATAATAATAAACGTATTTAAATGTCAATTTCTGCTTTCTTTTTATTTAAATGTGTACACCTTTTTCTTTCAAAAATATATTTATCCTTTTTAAAATTCCTTACCCTCAAAACCTATCTTGAAAATTTATGATTCAAGGGTCACTCACAATCAGAGTGGTCCACTTGTTCAATTTTCCAAACGTTTTCAATTCAACACCTGTTCTTTGTCTAGCCACCACATTCTCTTCCCCTGGACCAAACTCCTTTCAGCCATTTTCTATTTCCCTAACACCTGTTATTTTTCTATTCACGACGCCATTATGGTCCTCAAGTAATTACCCCTCCCTTCCACACCCACAAAAATACCCAATCACAGTCACAAACCGGCCGGCTTAAACCATTCTGATTGGCTAACCAAAACCCCCCAAACCCCTCCTCCTACCCTAAGCTACGCCCCTCG
This sequence comes from Ganaspis brasiliensis, assembly GCA_037103525.1. Taxonomy (NCBI): domain Eukaryota; kingdom Metazoa; phylum Arthropoda; class Insecta; order Hymenoptera; family Figitidae; genus Ganaspis; species Ganaspis brasiliensis. The sequence goes on from JAZKLR010000107.1 coordinate 109,463, forward strand.
ACCAATCAGAATCGTGATCCAAAGCTGACCTATTCTACTATTAGAATATAAAAAATTTGTAAAAAAATATTACAAATTCAATGAACAATAAGTACAAAATTGTACATGGTAATCTTCTATTATATTAATACGATATCGAGAAAACTTCGTTCATTATCGTACACAATTTAAAGTTCACCTACTTTTCTCAATAGGCTTTTCTCAAACTTACAAAACAACAATGCGCACTGGCACTATTCGTGACGGGCATGTTAAATTCAACATTTTTACTTGCACAACATATTGTTGCACATACACAGTAGTGCCCTACAGCTGGGTAAACGTGCGCACTACGTCACATTGGCATTTCCAATGTGCAGTAGTTTACTATTGCTATTACACATGCGCAGTGATGCACTGTGATAGTCACACATGTGCTCTAATTAAAGTCAAAGATTGCGCATGCGCAGTGGTTTTATTTAATTATTACTGTCATTAATGATCAATAATAGAAAAGAATATTCATATTCAATAAAAAATTTAAAATTTAAGAAATTTGAGAGAAAAGTTTATATTATTGAATATAAAAGCTAATCAAAATGTTAAATATTTATTAAATTTTATTAAATTTATTCTTTTTTTCTTGAAAATATTTATAAAATAATACAATTTTTTGTTCTAAAAGGTTTCAATCTTTCATACTTTAAAAAACCATTTTCTGAGGGTACTGGGCGGCTTAAAATAATTTAGCATACTGTCAGAAAATCTTCCATTTAATTATTGTGTAGAAAATCTCTTTAAAAATGTACATATTTACTTAGTATAAGGAGTTTTTAAGTTCTCCCAGAATTCACAAAATTGTACATTGTAATCTTCTATTATATTAATACGATACCGAGAAAACTTCGTTCATCGTCGTACACAATTTACATTTTTTTTTTTTTATAAGTCCAACGAAAATTAAAATTTTGTTTTTTCCATGTGCTAAATGCTGTTTGTACAATTTACTATTTTAAATTATAGGGGAGAGTAGTCAGAGTTGGATATAGTTTTGACTTTTCTCTATAACTTCTCCTGTAGGCCGAATTTTGGAATGTCTCTTATATTATTGGAAAGTTCTTCTAAAATGCAATGTTTTTGCTAAACATTGCAAAAAATTTGGACCAATTGTTTCGGAGTTATAGGCAATTAAAAAAAAAAAAGGTAGTCAGAGTTGAACATGGTAGTCAGAGTTGGGTCACTGTAGAAAATCAATGAAATATGAAGATAAATGATTGAAAATGACAATATCTTTGCCTTCGCATGATAAAATAACACTCTAATACATTTGGAAATGACAAAAGGAAACATGAAATTGAAATAAATCATATTTCCTCTTGTATCGCGAAATTGTTCTGAAAGTAAAAAAGTAATACAAAAAATTGAATTTTCTTTCTTTTAAATAGAAATGAAGTTTTTGACACCTTTTTAAGTTAACAAATTCATTTTCATTGCAAAAATGCTTCAGAATTGCAAAATTTTTGGTGTACCAACCTTGACTCAAGCGTCGTTTAGCTTCATATCACACACACACACCATGAACGCTTTATACAAACACCAAATTACGTTCCACATTTTCGTATAACATCTTAATGATGTTATACGAAACCCCAACCCAATTTTAGTCAACTTAATTTGTCTTTGGCATATTTCTTCTACATTTAATTATCTAATTTTGAAACTGCAATAACGTTTTGTGTTGAGCGTATAACACGGAGTCGCTTAATACGTCTATATAGTTCGCACACTTCACTGCAATCCTTGTAAAAAGTTTGCTGGCATTGCTAACAAGTATTTACACACAACGACATATGGATCTACTGTGATAAAACAAAATAAACGCGATGATTCAACTCTGACCACTGTCCAACTCTGACTACTCTCCCCTATGCTTAACGCCATGTATTGATTTTTTTGTTAATTTGTTTTTCCATGTCCTTTTGCTTTGAAATAGTAAAACCGTCATTTATCTTTGATATTTTTACAACTGCGCATGTGTTTTGTTCATAGAAAACTATTGCGCATACGTAACTACCATAGGAACCTATTGCGCATGAGTAGGGTTGACAGAAAACTACGCGCATACGTTTTTAACGTTATGACAATTTGTTTTATTATTGAAAATTTAATTTTAAATAAATAACAATTTTTTAATTTTTTTTTTTTTTGTTAATAATAATTAATAATTAATATTAATAATTGCTATTATTATTATTAATTTTTTATTAATAATAATTAATAATAAGTTAATAATACCTATTAATACTATATCATCATAAAAAAATGTGATGGTCAACGATGTGACTGGTGTAGTAAAAAATTTTTCTAATAATTTGTATTGCAATAATAAATATTTTTACATAAAAGATTTTAAAAATACTTAAAATATCTTTAAGTATTTCTGTCTGTACGAAACTTGATTAAGTTTGTTTAATTTATTTTAAAATATTTAATATTATTTTAGTTAATTTTATTAAATTCAAAATAAAAATTTATAACTATAATATTAATTAGAGAAACAAATAAATAATTCTAATAAATAACATAATAGATTAATTATAAAAGTTTTTTTAATTTATTTTTAATATTAAGTTATACTATCATTATTACTGGCAATATTTTTAAAATTTCTTTAAAATTTTAAAAATTATTTTTTTATTTCTTTTGAAATTTTTTATTAATAAAGTTGTACATAAATAATATTAAATTAATAAGAATAAAAAAAAGTAAATAAGATAGTGAAAATATTGGAAGATTTATACCTATATATTTTCAAGAATACACAAAATAAATATATATATAAAAAAAATAAAAAAACGAGCGAGCCTCAGCGAGCGAGGGTTGTTTTGCTAGTACAGGATAAGTAGTAAGAATGTACATTCGAAATATTTTTTGAATTTCTTATAATATAAGTATGTAAATATAAATAATCTTAATTATTTGTAATTATGAATTTTAAAATTGAGTTTTTTAAAAATTTTTGAACATTTTTCGAATTCTGTTAATATAATTATAATTATAATATGTATAAAGTATGTATTGGAAAATATTAAATTTTTTAAAAAATATATAAATTTTTTGTGAAAATGTGGTGTTTTATTTATTAGTTTAAAAGTTGCATGTTATTTTTGTATTTATCCCCTGGCGAATCCGCCAAACCGAAATCTGACCGACTTTGGTCAGGTTTTGGTTGAGTTTGGTTTGAGGCCAAATATTGCAATTAGTTAGTGTAATATGATGAAAAAATGATAAATTATGCTAAATTAGTTTATATTTAGTTGATTTGAGCAAGAATTATATTAAATAAAACTATAATGAAGAAGTAATTAATGTGTAAAGTGTGTGGTGCTTAATGGTCAGTTTTATTGCGTGATTTGTCTTAATTGTTGTAAATAAATGTGAGAAAATTGTTTAAAAATATTTTTTTAAAACATGCATATGGAATTATTAGTGAAAATGTTTATTTTATCCACAAAATCTTTTAAATTCTCACTGTGTTTATTATGATGTGCGATTTTACCGACAGCACGTTAATCCAATCAAATTTCATCTGAAAGCGTATAGATGGCGTTCAACTGTAATCTTTAGTATTGGAATTATTATTGATCCACCTGAGAAACCCAACATACTTTCATCTGGTTTCACCGCAGAAAGTTTGTAACTGAAGGAGGTATATCGACAAATAATAATTAAATACTCCAGAACAAACGCGGATGTGGCTATTTGACCTCGGGGGAATAATACCATTAAACAAACAAATTGAGAACATTTGTATGTGACAAAAAAAACTTATTTTTATTTGTACAAACAAATTTTATATAAGTATACAGTATATAATATAATAATTAATAAATGTAATTTTAATTAATTTAATAGTATGTAGTTACAAAACAAGAAATAAATAAATTGTGAAATTAAATTAATAAAAAAAATTAATTATAGAAATTTTGTAGTAAATATATTAATATTTAAAAATTGTATTTTTAAATTTGAATTTTTCTACTTAGTTACATATATATATATATTTGTTTATTTTAATATAATAAAAATTTAAAGAAGCATTACATTTTAAAACTTAATTAATTAATCTTAATTTAATTAATTTTAATACATTAATTAAAATTAAAAGTTTTCTTCTAAAAATTAAGTTTTTTAATAAGTTTATTAGATTTATGTTAAATGCAATTAATTAATATGAAATATTAATAAAAAATTTGTATCTCAATGAACTCATTTTTTACAAATTGAAACTGAATTTTTAAAATTGAAAGTGAATTAAAAAATTTATTATTAATTTTTTTACTTCAATTAAAGTACAATTTTGTGTAAATACTTTATATTATTGAAAGATATAAGGAAATCAGTCAACGGAAAATCTGAAAATTGTTTGCAGACAATCAGCGGATTCTTGTCTGTGGGAAAGTTTGCAAAAATCCCAGTAGTTAAAAAAATAATAAACAATGATTTTTGAATATTTTTGAACCATCAGAATTTGGGCAGAGAAAAGTACTCTTAATGTTTGCTGAAATTTTTCAGAATTTCTGCTTACTATTTTACTTGGAAAGGTATTTTAAAAGGAAATAAGGGAAAAAATACTTAGGCAAGTTTCTGTTTTTCAAAATTATTGATTATAGAATGAGCACGGTGCGCCTGAAATGGTTTTTTATGAAATGTTCTTGCACTCGAAATTTTCTTATGGATTTTGAATCTGTCAAGTTCCTAGAGTATTTTAAGACCAAAAAGAAAATAATCGCCGTAGCCCTTTTTGAGAAATTTCGTTTTTTCTTTTTAAAATAACTAAAATTCAATTTTGCTTCAAAAACCTTCATTTTCTGATAAGACTGTTTATACAGATAAGTTATAGATATTAAAAAAAGGAATATTTTTTATAGAAACCCTTTATTCTATAATCAACAGTTTGCACGAAAATCGAAAAAAACTAAATTTTTAAATGTTTTATTTGAATCAATTTAACCCAAAGGTGTTGGCATTTAAATATTTCTTGTCAATTTTCGTTATATCTACAATATGAATATATAATTGCACAAACAAAAATTTTTGAGAAATTGGTATTGAAAATGTTATTTTGACAAAAGGAAATTTTTTCAATAAAACTATAAGAATACATTTTAGCAAATTGCTTCAACAATTCAATTTATTCTTATAGTTTTATTGAAAAAATTTCCTTTTGTCAAAATAATATTTTCAATACAAATTTCTCAAAAAATTTTGTTTGTGCAATCATATATTTCTATTGTAGATATAACGAAAATTGACAAGAAATATTCAGATGAAAAAACCTGTTTTTGTTTTTTTTCTTGGTTTTGTAAAATCGAAAAATCAACCAATATTTTTGGTGTTTGCAATTGTATCCTATTTTCTGGTGTAGTTTTTACATCTGTTTATCAATTATAATAAAAAAGAAACGCTTTAAAGAAGAATATAAATTCTTTCCCCCACAGCACCAAAAATTTCTTGAAAATTTATTAAATATTTACTTGCAATATTCGAAATATGTGAGTGCAAAATTTAGTGAAAATTTTCTAAAGATTTAAATGTTACCGTTACGAAACTTCAAAAAGCATTACTAAATTAACCCAAATCTAATGTTATCTAAAATTCGATAAAATGTTAGTTATGATGTTATGCCTTTCAGCCACACAATTGATTTAAATAAAACATTTAATAAATCAGTTTTTTTCGATTTTCGTTGAAACTGTTGATTATAGAAAAAAAGGTTTCTATAAAAAATATTCCTTTTTTTAATATCTATAGCTTATCTATATAAACAGTTTTCTCAGAAAATGAAGGTTTTTGAAGTTTTTGATTGCTTTTAAAAGTTTATGAATATTCCAATGGAATATTCCTGCAATATTCCTGATATATTCCACAAAAATATACCTAGTAATTAAAAATATTTTTTTTCTTCTCTGTTTTTTATTCCAATGGAATATTCCTGCAATATTCTTGATATATTCCACTGGGTATATTCCGTAGGAATATTTTAGGAATATTCCGTAAGAATATTCTCGGCATATTCAATGAGAATATTTATCACACGTTTCATTAGAATTATTTTTTAATATTCCGCTGGAATATTCCAGGAATGTAAAAAGGAATATTCTAGTAGTCGGACATTTCTACATTCCCGGAATATAAATGGAATATTCCAGGAATATGGATAGAATATTCAGTGCTTTTTGGGTCATAATTTACATAAATTCTAAACATCAACTAACTCAAATTTCAATTTTTGTTCAACTTTAAAATTGCAATTAATCCAAATTTTAAAAGTCACAAAATATTTATTTTGCATATTAACTTATCCTTTAGTAGGTATTTTCATCTAATTGATAGATTTATGACTTTTTTTTAATTTCCTAAATTTAACATCGATTTTTTCGTTGGTAAAAAGAGAATCTTATTTTAAGATCTAATAGCTATTCTTGTTTTAAGACGCAACATTTTTAACCCGTTGTGGTCACCCGGGGTGCAGGACACCCCAGGACTACTTTGCGTTCAATGTCTTTGAAACCACGCATAAACAAACATTTTTTTGCATTTTTCTTGTCAAAAATAAAATTTTAAAAATAATGAGTAATTTTATTTGGAAGTTTAGGAAATTCTGCACAAAAAACACTCATAAGATTTTTGAATCCATTCATCCGGTTAAAATTTATTAGCAGTTGAAAATTACGCTGCCATAAAATTGGGCCTCTGATAACATGGCAACCACGCATTACACAGACCTAAGAACCTACTTAAGAATTTTTGTTTTTTGACTACATATCATTGACCAAAACATTAGGCAATTTTTTTTAGGGTGGCTTTTTGCTCAGAGAATACCTCATATAGGGCTTTAAAAAGGCCTATATGTATAAAAAAAATCTTCAAAATAAATATACTTTTTGCATGATACATGACATATACGGATATATCATAAAGAAGTAGAATGACAGCGTTTTTGCGGCCTGGGGTGCGGAACACCCCATGTGACCATTTATAGGTGTGACCACTACGGGTTAAGATATTTCTTTCTGACTATAAAGATTCTTCTCTTGCTTGAAAAAGAAAAAAAAATTCAAAAATTTTGATGTACTAATAAATTTAAGAATGTTGACGCTTGAGGTTGACTCTTGGATAGCAAGGCTTGCTACATTTAAGACACGCCTTAAATTAAGATTTACGTTTTACTTATTCTTTGACCTGTTAAGGGGGAATAGGTAGTCACAAAATTTAAAAAATCGATTTTTATAAATTTTTTTGTATTTAAGTACAGCATCTTAGAAATGTTATCTCAGAATTGCAAATCGATACAAGCAAAATTGGAAAAGAAAGAGCGCGTTTCGCGCGCTGCTTATGAGGTCCGTTACTGTCGTGTCGTTTCTTGCGGCACACAGTGGTTTGAAATCAGAATTTGATGTTCAAATCAACCTCACAAATCTCTTAAGAATTCATTACTGAAGGTTTTAAAAAAAGAAAATTAAAAATCCATGCAGCCGTTGTCTCTAAAAGTTGAATTGAACATCAAATTATGATTTCAAGCCTTTGCGATTGCGAGAAGGTTAAACGCGTATTTCTCAAATCCACATTTTCAGAGTCGGTGGACACTATATCTCAAAAAATTACGTACCGATCATTTTGCAATTTTTTGCACATCTTTTATAAATATTTAGCTTGTACTTGAGCGGAAGACTTTTTTTTTATAACGTTTACAATTTGCTTAAAAAAATAAAAATGATCCATTTTTTAAGCAAAAAACACGATTTTCACTTCAAAGTGCTATAAAAAATTAAACAATTTTTTTTTTCAAATGTGCTTCGCTTAAGTACTAAAGAAGCTAATCTACTAACGAAAATTTTTTGGTTTTTTTGATTTTAGTTGATCCTGTCGGGACTTATGATGTCCACCAAAAAAAAACTTTTTTTTTTTAGGAGCCCGAATAAATTTATTATAACTTTAATAATTTTTATTATTTTTTAATAAATAAATTCAGAAATGTTCTTTAAATATAGGTTCATTGAATGCAAAAAATTAAAATAAAAAACGGTCATTCGTTTTTCTAAAAAAAAATCGAGAAAAACCGTATATTTAAGCGTCCCTGACTGCCTATGCCCCCTTAATGAATTTTCTAATTTAAGAATTACTTTTTCGTCTTTTTCAGAAATTTTTTAAAAAAATTACTTTCTTGAAACTGTTATTTCAAGATTCAGGATTTTGTACTCTTTTCCTTCATTTTTCTGTTTACAATTTCTTTCTTTCACGTTAAAAATTTTTTTTCTCGTTACTTTTGTTATTTACTTTAATATTTTTTATAAATTTTTCGGTACATTTTTTTTATTTTTTTTAAAAACTTTTTTGTTTTTTAGGGCCCATATCATTTTGACACAAACTTTTTCGTGCAAGTTGTTATATTGTACTCCCGAAGATGAATGTTATATTTTACTCCTACTAAAATCACAGATTTTTAAGTTTTAATTATTCAATAATTAAACTTACTGGATTAATTAAGTCTTTTAATATTTATTTAATGTATTAAAATCAATTATTTAATAAATAAGACTTAAAAATCTTTGATTTTAGGAGTAAAGTATAGGGAAAAGTCGCCTAGGACGGGCCCCTATTCATATTTGGCAAAAAATTGTTTAGTTAGTGAATTAAAAAGAAAACGAGAATGTACCTATATTAATTTTCAACATTTCCTCTAAATAATTGATAACACGAAAACCTTTATAATTGTTTAAAAGACAATTAATTGTGATGTTTAAAAAAAAGTTCTTAGGCTGCCTGCTAGGATGAGACGGGCCCTTTCTAAAATCCCCTAAATCTACTTACTGAACAATTTATATTTTTCAATTACAACTGTTTAAGGTATTTTAAGCAAAATACATGCCTTTTTAAAGCCCTATATGAGGTATCCTCTGAGCAAAAAGCCACCCTAAAAAAAATTGCCTAATGTTTTGGTCAATGATATGTAGTCAAAAAACAAAAATTCTTAAGTAGGTTCTTAGGTCTGTGTAATGCGTGGTTGCCATGTTATCAGAGGCCCAATTTTATGGCAGCGTAATTTTCAACTGCTAATAAATTTTAACCGGATGAATGGATTCAAAAATCTTATGGGTGTTTTTTGTGCAGAATTTCCTAAACTTCCAAATAAAATTACTCATTATTTTTAAAATTTTATTTTTGACAAGAAAAATGCAAAAAAATGTTTGTTTTTTAATTTTTGACCAACACTGCCCCTCTACGAGTTTTTTCAAAACTACCTAAAAATGATCCTTATTTTATAAGCTTTTCACCTCCTCAAATGCCATTTTGTGGGACCAAGATTCGTAGAAGCTATATGTGAATGTGTGCTACGGTACACCATTCAAATTTGCATCCAGTTGTTTTCTTCTATACAGTCTTAAATAATTTGAATGTTACCAACTTTCTATACTTGAACAGAAAAGTGAAAAAATCGTATAACGTTGTTTTTTCTACAACAAAAAGAACGATTTGTAAGGTGTACTGTAGCACACATTCACCTATAGCTTCTATACAAATCTTGCTCCGCCAAAATGGCATTTAGAGGGTTGAAAAGCTTATAAAAGAATGATCATTTATAGGTAGCTTTGAAAAAGTTCCTAGGGGGGAGTGTTGGTCAAAAATTAAAAAACAAACATTTTTTTGCATTTTTCTTGTCAAAAATAAAATTATAAAAATAATGAGTAATTTCATTTGAAAGTTTAGGAAATTCTGCACAAAAAACACCCATAAGATTTTCAATTTCATTCATCCGGTTCAAAGTTATTGGCAGTTGAAAATTACGCTGGAATAAAATTGGGCCCCTGATAACATGGCAATCACGCATTACACAGACCTAAGAACCTACTTAAATTTTTTTCTTTTTTTTTTATTACATACACGGAAAGAAATCTGGTAGAATTAAATCAGTTGATAGTTCGATAGATTTTTAGTATCAATAGACAAATAGAATTTTATTATCTAATGTGACTAATATTAATATGAAAACATGAAAATATTCTAAAGAGCTTGAGATAGAAAGAAACCAACAGCCATTTATAAAATTTCCATCTATTTAATATTAAAAATGCTCGTAGGCCTTATTACAATTCCATCACACGCCAGCTAATATTATTCTATCGGACACCACTAATTTTCAGGCGAAGTTTGTACAACACATGCTAAGCTTTATATACATGTATGAACACACACACGCAAGCAATACATAGGCTGACGGATCAGCCAGCAGGCCTTCAGTCAATGCATTGCTTGTGTGTGTGTGTTTATACATGTATATAAAGCTTAGTTTGTGTTGTACAAACTTCGCCTGAAAATTAGTGGTGGCTGATAGAATAATATTAGCTGGCGTGTGATGGATTTGTAATAAGGCCTACGAGCATTTTTAATATCAAATAGATGGAAATTTTATAAATGGCTGTTGGTTTCTTTCTATCTCAAGCTCTTTAGAATATTTTCATGTTTTCATATTAATATTAGTCACATTAGATAATAAAATTCTATTTGTCTATTGATACTAAAAATCTATCGAACTATCAACTGATTTAATTCTACCAGATTTCTTTCCGTGCATAACTGACCAAAACATTAGGCAACTTTTTTTTAGGGTGGCTTTTTGCTCAGAGAAAGCCTGATATATCAAGAAATTTGGTGAAATAAAAGCAAAAAGACAAGAAATATGACTATTTATATAAAATATGATTTTGATGACATTAGAATAATAACTATGTGAAAAAACTGTACAATCTTAAATAATTTTACAATTCATTTCAGAATTTAACTGTTTCACAGCATAAAAATAGCTTTTGTTTCATATTCTTTTTTGTAATTAATAATTGCGCTGAAATGCACGGGTACCTACCAGACGGAAAAGTGTGCAGCAAAGTGCACTTTTCTGCACAGTATGCAGCAAAGTACACATTGTTGCTATGTGTAGCAATTACCTATTTTACGTCTACTTTTCAGGCAAGATAAATGGTACTTTTTTACAGGTGTTGCACAAAAGTGATTTTTAAGGTTAGAAAAAGAAGCGGCAAATGTATAGAAATTTGAATTTTTAAAATTTTCTTTGCATTTATAGGCTATGATCACTGCTAGCACCGTACCTTCATAGGGTAAAGAAGATTCCGCTTTAATCAAAAATTAAAGAAAAAATGTCCAAATGACATTTAATTTAGAAAATTTCCAATTTGAAAACTAGTTTATATTCCATCTTTCAAAGTGCTAAAAACATTTTTCCCTCTTATTATTTGTATTTTTTTGAAAAGTACAAAAAAATACTTTAAAATTAATTAGATACATCTCGACTATATATCTACATACACAATTGTTCAATAAATTTCTTTATTTCAAAGATATTAAAGGGTGCCCATCCCTAACATTCATCTTCGGGAGTACAATATAACAAGCAGGGTGTCTACTAATTTCGTCCCACAAAATTCCCGGTCATTTCCCGGTTTTTGTTCCTATTTTTCCCGGTTTTTTCTCTTGTTAACTTAAAATTTATTTTAAATATAAATAGACCAACAAATAGCTAGAAACATTGAAGATAACAGTTGATAATTGAAGAAAATAATTGAAATTCAAAGAAAATAATTGAAAATTGAAAAATTAAACATTAAACTTTACAGAAAAAAATAATTAAGAATTAAAAGAAACAATTAATAATGAAAAGAAATAATTAATAACGGAAAGAAATAATTGAACAATGACAAAGATATTTGCCAATTAAAAACAAAATTCAAAAAAAAGGAAATGTTAAGGACGTTGGAACCCGAAAGTTGAGAGTGGCGTACCCTGCCGATGAACAGTACCTGAAACGTACCTGTAATATACCTAGAAAATGCCTTAATAAGGTATTTTATAGGTATATTTTAGGTATGATTCAGGTATTCTTATCGACAGGGTAGAAACACTTTTTCCACCTTTGCTCGAAAATTTCCCTTTTATGAATTTCTTTTAAAAACACTGGACACTTTTTCAAAAAAAGGGCTATGGCAGACAAAAGTATTTGAGATAAGGAATTTTTTAAACATTTGTTTTATTCAAACAAACGTGCCTACGAGCGTCAAAATTAACTCCCGTTTTGACATTGCAAGATTTTCCGTAAAAGATGGCCGCCGCTTGTCAGCTGGGCACGGGCTACGTGACATGGGCCTCAAGTGAGATGGCGGCGGCCATCTTTTACGGAAAATCTTGCAATGTCAAAACGGGAGTTAATTTTGACGCTCGTAGGCACATTTGTTTGCATTAAACAAATGTTTAAAAAATTCCTTATCTCAAATACTTTTGTCTACCATAGCCCTTTTTTTGAAAAAGGGTTCAGTGTTTTTAAAAAAAATTCATAAAAGGGAAAATTTCGAGCAAAGGAGGAAAAATTGTTTCTACGCCACTCTCAGCTTCGGGTTCCAACGTCCTTAATCGACAATTGAACAATAATTGAAAAAATTGAACAATAGTTATTAAATTCAAAGAATATAATTGAAAATTGGTCAACAAGATAGAGAATAAAATAATTCAAAATTTAAGTTAATAATTGAAAATTGAAGAAATAAATTGAAAATTAAATAATGAAATTGAAATCGGAAAAACACAGAAGTGTTGAATATAAAAAAAAAAAACAATTGGAAATTGAGAAATAAAATTGAAATTCGAATACAATAATTGAGAACTGAAAAAATAATTGAACAATTAAATTGAAAATATAAGAAAATTATTGTAAATTGAAGGACGTTTTGAAACATGAAATAAATAACTGATAACTGAAAAAAAATAACTGAAAAAAGTAGAGATTACTGAATATTGAAACAAACAATTTAAAATTGAAGAAAATAATTGAAAATTGAAGAAAGTACTTAAATATTGAAGACAATATTTGAAAACAACAGAAAAATTTAGAAATCGACGGAAATAATTTGTGAATTGATAAAAATAATTTAAAAATTATCAATTTAAATTGAAATTGAAAGAAAAACATAATTTAAAAAAACTGAGAATTGTTAAATATTAAAGAAAATTAAAAGAAAATGAGCAATTGAGAGCAATATGAAAAAATAATTGTAAATTGAAGAAAATAATTGTGAATTTAAAAAAATCCATTGTAAAAAGCCTAGAGTTAATGAATATTGATTAAAACAATTGAAAATTGAAGAATGGAATTGAATGTCGAAAATTATAATGGAGAATTAAAGAAAATAATTTAAGAACTGAACAATTGGATTGAAAGTGGAAGAAAATAAATGATAATTAAAGAAAAAAGAAATTGAACAACCCAGGAATTATAGAATTTGAAGAAAACAATAAGAAATGAAGAATGTAATTGGAATTTGAAGAAATTAATTAAAAATTGTAGAAAATAATTTGAAATTGAAGAAAATAATTATGATTTTATAAAAATTGTTGAATAATAATTGATGAATTGAATTGAAGTTTCAAAAACATAATTGATAATTGAAAAAAAAATTTTAAAAAGCAGAGAATTATTGATTATAGAAGAAAATAATTGAAAATTGGAGGAATTATTGAGATGTGAATTAATAAATGATAATTAAAAAAAATAGTTGAAAAAATTCGAGAATTACCGTCAAACGAGGCTATTATGGTACAAAAACTGCATTTTTTTTTTATTCTATGCTTCACCAAAAATCAGAATTATATACAAAATTTTTTTTAACTAATAACTAGTCACGTTGTTTACATCCTTCTGAAAGTTTACTGTAAGTTTTACCATAAAACATTTTTTCTGCGAGTTATAAAAACTCAAAGTTTGTATTATAATAATTTCGCAGTCAGGGCTATTATGGTACAAAATTTATTTTTGTTTATAAAATAAAGAAAACATTTTATTTTTTGCATTAAACTATGTGGGAACCTTTTAATAGATATCCCAAAGACAAATTTTTTATAAATCGCCAAATAGTAATTATTATTATGGAAATTATTTATGAAAATATAAAGTTTAATAATTTTTTGTTCTTTTTGTTTTTCATTATTTTGATAATATTTGCGCTCTTTTCTGTGTACTCCTATTATTATAGTCAACTACTTTTTACCTACATGAATTGCGACAATTATATGTACCCTAAAATGGTCAACTTGATCGCAGGGATCTTAATTGTAATTGAAGGATTAAATAAATAAATAAATTACCAAAAAGAGGGTTACACCCCCATGCTAGAGCTCACCCTAATTGTCCTACAGTACCCCTCAAACCAATAAATTTTTTATTTGTATACTCAGAGTTAAAAAAACGATATAAAACCCGATTGAAAATTGTTATTACTTTTTATTCAAAATAATTAAAAAATTATTTGAAAAAAAAACAAAAATTTTTTTTTATCTTATACAAGGCTTGATCAAGGCTGTCACAGGACCTAATATCAAGACTGTTACATGGTCAGTTCACTCCCATAGTGTCAATTTGCGAAACTAAATTCCAGGAAATATCAGGAATAAGTTTCATTTATGATCGGATGAGGGCGCTTTTGATGTCGGCAAAGTAGATTTCTGTTCTACCTTACCTGGTTACCATAGCAACGCCTGCTAAGAGCGTCATTGTCAGAGACAAAGGAAATAAGCAAACAAATATTCATTGTTTGTAAACGTTTGTTTTTAACAGTACAGTTTTTTGATATTGTAATTAGCTTTGAATCAAGATTTATTAGTAGCTGTGATTTAAAAAAAAGGTTTCATTGTGCTTCTACGAGTTTTATGTGGTAAAATTTCAGGGCGGCCCTCAAAAAAAATTTCTTGATTTTTATGTTATTTATATGAAATATAAGCCTCTGCCCTTAAGCAAATGTTTCATGTACTTCAAGGTAGAAGTTTTTTCATGGTCTGTATGTTTTAATTATTTTTCATAATCTGTACGTAAAAATATACAAATGTACCAAATTTTAGCCCTCTAACTCAAATAAAGTCAAAGTTAAGGGGAAAAAACTTTTTTTTCGAAAATTTGCAGTTTGTTTTGACAACGTATTGACTATCAATCCAGATAATGTTCGCTATAATTTTCCTCTAATCTACATGTGAAAATACATATGTGTACTAAATTGGAGCTCTCTGTTTGTTAATAAAGTACCTATATCTCTGTTTCGTACATGTACGGAACCCTAGATTTTGGTACGGGTGTAACTCGTACTTGCCCGATTTTAAAAAATTTTTCAAGTCTTTTAAGATTTTCGTTTTTTTTTTAATTTTTCTCAACTTTTTAAATTTAAAAGAATCTTCTTATTTCTTTTGAAGATTATTTAGTTATATTTTTACAATTTTATGTTTTATTTTCACATTTTCTAATTTTTAAAAGCTTTCTCGATTTTCTTACTTATGTATTCATAAGGTTTTTAAATATTTTTGTTGTAATTTTCTCATTTATTCAGAACTTTTTTGAATTTAATTAAGAATTTTCTTGCTTTTTTATTATTTCTTATTACATTTTCTCATTTTTCTAAATTTTTATGAATTTTTTACTTCTTTTTAAACCTTGCTTTTTCGAATAGATTTTTCATCTTTTCATACACTTTTTCAAAATTTAAAAATTTTTATGGATATTTATCGAATTTTTAGAATAAACAAGAAATTTTAGGTTTGATGATGAATTTCCCGGTTATTTACCGGTTTTATCGCTCAATTTTCAAAACCTGGTTTTTCCAGAATTCCCGGTCTAATCGCCACCCAGACTTCGTCATTACCAATTATCTGTCATCAATTGCGATTTACGTGTTTAATGTTCATTAGTATTATTCAATAAAAATAAAATATTTCTCACCTTAAAACTTGATTGCATACATTAACAGCACAAAAAGTTTAATCAGTTTCCCAGATGTTGCAGAGAGGCACGATTGCAAAATTTTCGATGATGGGAAGGGTAAAAGCAGGACTTCTAATTTCACTGTAGTTGATAAATCGTTTTTCTTGTCGCTGATGTACCACACGTTGCATATAAGGCACTCTGTATGCCAGGCCGTTGTTGCGTAGGACTTGTCCAATAACACCAGCAATCACTTCATCTTCATACGTAAAATACAAGATCTTCTCTAATATGTAGAATTTGGAGTCGTTAGTGAAAACAAAATGGTCGCAAGACTTTCGTCTTTTATTCTCAAAGATTTTGCATTTGTCATAACTTCAAAATCACTAAACTCGCATTTGCCAAAACATATAAATCAACAAAATTGCATTTGTTTTTCCGAACTCGCATTTGTCAAAACATTCAACTCTCCGAACCATCACTTGTGAAACACCTTAACTCATCGACTACGCAAGTCATCGAATTTACATTTGCCCGACCATCGGAAAGTAGGCTTTCTGAACGAGTCTTCTGTGTGACTGGTAATGTTACCAGGAAATTTACTAGCCAATCAGAAGACTCGTCTTGAAAGTCTACTTTTCAAGGGTCAGGCAAATGCAAATTCGGTGACTTGCGTAGTCTATGAGTTAAGGAGTTTGACAAATGATAGTTCGGAGTTGAATGTTTTGACAAATGGAATTTCGGTGATTTTAAAGTTCGGACAAATGTAAATTCGGGGACTTAGAAGTTCGGACAAATAAGAATTCGAGGAGATTAAAATTTTAAGAAATGCAATTTCGGTGATTTAAATGTTTTAGCAAATGCGAGTCAGATGATTTTAAAGTTATGGTGAATGCGAACTTGGGAAGTTGAACATTCTGACAATTCGGAGAAATACAAATTCGGACAACTAAATTTCGGGCAATTGCAAGTTCGGTCATTAGGTTTTGAAGAAAATGCATGCGACCCAATTCAAAGGGCTATAAAAAAATAAATACAATACTCAAGAGGTCCGAAAAAGATTTGAGGAATCTAAAGAGAATTTTAGAGAATTCAAAAAAGAATCAAGCGTGGATTAGGTAAAATCAAATGACTACTAAAAAAACCGAAAAAAACTTTCTGCTACAGGATGCGTTCTACTGAAAGGATAGGTGTAAATTAGAAAATTTCGTATAAAAATATAAGATTTAACAAAGAAGTATCAAAGTTTTATTAATTTTAAAATTTAGTCAATCCAGGAAAATAAAAACTAACTTCAAAAAATGTCTGAAATTTTGGGTAATAAATTTTTGCAGCATATGCTATGCGAAAGTCAGGCAATGTGATGAGCGGATTAACTTTGGTTATCGTTTTCACTTTATGTTAATTATAACGTAATAATGGTTATCTAATTACTTCATTATTTTGAATTATAAACGTAGCGTAGTAATTAGCGTATTGGGTTTCGGTGACCAAAGTTGAGGTGTCAAATCTTCGAGAGCGTGTGATAGCTTCATATGTATGTAAAAGATTGGATTTATTTTTTAGCTATATCTATATTCCAAAAAAAAATTGAGATAATAATCACTAATGTACGTAAGATTTATACCAGTCGGTCAAACTTTTTTATTCACACTCGAACCATCGATATCAATGAACAAGTTGGAAAAACTATTTACCCGATTGGCCTGACCGACAATTCGCACCTCACAGTAGGGGAGACCGGAGCTATTCTTGTCGCACTTTTCACTCTTTGTTAATTAACTGTGCCAATTTTGAAGCTATGAAAACTATATTGTACGGAAACCTTGTTTGATATCTCAGCTTTGATTTAAAAAAACAAAAGTTCCGAAAACAGTTATAGTTTTTTTTTAGAACAGTGTTTTTAGAGAAATCTAAGTGGAAATATATGATTTAAGGTATATTATGTTGTGAGTCAAGCATTGTTGGGAAATTTTATAATCAAAATTAACTAATTAATAAAAAATCAAATGTTATCTTACAAAAAAGTGAAGATAGACCAAATCCATTTCAAATCATGCAGGCAGTCCGATGGTGCATCGAGAATTAACTTTATATGAAAGTATGTTTTTCTGCTCGAAAAATAAAGAGACACGTATTTTTTTAAATTTCCATAACATTTTTTTTGAATTTTTACGATTTTTTTAAGGTTTTAACAAAAAAATAAGTTTTTTATAAAATTTTTCTTTAAAATCTCGTAATTTACACAATTTTCAAGCTTCTTAGTTGCTCTTTGGCTCATTCTTTTCTATTCTGTATGCTTTTTAAAAATTTATCAAGATAATTAAAAAATATTGATGAACAAAAACAATTCTTTGATTTTTTGAAAAAACTAACAAACTTTTTATCTCAAAAATGCCACCTTTTTTGTCTTGAAATTTTCAGGGTTTATAGCTACTGAAGTGTACTACTCACCACAAAAATTTCATTTGGTATTTTTTTGTTTCTTTGGAGAAAAAAATTATTTTCCATTTTTTCGTAAAAACCTCTTAAATTTCCCAATTGTTAGTATTGAAAATCGTTCCTTGGGCCCTTTGTTGACATTGTTAACGCTCTTTTTAAAAATATCATAAAAAGTAGTAACAGCTGATAAAACAAGCTTTTTCTTTTTCCAAAAAAGTTGGATAATATTGCTATTTAAGTATTCATTTTTGATGTTATAATATATTATTTTCACATATTCATTTTATATAATGTACGTATCATAGAAATATACAATATTTCTAGTATGTATTTATTATTATTATTATTATTTTTTTTTTTTTTTTTTACAAAACAAGTTTAGGAGAGGAAAAAATGCATTTACGCACTTGTTCGTGTGGGACTCGACCACATGCTGTGGTAATACCTCACTAAAACAACCTCTCCCATTCTTGCCTTACGTATTCTTATCCGCTTTTGCTCCTTCCGTCCTGAAAGGTAAGCAATAGCGCGATTCCTTTGCTCGAGGTGTTTTCACTTCACTGTTCTGTAGGTGTTCCAGTCCGTTGCCGCTGTTGTTCTTACGCGGTGGCCAGGAACGCTATTGGATGCTTTTTTAGAGCTACCTTCGTGATGTTATATTATGAAGAACAGTGCTGCCTGACCAGATGAAGAGAGCTTAGCAGAACTGCCTTCTGCATTCGACCTGCCAATGCGTCAGCTTGACGCTCGCAGGTTGGAACTCTTTGAAGCTGGCTAACAAATGAAGCTCTCATCCCCCCTAGACAGCCGAGAATAAGGACAACTAAATGGACTTTATAGCCTCTGTGTATTCTCCTCAATTCGAACAGCAGGTCTTGATACTTTTGCCGTTTCTCATCCTCCTTCTGAGCGATATTGCCCTCGGCAGGAGCCGAAAACTCAATCACGCAGATGATCTTACCTTTATGATCCTGGAGTACTATATCAGGCTTAGTAGCACTGATACGATGAGTGGTAGAAAACGAAAAATTCCAGTAGATTCTGCAATTCTCATTTTCCACAACAGCCTCCTGATCCTCTTGGGCGTATGGCAAGACAGGTTCCTTATCTACACCATATTGGTGTCGAAGATGGTAATACAATACCTTAAGTCCAGCATTGTGTCTTTCAATATACCTGGAACATGCATACGTCGGACACGCACTTAGAATGTGAGTAAGTGTTTCCGGATATTGTTTACATGCTCGACAGTTGTAATTGTCGACAGGTATCTGCATGACCTTACTGCGATAATATAAGGTATTGATAACACCATCTTGGCAAGCAAACAAAAATCCCTCAGTCTCCGATCTTAAACCAGCAGATTTCAGAAATCTAAAAGACAGATCCTTAGACAACTCCATCTCCCTAAGAATCTTATAGAATTGCCCATGAAGAGGCTTCCTAACATGTTGCTCCAATAGAAGTACATGTTCAGCCTGCTTCACTTGTCTTTTAAGCATCAAAGGTGTTAATAATGCCAATCCCTGTTCTGTATCGCTGGTATCAAACGGAAGACTAAGTTCATCTGCCGCTCTGTTTGCCGCTTTGTATAAAAATGCTCCATTATCTGCAATTTCATGATGGTGGACAAATTGCATAAGAGGATCATTACTGTTCATCACCGAACACGCCGCAGCCAATACAATACGGCGATGAAGACACTCTACACTAAGTAGACCTCTCCCTCCCTGATCGCGTGGATTATTATTATTATTATTATTATTATTCTTATTTTGCGTGGGATGTGAAAACCTGCTTTCAGGTACCCTGTAGCCCGTACTACAAGGTAACATTAGTTCTATGAAACGAATTTTATATACCAATGAGGAAATTTTATAATAGCTAATTGATTACATCCAAATAGCTAAATTTTATAAAACTCAAAATTTTTCAGAAAAAAGGTCTACAACTTAAAAACAGCATTTTCGTTTTTCCAAGAGAGTTGGATAATATTGCTATTTATCAGCTGTTATTACTTTTTATGATATTTTTAAAAAGAGCAATAAAAATGATAACAAAGAGCCCAAGGAACGATTTTCAATATTAAAAATTGGGAAATTTAGGAGGTTTTTACGAAAAAATAGAAAATAATTTTTTTCTCCCAAGAAACAAAAAAATACCAAATGAAATTTTTGTGGTGAGTAGTACACTTCAGTAGCTATAAACCCTGAAAATTTCAAGACAAAAAAGGTGGCATTTTTGAGATAAAAAGTTTGTTAGTTTTTTCAAAAAATCAAAGAATTGTTTTTGTTCATCAATATTTTTTAATTATCTTGATAAATTTTTAAAAAGCATACAAAATAGAAAAGAATGAGCCCAAGCGCAACTAAAAAGCTTGAAAATTGTGTAAATTACGAGATTTTAAAGATAAAATTTATAAAACACTTATTTTTTTGGTAAAATCTTAAAAAAATCGTAAAAATTCAAAAAGAAATGTTATGAAAATTAAAAAAAATACATATCTCTTTATTTTTCGAGCAGAAAAACATACTTTTATATAAAGTTAATTCTCGATGCACCATTGGACTGCCTGCATGATTTGAAATGGATTCGGTTGATAACAAACGTAAAAACTAAGGATATCTAAAAACGTTGAATTCGTATAGGTTATAAAGAGTATTTTCATGGGCATATCTAGGTTTATAGAATGATGGTACACTGAAAAAATGAATTCAGTCATTTTTACATAACTATTTTTGACTGTCGGATACAGACATCTACAGGACTCGGTTCTGTAAATGGAAAAAATGATTTCAGTGGATTTTACATGACTGTTGTAGAATAGCGTATGCACAGTGGCGTACCGAGCATTGTTGGCGCCCGGGGCAAAAGGGAATTTAAGCCGCCCCTCATTAAAAATTATTTCATCGATTTGCCGCCCCAAATGCATTGGGCTCGGAGTTGGCGCCCGGGGCGACTGCCCCCTCTGCCCCCCTCTAGATACGCTACTGCGTATGCATAACCTTCTACGGATCTGAGCTTTGTAAAATTTGGCAAGCATTTAGGACAAGCTCTAGAAAAGTGGTAGAATTTATCCTGCAAAATTTACCACATTTTACAAAACTTAGATTCGTAAAAGGTTGTGTATACGCTGTTCTACAACAGTTATGTAAAATCCACTGAATTCATTTTTTCCATGTACAGAACCAAGTCCAGTAAATGGCTGTATCCGCCAGTCCTAAATAATTATGTAAAACGGACTGAATTAATTTTTTCGGTGTAACTACTCCGCCTAAAAAGTTCATTTTGTTGACGAAAAATATAATCTTTGCAAAAATTTATGTTTTAGTATAATATGTTACCCCCCCCCCCCAGAATATGGTGCGCCAAGTAACCCCGAATTGGCTTTTGATATATTTTCTCAATTTTTATGAATATTGTAAATATAAATCAAACCTTTTTTACTTTTTCTTTCAAAATAAATATTCAGAGCTCATAAGTTGACTTTTGGTTTTTTCGAATCTCATTTCTGAAAAAGATATAACAAAAAAATGAAGATGTTTAAAATTTACTTTTAAGTACCAAAATCAGCTTTTTTTTACCTACAATCTGCAATAATCAATCAATAACAGTGATACTGCGTGCAAAGTTACAGTTTATCAAGTACATTAACTTGAGTAAAATGCGAAATTAATTCGACTTTTCACCTTTGAATAAACTCAAGTGCGTCAACCAGCCCCTGCGCCAAACAGCCCCAGTCTCTCTAGTTATAATTATGCATAGTTCTATATAGGAATATCGTGATGCAATACCTCGAGCACAACCAGAAACAATTGAATCATAAATTTCGAAAAGGGCTCAACTATATAGGCCTGTGCGGTTATTGAATTCTATAACCGGTGTCCGGTTATTGAAATAACCGGTTATAAACCCGGTTAACCGGTTAACTAAGTTTTCACATCATGCATTAAATAAATTTTTTTTAAATGAAAAGTTAAGAAAAGTTACATAATTTGTGTATGAAAATATAGACAAAAAATTAAAATATACCCAAATAACTGGTTAATCCCAAATAACCTGTTAATCCGAAATAACCGGTTACACTGAAAAAAATACTGTGATGAGATTAGACATTTGAGTATGGTTGACAGGTTATGTAGGAGTTTGACATAATGCATCCGTGCGCCACTGTCCATTTTACCTAACCTTACAATATGACTCGCGGTTTCACACAGCCGTATGGCTAAAACATCAATACGTATGGCAGTTCCCAAAACAGCAATAAAATATTGCCAATCTGCCCATAATTATCGCAGTTCCACGGAAATATTTTTTTCAGTGTAATTCCGAATAACCGGTTAATCCGAAATAACCGGTTATTCCCAAATAATCGGTTAACCGAAAAACGGTTAACCGTTTGTTCAAAAATTTCATAACCGGTTAACCGGTTATGAAAATAACCAGATTTATAACCAGTTAACCGCACAGGCCTAGGCTTAGCTAGTTTCAATTAAAAATGGTGAATTTACAAAAATGTTGCCAAACTTATACTGTAAGCTTACAAAAATTTCTACGCAAAAATTTAGTAATGTCCCATACGTTAAAAATTAAATTAGTTTTAATTTACTCATAAATGCATTCTAAACTTAAAGAAACGAAAAAAATTGTGTTTCTCTATTGTAAATCACTTCCATAATGACGTTTCATAATTAGAACTATTTATAATTTATTACTAGTAATTATTTTAAAAAAAGCTGGCTTCTTTTAATTAAACTGTTCTAAGAAAATCAATTTATGCCACCTCTAAAATTTCAATACAAAGATTTTAGTCCTTTTAAAAAATTACAATTCAATTCTGCACTGTAAAATTTTTTCGGAAATATTTCCGAAAGTAGTCGGGCAGCTGTAGTTCCAAATAGTAAGGAAATTTTTCCTAAAAAAACGTTGGATATATTGCCGTCAAGTAAATGGAAAAAATTCCTAATAAAAAGAAGGAAAATTTTCCGAACAATTTGGAACTGCAGCTGCCCGACTACTTTCGGAAATATTTCCAACCTTTTAATCGGAAATTTTTCCTAACTATTTGGAACTGCAGCTGCCCGACTACTTTCGGAAATATTTCCAACCTTTTCATCGGAATTTTTTCCTAACTATTTGGAACTGCAGCTGCCCGACTACTTTCGGAAATATTTCCAACTTTTTCATTGGAATTTTTTCCTAACTATTTGGAACTGCAGCTGCCCGACTACTTTCGGAAATATTTCCAACCTTTTCATCGGAAATTTTTCCTAACTATTTGGAACTGCAGCTGCCTGACTACATTTGGAAAAATTTCCAATTAAATTTTTGGAAATTTTTCCATAAAAATACATTACCGACAATCAGATGAAAAAAATTTTTAATAAATAAAAAAAAATTGATTTTAAAAATATTTCCACAGCGGCTTCTTTATTTACTCATTGTTATTGACATTATTTATTAGTTAAACAAGTAAACGCACGCTTATAACGCTAATTAATCCTTATCGCTATTAAAGGATTCGAACTCCTAAACCTAACCCTAACCTAAGCCTAACAGACGCAACGCATTAACGAACCCGGCCACGGTGCCGAGATAGGATGCTTTCAAGAAATCTTGGTGAGGTTCAACACTATATATTTGAAATGTGTTAGCAGAATAAAATGTATACACAGGGGCGGTTCTAGTCGCATCCAAGTTTCGGGATAAAATTCGTGCGGCGCTCCAAAATTGGAATGACCCCTTTACTGTATACCAGAATAAAAGTTTAGTTTTATTCACATTTTGTAAAGTTAACTTTTTTAATACTTTCTTTTTAATAACAATTTCAAAATTTTTCTACAAACTTAAGAGATAAAATTTATGATTTCTGAATGAGATTTCAGATCTAAAATCTTGGACAAGGATTTTATTAAATAAAAAAAATTGACTACATCTACAACATTTAAAAAATTTATTTAAAAAAAAATGTTTCTTCACCTTGTAAAGGTATCATAATTAAATATGATAAGAATGTGCATTAAAGCAAAAGTTCTGATGTATATAATAAAGTAAATGTTTTATCAGAAATTTAAAGAACCATTCATAATTAAAACATCAAAACAGTGCTTTTTATTTATATTTTTCATTGGTTATTTGAAAAAAAATTAACACATAAAATCATTTTTATTCTTACATTATAAATTTTCTGTTTTTGCATTATTTATCAAATTAATTGTGAATTTCAACTTTCAAAAAAATATTCAACTTTTATTTCCCTATTATAAATTTTCAAGTTTTTTTTTATTACTTTCTCCATAATCGAGTTCATGAGAAAAATCATTTTGATGACGTGTAATGAAAATTCACTTTGAATACATAAAATAATTGACAAACACTCTTTACTAATGTCAATATTTAAATGTTTAATAAAAAAATATATTGTTGAAATAATTTTACAATTCGTATCTTTAATTATTATTATTAAATAATTTTTACAATGCCTTTTTTCGATAATATACACAATAAATTCTCTTTTAACTCATTTATTCATTTATTTTCATTCGACAACATGTTTCGACACACAAATCTAAAACAACAATTAACAATCAAAAATGAATAAAGAAACCTGCAAAAATTGTTAAATTTTAAATTATAAATCTAATGAATACATTATAACATACTACTTATAATTAATACATAATAATCTACTTAATACATTATAATCAATTATAATCTCCTACTTCTACCAAAATAAACTACTTACCTCCGTAAAAAAGTTTTTTTTTAAAAAACCATAAATTAAAAATCAATTAAAAATTGAATTTGAAGTTATTTTTAATAAAGTTAATGTATTTTTTTTCAAAAATTTCCTTATGAAGGTAAGTGGTTGATTTTGGTAGAAGTAGTAGATTATGATATATTAATTGGATTTATCATTTAACATTTTTGTAGGATTCTCAATTGATTTTGTTAATTGTTGTTTAATTTTTTTTTTTAAATTTATGTTAGACAAAGACCTTGCAAAAATTATCTGCTAAAGAATATGTTGTATCCTTAGTGCACCAATTGTGGTTTTTGAGTGAATGAAATGTGTAGAAGTTAGTTTCGAAAATTGGGGAGGGGGGTCAATTATAGTTGGAAAATTTTCTAATCTTTTTATAGGAATAAGTTCAGATTTTATTTTTAGTAGGTGGATTTTTCCGAACTACAGAATTATTTTCATCTAGACTTAGGATTTATTTCCTAACTTCTGGAAGAAAATCCATTGCGTTAGGAGAATTTTCCAAAATTTTAAAAAATTCCAATTATTTAAAGAAAATATTATTTCTTAAAAAATTGGAATTTTTTCCACCAATTCTTGGGATTTATTTCCGAATTTTTGGGAAAAAATCAGCTGTATTCGGAAATTTTTCCAATCTTTAGAAATAATTTCCAACTTTTTTTGGAAATAGTGGATTTTTCCTAACCTTAGGAAAAAAATCCACTAGTTCGGAAAATTTTCCAATTTACGGAAAAATTCCAATATTTCCTAAAGAGTATATACCTATTTTGCTCTGAACTTTTTAACTGTTCCGAATTTCGGAAATATTTCCAATAAATATTAGGATTTATTTCCACTGTTCTGGAAAAAAATCCATTGTCTTTGGAAATATTTCCTTCTTTCCGGAATAAATTCCAATGATAATTAGAAATATTTTTTCCATTAAAGTTTCGGAATTTTTTTCAGTATGAACTGGGATTTATCTCCTAATAATTGGAGTAAAATCCGAATATCTTGGCAAATTTTCCACTTTTTAGGAATAAATACCTATTTTCTTCAGAACTTTTTAACTGTTCCGAATTTCGGAAATATTTCCAATAAAAATTAGGATTTATTTCCACTGTTCCGGTAAAAAATCCATTGACTTTGGAAATATTTCCTTCTTTCCGGAATAAATTCCAATGATAATTGGAGATATTTTTTTCCATTAATGTTTGGGATTTTTTTCCAGTATGAACTGGGATTTATCTCCGAATAATTGGTATAAAATCCACTTTTTTTGGAAATTTTTTCCACTTTTTAGGAATAAATTCCTATTTTGCTCGGAACTTTTTAATTTTTCCGAATTTCGGAAATATTTCTATTTAAAATTAGGATTTATTTCCTATGTTCCGGTAAAAAATCCATTGACTTTGGAAATATTTCCTTCTTTCCGGAATAAATTCCAATGATAATTGGAGATATTTTTTTCCATTAATGCTTGGGATTTTTTTCCAGTATGAACTGGGATTTATCTCCGAATAATTGGTATAAAA
The DNA here is from genome assembly GCA_037103525.1 of Ganaspis brasiliensis. NCBI lineage: Eukaryota > Metazoa > Arthropoda > Insecta > Hymenoptera > Figitidae > Ganaspis > Ganaspis brasiliensis. Next base: position 135,972 of record JAZKLR010000107.1, read on the forward strand.
TCCACTTTTTTTGGAAGTTTTTTCCACTTTTTAGAAATAAATTCCTATTTTGCTCGGAACTTTTTAATTTTTCCGAATTTCGGAAATATTTCCATTTAAAATTAGGATTTATTTCCTATGTTCCAGTAAAAAATCCATTGACTTTGGAAATATTTCCTTCTTTCCGGAATAAATTCCAATGATAATTGGAGATATTTTTTTCCATTAATGCTTGGGATTTTTTTCCAGTATGAACTGGGATTTATCTCCAAATAATTGGTATAAAATCCACTTTTTTTGGAAATTTTTTCCACTTTTTAGGAATAAATTCCTATTTTGCTCGGAACTTTTTAATTTTTCCGAATTTCGGAAATATTTCCACTTAAAATTAGGATTTATTTCCTATGTTCTGGAAAAAAATCCATCGATGTGGGAAATATATCCTATTTTCCGGAAAAATTTCCCAATTTTACTGGAATTATTTTGTTTTTCCGAAATTTCGGAATTATTTCCAACATTTTGGAAATATTTCCTGATATTTTAACGGATATATTTCCAAAATTTTTTACAGTGTGTCTTTAAAGGAGATGAACTCAGTCAATAAATAAAAATACATAATTTTCAGTAAATATTACAATGGGAATTTTAATGAATGACAAATTACACATGTATGACCAACATTTTGAAAACAAGATTAATAGATTTATGATACTTACAAGAGCTAATTAAAATATTTTAGATATACATATTTTTTAAAACAGTACAATAAATAAGAAGAAAAGACTACATGCATTATACTGGGCAAATGCAAACTAAATAAACAAACAGAATTTTATGATTTTTGTTTGCATTTGTTTGATATCGTCACCTTAATAAGCAAACCTCGTAACTCCACTTTTGCTCAAAAATGACTTTTTAATGTAATTTGTAGTATTTTCCATAAATGAATACATATTCAAAAGTACATAATTATAACACAATAAATAATGTCAAATATTATAATTGAAATTCGCGAAATGTACAGGAATTAATGGTGCTTGTCAACATTTTTTTTGCTCTCCTGTAAAGTTGCGTCAAATGAAGTTACGAGGTCTGCTTATTAAGGTGACGATATTCTTTTTTGGTTATTGATTATTTAAGGAAAATCTGACTTTATTTTTAGCTTCAAGTATTTTACAGCTTTGCTGCTTATTCTCTGTACATAGAAAATTACAGATGTTACTAATGAAGCTAATACACAAAGTTTACAATTAACTAAAACATTGTTCTCTAAAAAAATTCTTCGAAAGAATAATCCAACAAAGTTCACAAATAATTAAAACATTCTTTTTTAAAAAAAATCATTCAAAAGGATAAGCCAACTTCGAAACCAGTTATAAGCTAAGACAGATTATTTATAATCACAAAATAATACTGAGAAATACTTAAACTTTTTTTAACATATTCATAATATGTAATAACACGCCTTTCCATACAACTTGTGTTGATTTAAGAAAATCCGAAATTTTACCAATTTCTAATACATATCAAACGGGTCACGCATGTTCAAGGTTAATCGGTTCAGAATTTCTGAAAAAAATGTTTCATTAGAGTTATTTTATTATTTTATTTATTTATTGATGGTAATTTTCTTTACTTACTGCTTCTGACTATTCTCGTAACGCTTTGTTTTCATAGTATTTCGTATAAGTTCTTTTATTTCTTTTAAAGGCCATTCAGCCAAACTTAATTTTGAGATTGGTAAATCGATATTCTCCTGCATTTTTTTTGCGATAGCTATAATAAAAAAAGACAAATTGTTGTGTCATTGAAAAAAAATACGTCGAGTTTTATTCAAAAAGAGGTTACCTAGAAAATAAATTAATAGAAAAATAATAGATAAGAAGAGAAACTCAATTATCAGTTTTACTAAACAAAAGTATGCTAAACACTTTTTTTCGAGATATCCTCTTTATCCGCCTAACGAGATGTGTTTTTTTTTACTTTAAAACAAGAAAATATTAATAAGCAATATTTCACATTCCATATTCTTTTTACAAACACTTCAATTGTACACGGAAAAAATATATTATAAAAAAGCACACCATAATAGATATAATGTAAATTAAAACCATTATAATACATAATTCAGTTTTACAGGTTACAACTTGAAGTGTTTAAAATTGTTATTCTGTTAAGGATACTTACTTAAAATATCACTGCAATGATTCATATTTATCTCCTTGAACTCAGCATCAGTAACACCCATCGGCTTCCTACATGCTACAAATCTATAATCTTGCGGGTCCCAGTACCCCAAAATTAAATTTTTAAGTATTTCTTCAGCGGTGGTGCAGTGCTGAGCCTTGCGAAACTGCTCCTCATTTATTAGGATATCTGCGACTTTAATCTGCATTCAATAAGAAATAATATTCTTATGTTTAGATAATTTTCTTTTATAAAAATTAAAAGAGAAAAGATTCAAGAGAAAAAAAATAAAGTGAGGAATAAATTGACGGGCAAGTGCGAGTCGAACTCTCGCACCGAGGATTCCGTACACGAATATAAGAAATGCGTTAAAGGGGAAACTTTTTTTTTTGAAGATTGTCAATTTCTCGAAAAATAACGGGAGATTCACGATTCATCCCCAACTTATTCCCGTGCACCTGCTCGGCGAGGAAAACTCATTCGGGGCCTTCTCCCACTCTTGGGCCCTGCCTACCCCTCCGTCCAAATAACCCGTTTAAATTTACTACTGCTAAATACCCCATTCTTTCTATGTACAGTCAAATTTTGCTGCAGTCATAGAATGTGACGGTATATAAAAAATGTGGAGTATGTTTTTATTAATGATTATTACGACTGTTACTCTTACACAAACATCAGCGTAAACAAATGGCTGCCTTTAACCCCTTGTTGCTTAATATATTATTTTGTCAATGACAAGTGAATGAAAACTTACTGAATGTAAGGCACCGTTCCTTCATTCTGACTCCTTTGATTTCTAATGATTGTAGGAAGTAATGTTATTTTTTTTGGCATCATTTCGGTCCTTAAAACATGGAAAGAGGACAAACAATGTAAATCTTGAATTTTGACAAGCTCAGAATTACAAAATTATAATTTTTGAAAATTGAACTCCTCTTACAGTTTTTACAATTTCTTATCGACATTTTTTTACACGCTTTTTTATGACTTCGCGAAATCTCTCGCATGGGTTTTTGAAAATTTTAATTTTCAGAAAAATAAAAAAAATTCTAAAATTGAGGCTTCCAATTCAAGAACTGGTCCGACGTCTTGAAGCCAGTAAGCGTATCAAAATTTTAGTGAAATTAAAATTCAAAATTTCAGTGACATTTTGATGCGCTGACTAGCTTCAAGACGGTGAACTCGAGTGTCGGACTGGTTCTTGAAGTATTGGGAGGCTCAATTGTCAAGTAATTTTTTTCTTACAATTTTTATGACATACCATAATTTTAGATGTCAAATTATGCCAGAAAAAAATTGGCACCCTTAAAAAAATAGTTAATATTTTATTGGTCTCTCCTTTTAAATATTGAATTTCTTCTAGAATTTCCTTCATTTTTCATTGACAATTTTTTAAACACATTTTTTAATGATTCTTCAAAATCTCAAAAATTGGCAAAAATTAATATTTTCTGCTTTGTCCTATCTGTATGTTTTTAGAACCTAAATGATGCAAGAAAAAAAATATAGCTCTCTATGATTATTAACATTTAAGGGTGTCAAAATAAAGGGTGGTGTCCTTCCTAAAAAAACCCTACTTGAAAATTGAAATCCATAAATTTATAGTAAAGATATACACATCTGAATATCTCAGTGTAAAGAACCATTTATTTTGGTGTGGTCTCAGGACAAATCTTTAAACCTCACTACTTAACTTTGTACAATTTTTTTTAAGTGAGGTTATATTTTGAATATTTCTTATTATCATATGTAGGAACATTTTATCAAAGTTTTTAGTCAATAAAAAAAATCGAAATTTTGACTGGAATATTTAAAGAAGAATTCCACATAAACCTTTTTATTCTTGTCATAATTTAATAATTCTCCCTCAGCGTTTTCCAGCAGAAGTTGCTTCACACCACTGACGAGAAAGTCTAATGATTCTTCTGTCTTTTTTTCAAAATTATTTAGCCTTTCAGAAGTTGGTTCAATGTTATTTGACTTATAAGAGTCCAATTTCGTTCTTAATTGAAGTAGTTCTTTATCCTTTTCAGCAAGTGATTTATTCTGTTCTATAATTTGGTTATCCTTTTCAGCCAATGTTTCTAAAGTTTCTTCAGACTACAAAACATAAAGGTAGTATTCATTTTCACTAAGAATAATAAAGTACTGAATCTAAAGCTTTTTTGCTATAAATATAAAAATTATTAATTCAGAAGCATACGCTATATTATTTTGCCATTTTCATTAATACAGTACCGGCCGAATTTGTCAGTCCACCCAGTTTTTAAGAATTGAAAAACTTCTTTAAGCGTACAAAGTATATTTATTAATAAAAATGTATTTCTATTTCCTAAAAGTAGATGAAATTCTCAAGAAAATAAGACCTGAATGAAGTGATTTAGTCCATTTTTCATTGAAATATGTTTAAAAAATTGGAATTCTTACTGTTTTACAAAAATTCAAATTTCTGAAGAAATAACTATGGTTTTTTGAAGTTCCTATGCTTATTTTCAAGGTAATTTTCTAAGGAATACAACTGTTATAAAAGCATTAAAGTGCAATTTTTATCTTAGAACATGCATGGCTTGAAATTTGGACCAAAGAAGATAGAAAAATTATAATTAACGTCTTGATGTCAAATACAGCTATATAAAATATAACAAAGTTTTAATTGTCAAAAAATTTCGAAAAGAAATAATAAAATATATTTATTACAATTTTTAAAATTATTTTTATGTCAGAATAATATTTTTAAATTTTTATAAATTGTTTTGTCTTAATTCCGAGCCCTGCATATTCTAAGATAAAAATTGCACTTCAATGCTTATATAATAATAGCTCTATTCGTTAGAAAATTACCTTGAAAACAAGCATAGGAACTTCAAAAGACAATCGTTATTCCGTCAGAAATTTGAATTTTTGTGAAACAGTATAAAAATTTCACTTTTTTAAATATATTTCAATGAAAATTCGACAAAATCACTTCACTCAGGTCTTATTTTCTTCAGAATTTCATCTACTTTTAGGAAATAAAAATAATAAAATTTTAATAAGTATACTTTGCACGCCTAAAGAAGTTTTTCAATTCATAAAAAATGGGTGGGCTGACAAATTCGGCCGGTAATATATGAGTGATTTTTCTGAAAGTGCCTTTTTTGAACATTTTCTTATTTCGATTAATTTTGTACAATCTGTTCATTACTATTTGTTGTCGATTTTTATAGTTAAAAGTTACCCTTTACTAAGTACTTTCAGAATTACTTAATGCATTTTGGTTTATCCGAATTTATATCAGAGCTGTGTAAAGTGAAAAAAGCTTCGGAGATGAAGTGTCTCCAAAAAGGCTTCGGAGATGAATGCAATTTAGCTCGTACGCAGATACGGCTTGATGAAATTGCTTATGGATTTTTAATAATACTAAGAAGAGGCTAAATTTTGACTGAGGAAGTTGACAATAAATAATATTGTGTAGATTTTGCCTAATTAATAAAACACGTAAAACTGGTCAAAAGAGACACTTTCAGAAAAATCACACATATGAATTATAGTTTTTAAACTTTGCGCACTGAGAAACTTTTGATTTTAATATGTGCTTTATCGCTTATCATTATGTACAATAAAAATTAAGAGTTTAGGGATAATCGACATGTGGTTATAAAAACTAGTAAAAACATTTTTTAAGAAAATACGTTTTAGATGCAACAGTTGTCTTTTTGATAAGATGTACTAAAAGTGTTATAAGTTAAGTCAGTTGTCTTTTTGATAAGAAGTAGTAAAAGTGTTATAGGTCCGAGATACAGATACAAGTTGATATTTGTATAGTTACAAGTATTCTCTATCTTTAGAGTGGTATTTGACGAAATCTGTGTAACGAACAACCTACATTGCAAAAACAGGTGTCTTAAATTATTCAAAATTATTCAAAATCTTAAATTAAGACATTTTTCGTGTCTTAGACACCAAAAGTATCTTAATGTAAGACATTTTTGTCCAATTTAAGACACCATGTTTTTGCAGTGTATACTATGATATATATACATTACGCACACTTTTAAGCCTAAACTACAAACATATTATAACATTTCGTTGATGTCGAATAATCGCAAGCGTAGTTATATCGATGGAACAGAGTGTTTTAACTTTCCTTATATACTACAGTGTAAAAAGAAATCTCTCCAAATGTCTCAAAATGAGATACGATATGTGTTTCAGGAGGACATAAGACACGTATTGTGTCTCGCTCTGAGACATATGCGTCTCAAAGTGAATCGTTTTGAGACATATTGTCCCAGCAATTTTTACAGTGTAACTAGCACAAGTTTCATGTGCTTTGAGAAGTGGTTTTTTACTAAATTGAAGTGAAAATTATAATAATAATTAACGTCTGTGTTCAGTATTCAGGCTGATACGAAATTTTTCTAGAGATCGATTTTTTTCAAAAATATTTTTGAATAGATATTGTGATTATCCCTACATTCTTTCGTTTTATTACAACTACACTCAAAGACTTTAGACATTAATTATTATAGTTTATCGATTAATTTTTACTATAAAAACTATTATTTTTGGATAATCGTGCAAAAAGAAAATTTTTACCAGCGTAGATAGGAATGTTTCAAACCTGGATAGGAATATTTACATTTTTTTCAGTAAAATTTAAATCCAGGATAAAAATATTTACATTTTTTTTAGAAAATTTTCCTTTCATGCATTGAAAATTTACTATATTCACTAAGAAAAATTTTTATTTTACACGATTATCCCACATTAAAAACCTGACAGTAAAAATTATTTACTAAAGTCTTTCAGTGTTGTATACAACCGTCCTAAAAACTTATGCTACATAGATTAAAAATTTTCTATACTCTGTACGTAAATATTCTGAATATTTCATTTTCATAGGTGGAACGTTCAGTACATTTAGATACATTTCATTATTTTGGTAATCTGAAGAAAAGGACTATGTATTTTCGAATTTCAAAGTTAATTGTAACAGGGCACGGATTCTCTTTAGCACCGGCGCTATGGTAGAAGTTTTTTGTATTTAGCACATAAATCTTAAAAAGTGTAGATGAAATTGATTGCAAATAAAGTAGAAAATAATATTAATATCTTTGAACTTTTAAAAAAATGCAATCAAAATCTTGTACGAGGAAAATAAAAATCAACGTAACTCTACTAGATAGCGTTTTGTCAATGATATCTTGTCAAATCGCTACGAAGTAGGGTTAAGTTCATTTTTATTTTTCTCGTAAAAAGTTGTACACGGAGAAAAATGGATTATACAAAAGTCATTGTCTTTGATTATTAAAAGAAATATCATACTGAATATAATCTGTATTATACCATTTATAATCTATAATCTACTTTTTATTGTTTTCAAATGATACCAAGTATAAATAATGGATCATAAGAATTATAATTTAAATTCAATTTGATGTACAATTCCAGATTATAAACAGTCTAAGTTTAACATACAACTTAACTACAACTTAACATTAAATCAAGTTGAAATTTATGAAGTTTAGAAAACTAAACAATTAATTTTTTAAAAATTGATTAAATACTATTTTTTTATTATATACTTTAATACTAAAATTCAAAAGTTAATTTATTAACCACTTTGGGAGTATGACGCCAGGGACATTTTCCTTGTGGGGCACCTCTCCCCGGGGTGCCCTGAGGAGGGAAATTAAAATCCACATGGGGCTACGTAAAAATTAAAATCAAAGAATTGAAAACTTATTTTTGTCAAACAGGGCCGTCGCAAGCAGTATGGAAGGTATGGAGTACTCCATACATTCAATTTAACTTTATTTGGAATTCCATACACGAAAAATTGAAAAGCTTTCGCTCCCCACCCTTCTATACTTCCTTTATCCCCTTTTTCTGAACCCTTTACCAAAAATTCCACACCTGAAAAATGTTGGCTGCGCCGACCCTGTTGTCAACAAACATCCTGTTTCAGGATGATCCGCCAGGGGTCATTTCTATGCTGGAAAGACTTGCACCCATGTGAAAATAAAAATTAAAAAATTGAAAATTTATTTTTGTCAAGAAGTATATCGTATATTTTCAATTTTTTATTTTAATTTTCACATGGGTACAAGTCTCCCCCGCATAGAAATGACCCCCGGCGGATTATCCTGAAACGGGATGTTTGTTGATAAAAATAAGTTTTCAATTCTTTGATTTTAACTTTCACATGGGTGCAAGTTGCCCCCTCCCCACATAGAAATTACCTCCAGTGGGTCATCCTGAGGCGATATATTTGTTCACAAAAATAAGTTTTCAAATTTTTTATTTTAATTTCCATGTGGGGCACACCCCTCCCCGGGTTTTTTATTATTATTTTATTTATTACCGTTAACCTTCGCGCTACCAGACCGTTTTTTGTAACGCGGACTACCGGATATCTACCCCGGGTAGACACGAGTTTGTTTATTTGTAATTTTACAAAAGAGACTTAAAATCATTTAAGTTTTTTTCTATATTTGTTGTGTGTCAACAAATAGTACTTTTTACTAATATTGCGATGAATTTTGCGAATGTTTAAACGATTTATTATTGCAAAATTGTGAAATTTCCAAAGTAAGCAGCGAAACCAACAGAATGAAAAAATTCAAAAAATTTTAGCTTTGATATGTACTAAATCAATAATTTATATATGATATTAATATAAAACAGTTATAAATATTAATAAAAAATTGTTAAAACAAATTATTATTAAAATACCCTGAGTTACCTTAGTAAATCTCGCTTACATACATTTACAAATGTTATAAATAAACAAGAAGAAATGTAAAAAAAAATTTTTTGTTTTAATTTTTCGAAATTAAATAAAAAATTTGTTCACTGACTTAAAATTGCGATTAGATTGAAGAAAATCTCTAAAAGTTATCTCAATTTAAACATTTTTATGTCTACCGGGGGTAGCATCCGGTAGCGCGAAGATTAACCATGCCGCGTGTAGAAAAGTTCCCAGTAATTCCCAGTTTGTATGTGGGCGCAAGTTATTTCAATTTAAAAATTCATGAAATTCGGTCAAATTTTTTTTCATAGAATTCATAAAAATTCCATGAAAATTAACATTTTTCGATCGGATAAAGCTGTTTCTCCTCAGAAAAGTTTAAAGAATAAGATCCAATAATTTATTTAACAAACTTTTTATTATTAACTATTTTTTAAAGGGACATAAAAAATCTTCATAAACGAAAAAAAAGTGTAAGATCGTTAAAAAATATTCCTTACGATTTTTACAATATTTTCCACCAAAATTTCCTTTAATCACATAAAAATTAGTTACTAACAATTGGTGCATGTATTTTTTAATTTGTTTAAACAAATTAATATTGTTTATCTGAAACTTTTCATCAAATAGAGCTAGAGAGTTGTAACTTTTTTCTAATATTGCATCTATTTAAGTTAAGTAAATCCTAATATTAGAAAAAAACTAAAATATAAAAATATAAAAATTGTTTAAACAAATTAATATTGTTTATTTTCAATTTTTCATCTAATTGAGTTACAGGGTTTAAACAAATTAATATTGTTAATATCAATATTGTAATACAGTTCCCAAACTGTATTTAAGTTGCGAATTAACAATATTAATTTATTTAAAAGAATTTCATAATTATGGATCATTGTTTACTATAAGTTTTGGGTGATTATAGGCTTAAAATTTTGCAAAATTAAGAAAAAGTTAAACTCTCTAGCTCAATTCGATGAATAATTGCAAATAAACAACTTTAGTTTGTTTAACCAATTTTTATAATTGTGGATTTTCGTTTATTATTAATATTCAGCTTTGGTATTCTTAAAAAGTTGCAAAATTAAAAGAAAATTTTAAATCTAAAGCTCAATAAGATAAAAAGTGGCAAATAAACAAAATTGATTTGTTTAAACAATATTTGTGATTGTGGATTTTCGTTTATTATTAATATTAAGCTTTTATAGGTATAAAAAGTTGCAAAATTAGGAGAAAATTTCAACTCTCTAGCTCAATTAGATGAAAAATTACAAATAAACAATATTAATTTGTTTAAACAATTTTTATAATTGTGGATTTTTGTTTTTTATTAGTATTAAGCTTTCATAGGTTTAAAAAGTTGCAAAATTAAAAGAAAATTTTAAATCTAAAGCTCAATAAGATAAAAAGTTGCAAATAAACAATATTAATTTGTTTAAACAATATTTGTGATCGTGGATTTTCGTTTATTATTAATATTAAGCTTTTATAGGTATGAAAAGTTGCAAAATTAGGAGAAAATTTCAACTCTCTAGCTCAATTAGATGAAAAATTACAAATAAACAATATTAATTTGTTTAAACAATTTTTATAATTGTGGATTTTTGTTTTTTATTAGTATTAAGCTTTCATAAGCTTGAAAAGTTGCAAAATTACTCTCTAAATTTCTTAGAGTGAAACCTCACTCTTAAAGAGTGAGATTTCACTCCAGGCAAGAGTGAAAATTGAGCCACTTCATATGGAGTGAATGTTCACTCATTGAAAGAGCGAATTTATTCACTCTATAGATAGAGTGACGAGTTCACTCTAATTAGAGTGAATTTTTCAGCTGATTTAAAATGGCGGCTCATTCCTCTTAGATCAAATTTCCCACTCCAATTTTAGATTGGTTAAATTAAAGCTTTTGGAAATTTGCATAACATAACTTTAAAGGAATAATATCTTATTTTTGGAAAATAAAAATAATAAATAAAAATAAATATTGAATCTCTTGGATAACTTTCTGTCAGTACTGTGGTATTTTCGTATTTATTTAGTCTCAAGGATATTTGTTATTTATATTATTTTATAACATTTTATTATATTATATTTACAAATACAACATACAACTTTACACTAACGCTAAACTTATATAATTAAAATATTTGACGCTGAGGGGTCTCGAACGTGCGACCCCCAGGCCTAAAGCCCAACGCTCTAACCACTATGCTATACGCTCGTTGGTACAAAACTTACGAACTGCCGTTATAAGTTATACGTGCTTACGTTCACTCAAAACAGAGTGAGAGTTTCACACTAAGTCTTGGAGTGAATATTCACTCCAACCACTGGAGTGAATTTCTGCACTCTTTCCATTAGAGTGAGCGATTTCACTCTTTTAGAGTGAACTTTCACTCTATCTGGAGTGAATGTACATCTCACTCCTAAATTAGAGTGAAATATTCACTCTAAGAAATTTAGAGAGTAAGAGAAAGTTTCAACTCTCTAGCTCTATTAGATGAAAAGTTGGAAATAAACAATATTAATTTGTTTAAACAATTTTAATAATTTTATATTTTAGTTTTTTTCTAATATTAGGCTTTACTTGACTTATATAGTTGCAAAATTAGAAAAAAGTTACAGCTTTCTATCTCTATTAGATGAAAAGTTTCAAATAAACAATATTGATTTGTTTAAACAAATTAAAAAATACATGAAACAATTGTTATTAACTAATTTTTATATCATTAAAGAAAATTTTTGTGGAAAATATTGTTAAAAGTTGGAATTAATATTTTTTAACGATCTTACATTTTTACGATCTTTTTTAGTGAATTGGCACTAACCGGGTTGAGCATTACAAGCCCACTAATTTCCCAGTGGGAAGACCCAACTGGGGCCCACCTTAAATTTGGGAAACCCATATGGGGCACAACTGGCGCCCACCCAACTTTTCTACACGGGAGGTATTAATTATTACCTACATAATTTATCCGAGCTAAAAAGCTCTAGTTCGCGCCACCTTTTATAATCTTTAAAATACACTATATTATATTTTCCCGACATATCCAAAAAAGTTCTCGGATTTCCCGGATCTTTTTACTAATTCCCGACAAATTCCCGGATTTTTTCACGAAATATTAATCTCCCGGCAAATTCCCGGATATCCCGGATTTCCCGAATCGCTAGACACCCTGTTTTATCTTAAAAGTGAGAACATAAAAATTGTAAAAATTAAAAAAATTACTCTTTTGTGCGAGATATTTCCATTTTAATTTACACAAAAATATTTATTATAAAAATTTAATGAATATAATTCTTCTAGAAAAACTTATTCTTCACTATTTTTTGAGGCACTTTTTTATGAAAAAAGTTTTTCTCCTTTTTTTAAAGAAATTTAAAGAATTTAAGATTAAATTTAACTAAAAATTTTTGCAAATCAAATAATGAAAATTAGAACAACAATTACAAAATTTAAGATAGAAACAGAAATAAAACGAAAATAATTTAAAATTGAAAACAAAACTCGAAAAATGTCTAGATAATTGCACAATTTAAAAAGAATAATTTAAAAAATTAAACAAAAATTATTAAAGTTAAACAAGAAAATTTAAAAAACAAAAAAAAATTACAGAAATAACTGTTGGAAATAATTGCAAATTGAAAAACTGTTTTGAAAATCGCCTAATTAATTGAAATTGAAGATAATAATTAAAAAACGAAGAAAATAATAAAAACTTCAAGAAATAAATCGAAAATTTTAGAATTGAATTAAAACTTGAAAAAATAATTAGGTATAATAATTAAAAAAAAAATTATACATGAACGAAAAAAAAAAAATTCAGAACAAAATTCCAACAGTGGCTAGATTAATACAAAACTAAGCAAAAAATAAATAATAAATAATAATTGAAAGAAACAGTTGAAAAGTGAATTAATTCACAATTTAAAAAATATAATTTTAAAAAATAAACAAATAATATTAAATTTAAACAAAATAATTTGAAAATTATAAAAACTTTAGGAATAATGATATTTGTTAACTATCACTCGGTGTTATTAATTCACAATATAACTGAATTTATCGTTTTCTCCGAGTCAGTCAAAAGTTTAAAAATAAAGGTTAAAAAAATACGGTTGTCAGACACCGTATTGTTGACGTCTTGACTCTTTCAAGTATAAAATAATTTTAACATTATTATATTTATGACTTTTTCTATTAAAATTAAAAAATTAAAAACATTTTATAAGTTCTGATGAGGACAGCATTGCCTGTCGAAACGTAAAAAAAGTGTTTTTTTAACCTTTATTTTTAAACTTTTGACTGACTCGGAGAAATCGATAAATTCAGTTATATTGTGAATATAGGAATAATGGTTGGAAGTAATTGAACATTGAACAACTAGATTGAAAATTGAAAAAAATACTTTAAAAAAGAGGAAAAAAATTGAAAAATTAAGAAAATAATAGAAAATTGCAAAAAGGAATTGAAATTTTAAGAATAAAACTAAAAATTGAAAAAGCACAATAGTTATTGAATGTAGAAGACAATAAAATTAAAAAAATTTATTGGTACTCGGAAAAAATAACTGAAAAAAAGTCAAGAAATTTATAATAATAAAGAAAATAATTAAAAAATAGAGTCGAAATTTGAAGGAAATAGTGGAGAATTAAAAGAAATAGTCTTACAATTGAAAAATTGAATTTAAATTTTAAAACAACTTTTATGAGTGAAAAAATAATTTAAAAAATCAGGAATGAACCTGCAAATTATTATTTATTGTTTGAATGTAATTATTTTTTTGAAAAATAAACAATTTATGGTTTCCTTTATTTAGCTGATTAATTAACTGATCCTTAATTTAAATGATTCAAATTTTACTAAAATACTTTATTAGAAGAAAATAATATAATTTGAAATATATTTACTTCTGAAAATTTTGGTAATATTTTTAAATTTATAATGTTTTTTGGTGAACTCCTGCAAATTTGAGATTTTGAATATATATTTTGATATTAATATAACTACTTGCTTTAAAATTTGGCTAAGGCGTTTTGCTTTATTAAGAAGATATACCATTTTTAAATTTTTTATAAAAAAGGTTAAAGCTTAATTTGAATGAGCAATGTAAAATTGCTTTGTTTACTGTATTATTCCCAAAATTAAAAATAATAAAAATAAAAAAATAATAAAAATAATAATAATAATAAATTAAAAATAAAGGAAAAATAATGTTATAACAATTAAAATTAAAGAAATAAATTTTTTTTACAAATAAAACATTAAAATTAAAACATTTGGAATAGTTTAATACTCATGCACTTACTTACAAATATTAGAATTAACTAAAATTATTATTAACCAATATTATGCAAATTTAAATTTTACCACCACAGTAAGAGTACTGAGTTTGCGCAAAAGGTCCCAACCTCTATTTCGTGAAATAAAATGGTTTTCTAAAATTATTTGCATTGAAATTTGATTTTTACAGTTAAAAAGACTAATTCGAAACGTAACTAAATCATTTTTAAACTATTAACTTTAAAAAATTAGACGTTATCCATAACGTCTAAAGCTTCATAAGTTTCAATTAATTTGAAATTTTTCATTGAAACTTTCAACTGAAAGTTTCAAAAATTATAAATTTCGGAAACGGCACATTGCTACACACACTTGAAAAAAGAACACTTTTCATTTGCTACAAAATTCAGAACATCAAAATAACAGTTAGTAAAGATGAGTAATTACTTACGCACGTCAGACGATAAAATTGAAATTGTGTATTTGGTTATTTATTATATTTATGAGCCGTGTTTATTTCACGAACCAGAGAATGTAAAGTAAACAAACTGGGACGCGGCAAATACACACACACACGCTCACAAGCACCTAACCTCACAAATTTTCATTTTCATGATACACTTGCCAAAAACATTTTCCATTTACTTTAAAATCCAAAGCATATATTAACCATTTTTTAACATAAGAATTTGTTTTTGTATATAACAATAAATAAGAATTATTTATTTCTTTAATAACTTTGTAACACGTGTTGAACGACATGAACCGGCAAAAATCTCACACGTCTTTTCGGACGAAAAATAAATTATTTTATATTAAACAAACCTATAATTTTTTTTTTGCAAACTGATATTCACACAGAATCAAACAAGAAAATATTAAATACTGTGTAAAATATGGTAAAAATAGGAAAGTTTGTTTACCATACCTTGAAATACGCTAAGAAAGAAACCGCACTGATTAGCTCCTGAGCTTAAAACTGAAGGCGAAAGCCGGCGCAAGAACAGAAATGATTTACTTGAACGCCATCTATACGCTTTCAGTTGGAATTTGATTGGATTAACGTGCTGTCGGTAAAATCATACATCATAATAAACACAGTGAGAATTTAAAAGATTTTGTGGCTAAAACAAGAAGACTAGAAACAGCCCTACTAAAAAATCCGGACGAAATCCGGATGAATTCCGGACAAAATTCCGGACAAAACCGAATTAATTCCGGATCCGGAATTAGTCCGAAAGTGTCCGATTTAACGTAGGTTTTTGGCACGGAATTTAGTCCGGTCTTATCCGAAATAAATCCGGCCGTATACAATCCGGATACAGTCCGGTACAGTCTGGAACAAATCTGGTCCGAAGTGTTGTTTAAATCCGAAAGTAGTCCGGTACAGTCCGGAACAAATCTGGTCCGGAGCGTTGTTTAAATCCGAATGTAGTCCGGTAGAGTCCGGAACAAATACAGTCCTAATCGTTGGTTAAATCCGGATGTAGTCCGGTAGAGTCCGGAATTAATTTGGTTAAACTTTTTTTGTAATCCGGATTTAGTCCGGCTTCATCCGGAATTAGTCGGAAAAGCAAAAAAAAATTTTTTTTAATTGTTTAAGTCATTTTTAAACAATGTTTGGAACTTAACATTACACACATATTCATACATTTATTACAACGATTATATACAACAGTTATATTAAAGAAGAAAAATCGCACGCATGAGGGGAATCGAACACGGGATGTTACGCACGCAACGCAGAACCTAAACCGACTGAGCTATACGAGCTCTGAGGTTCAACTTGTTAAATCAAACATACATGTAATCTGTGGATTAAATCCGGAAAGAGTCCGGTAAAGTACGGATATAATCCGTCACTAATTCTTAATTCCAAATAGAACCCGGAGTATGTACGAAAATAATCTGACATTCGTTTTACAATCCGGAAAGAGTCCGGTACAGTACGGATATAATCCGGCACACGTTTCAAATCCGGAAAGAGTCTGGTTTAGTATGAAAATAATACGGCAATGGCTTTCACATTCGGATAGCGTCTGGTTTAGTATGAAAATAATCCAGCATTCTTTTTATAATTCTAAAAGAGTACGGCAAAGTACGGACATAATCGGGCACTCGTTTTTAAATCCGGATAGAGTTCACTTTATTACACGGTAACAAGGGAGATATAAAAAATACAGTAGGACCCAGTATATCGGACCCTATATATCGGATTCCCGCTTATATCAGATATTTTTGCCGGTCCCTTGAATTTAAATATAATGAATTTTTACCCGAATAAATAGAATTCCTGCTTATATCGAAAAAAATTCTCAGACCCTTGGAATCCGATATGTGAGGGTTTTACTGCAAATAAAAAATGGATTCGGAATCTATTTATAGCTCAAGTGTGAAATCCGTTTTTAGACCGGTCAAGTTCGTCAACTATCCGCCACAAACTTTACAATCCATTTTAAGTCGGGTTTTATCTGGAATTAGTCCGACAATTCATTTAGATATTATTTTTAGTTAAAGTGAAGTCCGTTTTTAGTCCGGTCACGTCTGGAAACTGTCAGGTACAAACTTCACAATCCGCTTTAAGTCAGGTTTAGTCTGGAATTTATCCGGTACTTAATTCCGAATTTACTTATAGTCTAACTAAAATCCGTTTTTCGTCCGTTCACATCCGAAAATTGTACGGCAGTCAATTCCGAAATTATTAATAGTCAAACTAAAATTCGTTTTTTGTAATCTGTTTTTTTTTGTCCAAATGTTACTTTTATTTATTATCATTTTCATTATAACGACACATCACGACATGGCTAAACGACCTCAAGAAAAAATTGTTTTAAAAAATGTGTTTCCTATTTTCTAAATAAATCGTACTATAATCTAGATTTAAAAACATGTGACGGATAAAAACAGTATTTGTCTGGCTTCTCCGGATCGCAAAAAGAATGCAGGATTATTTTTGCACTAAACAGGATTCTTTCTGGATTTAAAAACGAGTACTGGATTATACCCAAACTGCACCAGACTCCTTGCCATTCACTTGACTCTTTCTGGATTGTAAAAGATATGACAGACTTTTTCCGTATTCCGGTAAAAAGGGCGAAATGAAAAATAGTTAAAAAGATGGAGATGTTCTTAGAAAATGCAGCGAGCCAATTTAACTGACGAAAATTCAGAATCTTTTGAAGCGAAAGTAAAAGAAAATCATTCAGAAATTGAATTATTTTTAATGCAACTATTTTCCGACTTCCTATAATTTAAAGCAATAAAATTTTCTATTTTTCTAAGATCCATTGCAAATCTTTTTAGATGTCACCATCCAATAAACATTAGCGAATTATAAAAACAATGCAGATTCCTAATTTCCTTTAATTAGCTCAATTCGCTACTTACAGAAAATAAATGCTTTTGCAGATATTTTACTGCTTTCAGGCGGGATTAAAAAACAGAAAAGTCGCATATAAAATATAATTGAATGTTCCGCATGTTCTAAGAAAATTTCCAAATAAATGAATCTCCAAAATCACCGGAATCCGGAGGTGAGCGAACGGGGAAGGGAAAATAGGATGACTATAAATAATTTCGGAATCGACAGCCAAACTAATTACAGATATAACCAGACTTAAAACAGATTTAAAATTTATTCAGGACAACTGCCGGATGTGAACGGACTAGAATCGGATTTCACTTAGACCATAAATAATTTCGGAATTGACTGCCGGACTAATTCCAGATAAAACCAGACTTAAAGCAGATTGTGAATTTTGTGCCAGACAGTTTCCGGACGTGTCCGTACTAAAAACGGAGTTCTCTCTAACTAAAAATAATTTCTGAATCGACTGCCGGACTAATTCCAGTTAAAACCAGACTTAAAACGGATTTAAAATTTATGCCGGACAACTGCCGGATGTGACCGGACTAGAATCGGATTTTACTTAGACCATAAATAATTTCGGAATTGACTGCCGGACTAATTCCAGATAAAACCAGACTTAAGACGGATTTAAAATGTATGCCGGACAACTGCTGGATGTAAACGGACTAGAATCAGATTTCACTTAGACTATAAATAATTTCGGAATTGACTGCCGGACCTATTCCAGATAAAATCAGACTTAAAGCAGATTGTGAATTTTGTGCCGGACAGTTGCCGGACTTGACCAGTCTTAAAACGGTCTTAACTTTAACTAACATTAATTTCTAAATGGACTGCCGGACTAATTCCAGATAAATCCAGACTTAAAACAGATTGTGATTTTTGTGCCAGACAGTTTCCGGACGTGTCCGTACTAAAAACGGACTTCTCTCTAACTAAAAATAATTTCTGAATCGAATGCCCGACTAATTCCAATTAAAACCAGACTTAAAGCGGATTTTAAATTTTGTGTCGGACAGTTTCCGGACGTGACCGGACAAAAAACGGACTTCACTTTGATTATAAATAATTTCGAAATCAATTGCCGGACAAGATTCGGACTATTCCGGATTAATTTCAGATTAAATTTTTTGTGTCAGACAAATTTCGGACTAATTCGGATCATTTCCGTACACATTTCGGATTAATTCCAGATAAGACCGGACTGTTTTGTCTGGAATTCGTCCGGAATTCGTACGGAATTAGTCCGGATTTTTTAGTAGGGAGGAGACCCAACATGGAGTGAGACTGATGGTCCAAATTGTGGCAGGACGCTTGGGCGTACTACCCCGAGGCGCGGTAGTTTTCTGCGCATCCCCACCAATTCCCACCATATGCTTAACTACATGAATTCTGGTCTCATGAAAATATGCATCAGTAAAATCGGTGGTGGGAATGCGCAGAAGACGACCGCGCCTCGGGGTAGCACGCCTATGCATACTGCCACGGTTTGGACCATTGCTCCCGATTTTAAGCAGCTGAGTTTGTACTCCTGTTTCTAGTCTTCTTGGGCTAAAATAAACATTTTCACTAATAATTCCATATGCATGTTTTAAAAAAATATTTTTAAACAATTATCTCACATTTATTTACAACAATTAAGACAAATCACGCAATAAAACTGACCATTAAGCACCACACACTTTACACATTAATTACTTCTTCATTACAGTTTTATTTAATATAATTCTTGCTCAAATCAACTAAACATAAACTAATTTAGCATAATTTATCATTTTTTCATCATATTTCACTAACTAATTACAATATTTGGCCTCAAACCAAACTCAACCAAAACCTGACCAAAGTCGGTCAGATTTCGGTTTGGCGGATTCGCCAGGGTCTGAATATCTAATTTTATCTTAATAATATCTAAATTTATCTAAAGAAGAAGGTTATTAAAGAATTTACACACATTTCAAATCAATTGAATTTTAATTTTTATATAACACTTATAATAATTGAAAGATATACAGTTTTAAAAAATATTTTTTTGACGAAAAAAAAAGTGAATTATTGTTTTTTAAACGAAATATCATTATACTATCCGCCGATATATGTCATGATTAATTTATTACTAGAAGCTAATAAATGCATTCGTTTTATATCATCATCATCAATAACATTTATCATCCTTGCGGGAAGAAAAACGGCATATCTTTTTCCCAATTCAACAACAATTTTAGATCCATAGATTGTAGACACTTTTTGAATTTTCGTTACAGCATAATCATTGTTCGGAGTCAGCTCCGCTAACTTCTTCTTAGGCAAGTGTTTCTTTTCCACAGCAGTAGTTTTTTGTATATCCATATGTCCAACAGCGTTGATTTTCTGGAAGTCCATGTTGCTTTTCCTGGAGATAATTTTCGTTAGTCTTGGAGGAGGCGTTGTGAAGATTTTGACTTTGAAATCTTTCTTTTATACAGAAAAATCACCTCTCCATTCCAAAGAAGAATAAACAATATTGCGCATGTCAGGAAAGTATGGACTTTACATATATTTAAACTATTCTTTTGTATAATGAAAAAGTGAAATGCGCATGTGTCAAACTTTAAATATTCAAAATACTGTCAAGTCCGGCGAGCAACTTCTGGTGCCACGGGGAGGGAGGAGGAGAAAGATGGGTGGGGAAGAGAAAATGATTAGATTTATAAATACATTTATTTGTTTATTTAAAACAAAATTTAGATTGCTTATATTAGTTTTTAAGGTTATCAGTAGAATTATTAGACTCACTAATAATAATGGAGTCCAGTAAAGGACTCCTTAATTAAATCAATTTTATCTACACCCATAGGTACACTTTTTTTAGTACATCTATTAAGAGGATTTAGAAACCAATTTCTTTACATTAGAGTATTATTTACTGCACAATTACTTTGTAATAAAACGTGATGTGTACATATATGAACTGATGTTTTCACAAGTTTTTTAAATGAAGGACAATTAATATCTTCTAGATTTAACACATCAATATATCGCTCAAGATATCTCTTCTCCTCCAAACCTTTAACATAGACTGCCCGTGTTCCAGATAATTGCTTATGAATTATAAGTTGTAATTCTTCATAAGAAATATCTCCAGACGTCCATTTGATACCATGATAGTTGTGCATTAACCATAGATTTTCACCCTTATATCTTCCAGGAAGTGAACTTCTGCTGCAGGGCGGTTCGAACAAGAACACCATAGGTTGAGCATATTCTTCTATCGGTAGGATGACCAACTCTTTGAAGATGAATTTATTAAAAGGTTTTTTGAAGCCTTGAACGTCTACTATGAACTCTATCCTCAAACAGAAATAAAATTCTGCTTATATATTGCACAATGCGATCATGGATGACTAAACAGTACGCAGTTTTCTCATCAGAAATATTGCTTCTGGTTTCAAATTCCAAACGTACATCGACTGATGTTTGCTTTAGGAACTCGTTTTGTTTTGAGCAGTCAATAACAATTAAAGGTTCCAATGATTTAAAATTTGACCTATTCAGTGAAGTTTCGGAATCTCTTCCATAATCAGACGACTGAAAATTAGCATACATCTCATATAATATAGAATAGTGATTATGATTATAGTGTAGATTCAAATTTCCATATGGGTAAGATTGTGAGTTTAAAAACAATTTGACATTTATGAGGTCTAATGTATCAAAAAATGATACAGACACTTTCATTTTATTTCTTCTTTTAGTTTGGAATCCAACAATAACATATCTTGGTTTCTCTAATCGTGTTGAAGATTTAATTGGCCACATGACCTTTGTACTTAAAGAAAGCAATGGATACTCATACATTTCCCATGATCTAAAACTCATTGAAATTAATGGATCTTTCTCAATAAATTTCAATAATTTAATTTTATTATTGTTAGATGGTATTACATATGGTACCAACCATTCAATATTATGAATCAGAAATTTTAATCCAGGAATAAGTGGTCCATTGAAAATAGTAGAATCATAGTCACTACGCGATCTTATTAAAATAAGTTCATGTTTAGCATTCGTAACAATTTTCTTATAATCTTCAGCAAAACCAAAAATCATACTCAAAGGTATTATTACATTAAAATACCCATTTACCATTGTTACTCTTGAATTCAATTTAAATTGAACAAATCCAGCATTTTATGTACTATTAACTTGAGATGGTGTTAAAGATACTAAATTTTTCATAGCTGTAGTGTGTCCAACATACTTGCATCGATCAATCTCAATACCATTTAATTCATAACTAATTTCATCAAACAAATATGCTATAGCATTATTTGTAAGTTCAACATTCTCTGCGAGAACGGTTCCATCATCCTTACATTACTTTTCAAATATACGTAATGAACTGTTACTTGGTAAAATAGACAAATCTTGATTTTCTACTACAATACGGATTTCATCACTATTATTAAAAGTTTTTGATGCATATGCTTGATGACTATAAAACTTATAATTGGCAATGAATTCATTAAAATTCACTGCAGTTGGAATGCTGAAAATGTCTTCCATTTTTTTTATAACAGCTACACATAAAAAATAGGTAAAGTTGATCTCTTCTTTTCCTCTTCCTTTTTCTTATTTTTGAATTTTCACTTGTAGACCGAGTTGTTTCAGGAATAGTCGATTCTAAGATGTTAACACCTTTCGAGTTACATTCACACTGACCTTCTTTGCACTTGTTGGTAGACTTTTATAACTAATGCCAACTTTTCTTTTTTGGTTATAATTGATACCAATTATACTAATTTTATATGTAAACGTATTGTTATTGTTTCTCTTCTAAAATTAACCAAGTCACCGTCCTGATCTACTAAGCGAAGTTAAATATTATATATTGTCTTCATGGCGATTGGAAGGTAAATGATTCGAGCTGGAACTTCAGTGATCTTATGTCCCGGTGGAACGACAGGAAAGAATTCATGTATAGTATGAACTTTTTGATTATTTATATACGCTCCAGTTGTAATATTACATTTAGCACGTAGAGTATTCACTTTTAATATAGATACAGGTAAATTAGATTCATGACTTTCATCAGCATTTAGTTGACGAGGGGCAAATCCTAATAATTTACCAATAGAATCTGTCGGATGAAAGTTTATGTCACGATTTGATTTAATGTGACAACCTAAAGTTCACTCGACGATGGTTTACAACCGGCTGATGGAAATAGATTATAAAAGTGTGATATTTATAATTTTTTCTCAGTCGAGTCCAAGATGCAGTACAAAGTACAAGCTAATCAGCTCCCGATTGTAAATGTCGATAATCTTATTCAATCCAATAATAATAATGAAGTTAAGCGCCATGGAAATCTGTTTTCAAATAGTATTCGCGCAGCTTTTTGCGGTCCATCAAATTGCGGAAAAACAAATGCTCTTCTTTCTCTGATTATAATTTGAAGAACCTAAAGACAGATCATCTGGTTCCGAGCAATAGGCAAAAATAACTTTTTTTATATTTTTTGTTGCAAACGCTTCTCTACTTGTTTCAAGTACAGGAGATTCGTTCCGAGGGCAATAAAAATGAAGTTTAATTTTATTATCAGGAGGATCGTAAACTTTTGAAAACATATAATTAGAAATTTTTAGATTGTCAAATTCAGAACCTCCACAAATACGAAACATTTCAAACAATTTAAGTCTCCCTTCTAACGCAAGTGTAAAACGGCAAGAAAACGCTGAAATCATTTCTAATACGTCCCCTATTGTAATATTTGATTTATCAAATATAATTCGATTTTCAACCAGTAAACGAGCACGAGTAGTATCCTTTTTATCTTCTAAAAAACAGCTATTATCTTGTATAACAGGTTCTATTACTTTTTCAAAGTTAGAAATATTATTACTGTATGAAGTTGTAATAAAATTCACTGCCTCTGACTATTTGCTAACATTTCCTTTGCTTACAGTAAAAACTTTAAAATCTTGTAAATTTACTCTGTCTTGAATATTTCCTTCTGACTCTTTGGTGATTTCTGCGTTTAAAGTTTCAAATTCAATATGTTGCTTAATTCCTGTGCCTTGAACACCTAAAAAATAAAAATTACAAATAGTCAAAGTACTCTTAACTTAAAACTATAAGTGTAAAAATTATAATATTTTTTATTTAAATTAAATTTGTAATCAATTTAAATTTTTTAATTGTTTGTAGGCTTTCTGCTGTCTTTGAACTCTATGAAAATTAGAGAAAAGTAACTGTTGTTGTTAAAGTTTAAATTATTTGCTTACATTGGTCGATAGAACTTTCAGATGGTTGGTCGGTTGCTATTAAATTTTCATTGGTAGCTTTAAATAATTCCATTTGATCTAAATCATCGTTGACTGATTCTGTTCTTCTTACCTCTGGAAAATTGTATTAACAATTTAAAAACATTTTCAACTCTTAAAATATCTAATTTAATTTTTACGCTATATCCCATTAAACATTAAACTTATAACATTAGGTTATAATTGTAAGAATCAGCACTGAAAATTTAATTATCTATGCCTAAAAATTAGTCTACATATTTCAATAACGAATAAACTAAGTTTAATAATAATGTTTTGTATAAATGGAAAGAAATTTTTATTCTACAATAAAAATGAACTATACTGACCTACATATAAGAAAAAAGCGAAGTTTCTTTCTAAGATTAAAAATAAATTATAGGGGAGAGTCGCCAGTTGTGAGACGGCTCCAGTTGTGAGACAGTTATGCATTTTTATTTAGTATTTTCCTTCTATTTTGTAATGCAATATTGCATTGTTTCAATCTACAGTTGGAAATATTTTTTTTTCCTTTTTCAAAATAGCGCCAATTTCCGGTTGTAAGACACAGCAAGTCACCAGTTGTGAGACGGTGGCGCCGCCCATCTGGAATAGCCTATATTTTTCGTTATGCAGCATAAAGCGCTCTGTTTAGTTTAGTTCGTTACGTACATTTGATAACACAACAATTATTTAAAGTGTGGGAACATGCGCACAAGTTATTTTATTTGCCTACATTGCGACAGCGATTTCGATGAAGAAAACTGATAGTCATATTTTAAAGAATAAATATTTTTATTTAGTATATAATTATATGTATTATCAATATATATAGTTATTTATATTAAACATAATGTTTCATGCTAAATTTTTTAAATTTAAGCATTTTTTTAAAAGTGTCTCACAACTGGACACCTTTTTTTTTTTTGACTAAAAAGATGTGCTCGGAAAATTGATCATAAAATTTTTCGAGTTCATCTGAACACTACACTTTCTATGAATAAAAGTTGCATATTTAAGTTACTTTTTAAACTGTGTCTTTTATTTACGATTTTGTTTACCTATTTCCAATTTATAGGTCAAAAATAAAACCCGTCTCACAACTAGCGACTCTCCCCTACTAAGGTCCAGGTTTAGATAATTGAAACTAAAGCTTAACTATTTAAGTTGAAGACAGTAATTAAAAACCTTTTAAAAAATAATTGAATATTAATTTACAAAATTTTTAAAATGCAGGATATCAATAAAAATTCAAAAAAGCATTTAAAAAAACTGGAAATGTATTTGAAATTTGAAGAAAAAAATTTTTAATGAAAAAAAATTGAATAATAATGCAACTAATTTAAAATTCAGAAAATATTTGAAAATATAATAGAAGCTGAAATATCTTTGAAAACAGAAGACAATAAAAAAATAAACAAAATAAATAAACAAAGTAAATAGACATAAATAAACGAACAATGTTTGTAGAAAAGAATTAGGGTACGAAAGTTGTTGAAAGTAATTAAAACTTGACCTTAATCAATAGAATATTAAAGATTTAATTAGAAATATGTAAAAGAAAGTACTTAAAAACCAATGCATATCATTGAAAAATTTGAAAAATACAATTAAATTTGTACAATGCTTGCACTAATAATGATAAAAGATATATGAAACAAAATTAAATGAAAGACAGAGACTAATAAATAAAGAAACTGATTTCTTATTAAGGAAAATAATATGAACTGAAAAAATAATTTAAAAAATTAAGGAACATAATTAAAAATTGCGGAATGTAAACTTAAAATAAAGTAAAATAATTAAAAATAATAGTAAACTATTTGAATTTATAACAAAAAATAATTAAAATTTCGACAGTATTTTAACAATTTTAAAACAATGATTAAAAATTCAAAAAATTTTAAAAACAACCCATGCGTAGTTAAAGCTTACATTAATTGCACTTTTAATTTATTTTTAAATAATTTGTAAAGCTAATAGTAAATACATTTTTGATAATACATACCAGATTTGAGTAATTTGCTTACTCGACTTTCCCAAACGTTGTGTGTTTGCTGTGACACAAGGTCGAGTCCATACCAAGTGATCACACCAATTTCAGTCATATTGAGTAATATTTACGAAATTGATATTTTGGGTTTCTTTAGGAGTAAAAAAAATAAATTTTAATTATTTTTAAAAAATTCAAAATATTTTCGAAAATATTCAAATTCGAAATTTTATGTACTATTTTTTTTGTGTAATCATAACTTCTGTAATTTTGAAGCAATTGAGATCATTTTTTTTTAATTACTCGTATTTAAATACTCTTTCAAGAAAAATTATAATAATTAAGAAATTGTTTATAATTAAATTTTTATTAAAAAAATTAAATTATTTATTTAAACAAAATCTAAAGTATATCATCGTTCTTTTTCAAAAAATTCATAAACATAGCCTATAATGTGCTTAAAATTTTAAGCCAAAGAAAAAGATGGTATGTATTATAGTTTTTGAGAAAAAAATTATTAAGTTATGCTAGCGCGGCGCGGACCGGTGTCACCGCTACTCAACGCGTAGTTCCGTAGTAACCGAAATGTATGTATATTTTTACATAATGTAAATATAGTTAGTGTATTATATTTAAATTATAAGCTTCAGAAAGTCACACTGATCTTTTCATAGTACATGGACATCAAACTTTAGAATTAAAAAAATCGGAGAAAATAATTAAAGTAAAAAAAAGTAATTAAAAAATTGGTAATTTATAGAAAAATAATAAAAATAACTAAAAATTGGGAAAATTATTAAAATTTAAGAATAATAATTGAAAATTTGTTAAATCAATTGAAAAATAATTAATATAATTAAAAACTGGTAAAAATAAGTGAAAATAAGTGAATAATTAAAATAATTTAAAACTGAAGAAAGAAAAATAATGGACTGGTAAAATTATCAAAATTCGCGATGTTCAGGGGTGTTAATTTTTTTTCTTATGCAATTTTAGACCTAAAATTATGGGGTAATGTCAAAAATAGAGAAACAAATAATTTGCGGAGTTTGAGAAATTTATTCTAAGAAAAACTTAAATTTTAAAAATTAAACCTCTTTCACAATTTTCATTTTTTCCATCGACAATTTTTTTGTGGGATTTTTAAATGATTTTCTACAATCCATCGTATGGATTTTGAAAAATAAAATTTCGAAAATGACCAAAAAAATATTGTTTTTTAATTTTTATGTAATACCATAATTCTACATCTTAATTGATGTAAGAAAAAAAATGACACCTCTGAGCATCAAAAATTTTGTTGAGTTAAAATTTTACCTATCTCTCCCCTTAAAGAATGATAAAAATAGTTTGAAAATAGTTGAAAGAAGCAAGTTTACAACGACCATTAAACAATCAAATTGTTACTCCTCTTGACTTATACGAGTGGGCAAAATCCAGTTTAGAGAAAATTAATGTAGAATTTTGTAATTACGCAGAATATGCAGCTAAAAAACAATTGTTAAGTGAAAGATTTAATCAAGCTATGACCATTAAAGGTACACAAAAATTTCATTCCTTCGTACCCCTTGAGAATAAAATTGAAACAAAAATTTTTTCAAATTCTGTGCACAGCACAATTTGTAAAATAAAAAAATAAACATGACGATTAACTGTATTTATATTATGTAATAATATACATACATTTCGGTTACTACGGAACTACGCGTTGAGTAGCGGTGACACCGGTCTGCGCCGCGCTAGCATAACTTAATAATTTTTTTCTCAAAAACTATAATACATACCATCTTTTTCTTTGGCTTAAATTTTTAAGTACATTATAGGCTATGTTTATGAATTTTTTGAAAAAGATCGATGATATACTTTAGATTTTGTTTAAATAAATAATTTAATTTTTTTAATTAAAATTTAATTATAAACAATTTCTTAATTATTATAATTTTTCTTGAAAGAGTATTTAAATACGAGTAATTTAAAAAAAAATGATCTCAATTGCTTCAAAATTACAGAAGTTATGATAACACAAAAAAAATAGTACATAAAATTTCGAATTTGAATATTTTCGAAAATATTTTGAATTTTTTAAAAATAATTAAAATTTATTTTTTTTACTTCTAAAGGAACCCAAAATATCAATTTCGTAAATATTACTCAATATGACTGAAATTGGTGTGATCACTTGGTATGGAATCGACCACAAACTGTTTTGAGTAGTTTGGGTCCAAGCGTCTTCCGTATCTTTTAGATTTTTTTTCCATTTTTTTTTGCTTTTCTGCATCTCATAAAACTGTCACGTCCCCATAACTTGTTGAGTTCAGATTTCAATGAACTTTACAAATATCATACTACATTCCTGAATTTTTCTAAAAATCAATACTTGAATCTTGACGAGTTTGAGAATTTGGGATTTGGTAAATGACCGAGGGGAGCTAAGACAGATTTATGAGATCAAACTCTCCCCTTGTCTAAATAATATTTGTTCTTTCGAAGGTTTAATTGACCAACCGGATGCGGATATGCAACCCTCAGGTGTAGCACCCTTTTTCGTGTGGGTTGTATGATTTTCCCTGCGTTTTTCATGAAACCCACGCTAAATCCTGGAAGGGATGAAAATACAGAGAACCAAGGTTTCTTTTATAATTAAGCAAAACCAAAAATCAGTTCCTCAGCTACCATCACCGGAGTCGCAACGAAGTTTCTTAAGCTGCGCGAATATTGTATCTCCCCAGTATCGGTGTCGTAACGCGCCAATATAAATCTTATATCTCGGCAACATTATATCTATCAGTCATTGTTGGTCGAGTTAAATAATCAAATTCTACTCCATAATTATATGGAATTGATTTGTTAAATTGTGACTCCGAGGAACTCGCTATAATCGAAACTGTCATTTATAAATAGTTCTTGCTTCACCACGGTCACCTCCGGTTCACTTTCTGTAAAGATTGACTGGTAGCATAGTCTACAATTCTAAGTCTTATATTCAAACATAGTTCTCACACTTATCGTAACATATTTCTGCGGTTAATATTGTCAATTCGTACTGTGTCGGTTGCGAATAATTATTTACGTGTTGTAGCGAGTGAGAAACTTTTCATAATATTATAATTATAAAATTGGAGTACTGTTGGTATAGGGATTAAGTGAAACTGTGAATCTAGTGAAGGTGTAAGAACCCCTGACATAATTTGTCAGTAACAATTTCTAATCCTTTAACCCTTTAACAATTTAAATCCTTCTAACCCTTGACTTTAATCCTTGTGTCAAAAAAAACAGTAAACAGTTTATTGAACAGTAAAATTGTAAATCATCGAGCCAGCTGTCTTCGATCGTTCATCAATTACTTGAGGAAGGACCAGGTTTTACCTTCGTGCTGATATATATAAACATGCTATTGGGATAGTGGAGAACAACACCTACGCACTGCCTTACTTCATTTGAATTGAGTCGCGGCCTATTTCTATTTTTCTCCCGGAGAGCACGAACCTGCGAAGCTAATAAATCTCATCGACCCTTCTTTCTACACATCTTGAACGATCACTCTGTATATTCAGAGAATTCAACTGAGACATTCTTCAACTAATAAACACAGTAAGTTAAGAATTTTACTCGGCTTTTATCACGAGCAAAATAATTTCCCTAGCTAAATATCATTCATTGTTTCAGTGAATGACGATTTCTTAAAACAACCAAGGATACAAAACAAGGCATTTCTCCTCTCATCTTCCTTCTCTTACTCCTCTAAAAATTGTATTCAATAAAATAAATGTTTGAGAATTATATAATCCAATTGATGCTTGTTCAGTGGACTTTCTTTTCCCTGTTTCCTTAGTTCAAAGTCCGTTGGCTTTGTAAATGAATCAGGGGTAAAATATTAAAATAGATAGATTTGTAACCTGCGAATGTCCGTTCCGGACATAACAGAATACAATTCTTAAATTTTTGGTGCATCGGCCGAGAAACAAGAAAGAAAAGAAACTGAACAATGCTAAAAGGTTGAGAGGAAAAATCAAAAAATAAAAAAAATATTTACATAAAATCATTTCTAAAGTTTTGAATAAAAAAAAATAATAAGAGAGAAAAAATCCAACATATTTTTAAGAGGAACTATTGATCTTTAATTCTGATTTTCTCTGTAACTACTAATCTTTCCAATTTCAGCATAAACAATGTTTTAGCGAATTCTAACATCAAGTGTGTTACTAAATTTTCAAATTTCAGCATAATTGATATCAAAGAAAATTATTAAATATTCAAGTTATAAATTTCGAATTACAAAATTATCTCGTTATTGTGCATTCAGCTTGTATTGAATTCTTATTTTAAATTCTTTTAATAAAATTGAATATTGAACAAGTAATAAGTTTCTCTTTATTAATATTGGAAAAACATAGAAAACGTGAGATCGCCTTTCGGCTGCGAATCAAAAATTCGAAATATTCCTTATTAATCATTTAAATTTGGAAAAGAATAGAAGCGTTTTTTAGCCTTTCGGCAGACGAAACATTTCTAAGAGCAATTGAGGTATCGCCTTTCGGCAGCGAATCAAAAGCTCTAAAACTTCCTTATTTAAATTTTCTTTTTTTTTGTAAAATTTACATTTGAGAAAATTTTTATTTTTATTTACTTAATATTTTGGAACTAGAATATCAAAGTGCATATAAGAAAGTTTTAAAATAAATAGATTTTTTCAAAATTTTATTTTTTCTAAAAATTTGATAAAACATGTTTTCTAGTAAATATGTTAAATGAAAAGCAAGAAAACCGTTTAGATCTCGAGGTGGAAAAAAGGCACAAAGGCGATATAATTTAATAAGTGTAATAAATCAGATAAAAGTTCGAGAATTTAGAACTCAAAAAGAATTTTCCAAATATTTTGAAAATTTATTAAATCAAGTTGAAGCCAAAATTACGTAAATTTTATTAGTACGAAATTTTGAAGACTGAAGAATTTTTGTAATAAAAGGATATTTTATCACATACGATTTTATATTTATTGGAAAGAATTAAAAAAAAATATTGTTTATGGTATTTAAGTACTAGACTTGTCTTGATGATCAAATTAGTAAACTTGTTAAGTCGTTTATGAGAAAATTAAATTTTCTATAGTAAAGTCTGAATCCTTGGTTGTACAATCGTTTAAATATCTATTCATGAATGATTTTTCTGATTATTCTTGTATTTTTCTGTGTCCGAGCTTTGGGCAAACTAAATTTTTTTTTAATTTCATTTATGAGTGATAAAAATAAAAATACGAAAAGTGACCGTCAAACTAGAAGTAAAACTAAAGCTCTAGCAGACCATCAAAAAAGTCAAACTTTTATAAATTTTGGGGAATCCAAAAATCCTAAAGTTGTTCATTCACCACCAGTAAAAAGAGTAGAAAAAAGTAATATCAATACTGAGGAACCATCTTGTAGTTTCTCAAGTAATAAATTTGATGAAACAATATTTAACCCCAATAATAGTTTAAAATTTTCCACTCCTAATAAATCTCATTCAGATCAAATTGCAGAATTAAGAGAAATTTTGCGAAATTCATTAAAGGATAATACATTTGATAACAGAACCGATGAAATAAATCAATTAAAAAATTTGTCACAAAATTTAGAATCAAACGAAAATTTACAAAATACTCCTGAAGAAGAAAACCTTAATACTGAACATCCTAAAATCAATAAATCAGTATCAGATAATTCTTCTAATACAATGAATGTGCCGTACAATCAACAAGTATCTTTAAGAGATGCGTTGGAAGTAGTGCCAGTGTTTGATAGTAAAAATATCTCTCTTTCAGCTTTTATAGAGGGGTGCGATGAGGCAAAACAAATTATTCCAGAGACACCTCAAGTAGAGGAAAACTTAGTAAAATTAATTCGTGGTAAATTAATTGGAGAGGCTAGAAGGGGAATTTATGGTTTAACTTTCAAAACAATTAAAGAATTAACGGACCAGTTAAGAAAAATTTATTTACCGCTGAAAAGTGTTTATCAATTACAAGGCGAGTTAGGGAACATTTATATGTGGGAAAATGAAACGGTTTTATCATACGCGAATCGAGTAAAGGAAATTGCCGATCAAATTTATAATGCACATCGAATAAATAATAAGGGGACTTTAGATAAAACTTTTTTTTTTTTTTACTTGTCGAAGATTTACTAATAATCAAAATTTTCAAAATCGTGGTAGAAATTTTTCATCCTGGAATGGGGACAGAAACTTTCAAAATCGAGCAAATTCTCCATTACCTCAAGGTCGATGGGAATCCCCATCACGCACACAAAATTTTTCTCCAAATCGTGAAAATTCATGGAGACCTTCGCAACAATCACCAAATTTCAGATCTAATTTTTCTCCTAATTTTTCAAATACATCTTTTAATAACAGAAACAATGTAACATGTAACTATTGTAAGAAACCGGGGCATTTATTAAAAGATTGTAGGCGCAGAGAATATAATAATCGATTCAGAGATAACAACCAATTCAGGGGTAATAATGATCAATCTAGGAGTAATAATCAATTCGGAGCAAATAATAATCAATTCAGGGGTAACAATTATCAGTTCAGAGGAAATAATGAATTTGGTTATAATAATGGTCAATTTAAGGGTAACAGTAGTCAGTTCAGAGAAAATTACCAATATAGAGAAAATAGTCCATTTAGAGAAAATAATCAATTCAGGAATAATACGCAATATAATGGTAACAACCAATTTCGAGAATATAATCCATTCAGGGAAAATAATCGGCGTTCATTTTCACCAACGCCAATGAATCAGGGAAACGATCAGAACCGTCCCAATCAAGGTGCAGTGGGACAGGTGAGTCAGGATTAAATGCACCTGAAATAAAAATCGAAAAATCAGCAGAAAATATTAAATTTAATTTCAGTAAGGGTAATATGATTCCATCAATTTTTATTAATTTAAAAGAAATTGAAAATCCAGTTCATATGATGATTGATACAGGGGCAGGTTTAAATTTAATTAAAAATAAAGTAATTAACTCTTTAATGCAGGTTAACACTTCTAGGAAAATACAGCTCACTGGAATTAATGAACACCCTGTACATACTTTGGGGCAAGTTAAATTAGAAACTTTCGGATATTTAACTACATTTTACATAATACCTGATGAAGTACCTGTCGAAGAAGATGGAGTATTAGGCTCAGAATTTTTCACAGATAATAATGTAAAAATTAATTATGCAGAAAAATGTTTAGAAGTAAACGGTCAATTTTATTCTTTTTCACTTCAAGATACAATAATTTTACCACCCAGATCAATTACAGGTATGCACATGATAGTTGAAAATACGGAAGTAAAAGAAGGTTATATTCCATTAGTAACCACAAATCCAGGTGTATTTATGGGTAACGCAATTGTCACAAATAATCAGGGAAAAGCATATATTAAAGTCGCGAATACTCACTCCGAACCAATTAAAGTTCAAATACCTAGAATAAAATTACAAGAATTCGAAGAATTTAAAGAAATGAAAAATGAAATTAAACAAATAATACCACAAAAATCTAAAATCAATTGCGGTTCAGTCGAAAAACTTTTAGATAGTTTCTTTTCTACCTCACTTTCAAATCATGAACAATATGCTTTTAAAAAGATTTTAGGTAAAGAAAGAGTTGAACAAATTTTAGATTTACTTCGCTTGGATCATTTAAGACCGGAAGAGTTAAAACATGTAGAAGCTTTAATTGAAAAATATTCTAATAGATTTCATTTACCAGGTGAATATCTTACAGCTACAAACGTTTTAGAACATAATATTCCGACTAAAGATGAGGAACCTGTATTCACGCGTCAATATCGATTTCCACCTGTACATAAAGAAGAACTTTTAAGACAAACAAATGAATTAATTGAAAATAAAATCATTAAACCCTCCCAATCTCCGTATAATACTGCAGTTTGGATTGTACCAAAGAAAGATGATTCGCAAGGTAATAAAAAATGGCGAATGGTACTCGATTTTCGTAAATTAAATGAAAAAACTATTACTGACTTTTTCCCATTGCCTAATATAAATGAAGTACTCGAAACTCTCGGGAATGCGCAATACTTTTCAGTTTTTGACTTAGCTTCCGGTTTTCATCAAATTAAAATGAGTGCCAAAGATTCTCATAAAACTGCTTTTTCTACACCATATGGTCATTATGAATTTGATCGTATGCCATTCGGACTTAAAAATGCTCCAAATTGTTTTCAAAGGTTACTGAACTCGTGTCTATCTGGATTAATTGGAACGGAACTATTTGTTTATTTAGACGATGTCGTTATTTTTGCAAATACTTTAGAAGAACATCAAATAAAATTTGATAATTTTATGAATCGTTTAGAAGCAGCAAATTTAAAATTACAGCCAGATAAATGTGAATTTCTTCGACCAGAAGTTGTTTATTTAGGACACATTATTGATAAGGATGGTGTAAGACCAGATCCAAAAAAGCTTTCTGCAGTCAGAAATTTTCCGATTCCGAAAACTGTTAAAAACATTAAACAATTTTTAGGTTTAGCAGGTTATTATCGGCGTTTTATTGAAAAATTTTCAAAGAAATCAGGACCTTTAACTCAATTATTGAAGAAAGATATGCCTTTTAAGTGGGGCGATAAACAACAAAAAGCTTTTGAAATTTTATAAGATGAACTTTGCGAAGAACCTCTCTTGATAAGACCTGATTTTGATAAACCCTTTATTTTAACCACAGACGCTTCGGATTTTGCAATCGGTGGAATTTTGTCTCAAGGCGAGATAGGAAAGGACAAACCAATTGCCTACGCTTCTAGATCTTTAAATGAGCATGGAGTAAAATATGATACTTACAATAAGGAAGCCTTGGCAATTGTGTATTGTGTTTTACATTTTAGACATTTTCTGTATGGTAGGAAATTTAAAATTGTTACAGACCATAAACCTCTGCTATGGTTTAAAAATTCAAGCGATCCTTGTTCTCGTGTAACAAGATGGAAACTTAAATTAGCAGAGTATGATTTTGAAATGATTCATAAATCCGGAAAAATGAATGTCAATGCAGACGCGTTATCTAGAAACCCTGTTAATATTGCAAAAAGAATGATTCCAAGAGAATTTAATAATAAAAATGATGAAGTGAAGCCAATAATTGAAATAGCAGAAGATGAAACAAATAATCTATTTGAATACTTATTTGAAGAAGAAGATACAGATGAAGATGAGCATGAATTATTTGATTGGAGAGTTGAGAATACTGATAATGAATATGATGATGACAATGATGATAAAAATGAAGATGAAGATAAAAATGACGAGAATGAAGAAAATGATATAAACCTTGAAAATGAAGAAGAAGATTTAAATTGCTACGAAGAATTTGATTATGATCTGTCTAAAGAATTATATAACAAAGAAGAAAACTCTAATTTTAAAGTGATAACTAGACGACAATTGAAGAAACTAAATCAAGCAAAAAATGAGAAACTAAATAAAAATACTAAATCTGTGAAAAATAAGTTAAGTAAGTCGGGTCGGAAGCGTAATCAAGTGAAAATAAATCCTAAATCTGTGAATATTGAATCAAGTGAATTAAAAAATGATCGAAATCCAGTGAAAATAAATCCTAAAACTATGAGTACTAAATCAAGTGAATTAAATGGTGATCGAAATCTAGTGAGTGATAATTTTAAATCTGCGAACATTAAGTCGAATAAATCAAGTGTAAGTCGAAATCCAGTGAATAAAAATTCTAACTCGGTGAATACTAAGTCGGGTGGATCAAGCGAAAATACTAAGTCGGATAATATTAAGTCAAGTGAGTCAAGTGAAAATCGAAATCTTAAATCCGGTACTAAATCAAGTGAAATAATGAAGAATCAAAAAAGTGAAAATACTAATTCTGTGTATACTAAATCAAGTGATGGTGAAATTAATCGCGAAAAACTGAAAATGAAATCAAAGAAATCTAATCCTGAAACAAATAATTGTGAAGAATCAAAAATCGAAGAAAATTTTCAAAGTCGGAGTAATACAAGAAATCTACGAAGTCGGAGGAATATAGAGGAAAGTCGAAATAAAAAATATTATTCAGATTCTATGGTTGATAATGAAGAAGATGAGGAAGAAATACTAAATCAAGAAATTCAAGTTCAAGATAAAAATCAAAGTTCGCGAAATTTACAGAATTCTGATGAAGATTCTGATCCTGATTATATGCAAAATCCTGTCAAACTAAATAAATCAAAAAAGAAAAGAGGAAGGCCTCGTAAAATAAACTTTGATAATCAAGCAAGTACGTCAACTAAAAAGAAAAGGGGTAGACCTAAAAAGGATTTAATTAACGAAGAAAAGGAAGATAGTGAAGACTCAGATCCAGAATATTTCGTTCAAAATGACAATTATGAAGTATCAAGGAACCTTTATGAAAATTATGATAATAATCAAAATAATCAAGATAATCAAGATTTTAGTGATAGTGATGATAGTATTGAAGATTACCAAGAAAATGAAGCACTTAATTCTGATGAAGAATTCGAAGAAATTAAAGAAAACAAAAAAATTAGGGAAAATGAAGATATTAAAGAAATTCATGAAGATAAAAAAATTAAAGAAACTGAAGACTTTAATGAAGATGAAGAAGATGAAGAAAATAAAGATGATGAAGATGACGGAGACAACGATATAGAAGAAGTTGATTTCGGTTTAAAAAGTAACAAACGACCCCCACCCGAACCCCCACCCTTAAACACTCCTAGTACTTCTGCCAATAATATCCATTCTTGTAATATTGTTGAATGTAAAGATAAATTAAGAATGAGAAAGGATAACTACGTATACTTTTTATCGACGACGTGCGTACCTCAGGATAATGGTTCAAATAGTCTGTTTAAGCAAAACGAATTACCTAAGTTTAAAAATCTCGAAATCGGTATAGCTAAAGAGTTTAAAAAGGGAAATTATTATCATATCGCATTACCAATTATCTCAGAATCTAGCGTTAGCCTAACCGAAATGCAAAAAATATAAAATCTTCCATTCAATCTTTTAAAACATTAGTTGAAAAATTACAACTTCGTTCTGTTAGCATTGCAAAAACAATGGTAATAAATCACGTAGACTGGAATGAAATTGTTTTAATGCTTCGAGAAATTTTTCAAGGTTGCAAAATTACAATAATAATTTGTAATG
Organism: Ganaspis brasiliensis; assembly: GCA_037103525.1. Classification (NCBI taxonomy): domain Eukaryota; kingdom Metazoa; phylum Arthropoda; class Insecta; order Hymenoptera; family Figitidae; genus Ganaspis; species Ganaspis brasiliensis. Next base: position 172,977 of record JAZKLR010000107.1, read on the forward strand.
GCTATATTCAATATGCAACAAACGAGCAAAGAAAAGTTCTAATTGAAGAAGCACATTCTTCAGCGTTAGGTGGTCATAAAGGAGTAAGCAAAACTTATAATCGCATCAGACAAAAATATTTTTGGGAAAATATGAAAACAGATATTCAAAAATACATACAAATTTGTTTCCAATGTCAATTAAAAAAGCTTGTTCGAGTAAAAACTAAAAATCCTATGGTTATTACTGACACTCCAGGAATTGCGTTTGAGAAAGTATGTTTAGACATTGTAGGTCCTTTGAAACCGGTTACAAAGAATGGTAATGAGTATATATTAACAATTCAAGATAATTTAACTAAATATTCTCTAGCGATACCATTACCAAATCATCAAGCTAGTACTATTGCCGATGCATTTATTAAAAAATTTATTTGCATTTATGGTGCACCAAAAGCTGTCTTAACTGACCAAGGTCGTGATTTTCTGAGTAATCTTTTAAAACGAGTAGCAAAAAGATTCCGTATTCGTCAATTCAATACAACAGCTTTCCATCCACAATCAAACGGTTCTTTAGAAAGATCGCATCATGTTTTAGCGGAATATTTAAAACAATTTGTTAGCAAAAATGCACAATGGGATGATTGGTTAGAATTGGCAACTTTTTCATATAATACTAGTGTTCATGAAGGAACTAAATGCACTCTATATGAATTAGTCTTTGGTCGTTTAGCCAGATTACCTTCAAGTCAACCCTTACTTCCAGAAGAAAAATTAAAAACTTCTGACGACTTTCTGGTAAATTTAGTAACTAAACTGCATGAAATTCAATTTTCAGCTCGAAACAATTTAATTGGTGCGAAAGAAAAATCAAAAACGTACTATGACCGTAAAATCAATCCGCAAAATTTTAAGCTTGGCGATAGCGTATTTCTCTTACAAGGACCTAAACCTGGTAAATTAGGCGATCAATACACTGGTCCTCATGAAGTTTTAGAGATTTTAGGCAAAGGAAATATTAAAATAAATTTAAGTAAAGAGCCCAAAATCGTTCATATTAATAGACTTAGATTATCACATATTCAGCATTCTAACCAAAAATAAAAAATAAAAAATAAAAAATAAAATATATAAAAATAAGTAAAATTTTCTATTTCATGGTCATGCGTTAGAACTATTCTAATCTATTTGTCTTTTGCTTTGATAAACTTAACTTACTTTTCCAGAATGTTGATTATAAAGGTATATCTGTAATAACAAATCTAAGAATAATTATCATTCTTTCAACAACAAAAAATATATATATAATTAGCGCAAGCTTAAACTTTTATCATTTAAGTTTTATTCTCTAATAGTTTATAATTAAAATAGAACAATCATACTAATAAAATGTATTTTCTTTTGCAGGTGGGACTGGAAGCGATGAATTTATTTATTAATCTAACCTTTTTATCCATAAATATATTGAAATTAGTGATAACAATTTTTTCACGTTAAATGTCCCTTGATTTAAATCTTGCTAATTTAAAATGGAAGACAATATGTGCAACACTTCAACAATAATTAAAGAAGTCCGAGCAAGTTTTGAAAGTTCTATGTTTTTTTCAGCATTTAAGAAGTAATTGTGATTTCAATATCTTATCAATGATACAAAAAAAATTCATTATCATATATAAATTAATCTATAGAATTTTCTAAAGAAACTATTAAAAATTTAATATTTTCAAAAGCAGGAAAAATTCCTTTAAATCACATTCCAATTACAGGAATTATCAATAAATTTTTTTTTACAAATGATCTAATGAAAAATCAAATCTCTCAGAGGAAGTATTAGCTAATTGTCAAATAAAATAAAAGTATTTACTATATAAATAAATTAGAATCTTTCGTTCAAAATCACTATGGACACAAGTTTGAAGTAAAATAAAAAAATAAAAAGAGAATTCAGATAATACAAAATTCTTTTCCATATAAACATTGATTATATTAACTATACATACTTTAATACGAGTCAATTTTTACGATTTTCAACATATAACTTCTTTTTCTCCTCTAAACTTCCTAAATCAAATCCTCTGTTTTCTATTATTTTTAAACAGAAACGAATTTCAATCTTATCACTCACTTATCCAGAATTTCCTTCAATTTTGTTTTTAACAAAGATTGAACTTCGTTATACAAGTAAAAATAAATTCATACGTGATCTTAAGTATAATAATAAATAAATTCACTTTGAAAATGAATACAAACAACATTTGTCCGATAATTAAATTAAACAACCTAAGTGCTGATTACGGGTTTACGAAACTTGAATATTTTCTCTCGAATCCAATGGAAACTATAGAAGTTTCAACCTGTTCCATTCAAATAGAAACGGATTTTCTAAAAATAAGTATACCTGCTGGGAGTAAAAACAGCGAAACAATGAAAGAATTAGCCACCAAAATGCTTGATAAAATATTAAATCGATATGAACTTTATGAATCATATACTGAAGATGATTTGAATCCTACTCAAAATTTTGAAAAAGTAAAGCTATTTAGATGGCTAATATCCTGTCAGAAATGTTATTCGCGGTATCATGTAGTTACACAATGTTATTGTTCATAAAAGCAAAAACTATATGGAATGAAATAAGATTTTGAGTAGACATACATAAAATAATTATTGAAAGTTTTTACACCTGTTCGGTAAAATAACAAATTTAAATCCAAATAATATTACTCCATTAATTAAGCGAGTAATAAACAAGTAAAATGAGGCTCGTAACGATTAAAGGTAATTTTTTCTAAGCAATTTAAACATTTTATTTATACTTGTGTATGTGTGTTTTCGAAGATATATGTAGTCCTAAACCGTATGTGAATGTCTGTGCGTCGATATTTAACACTTTATCAATATTTAATCAATAATTTATTTAATCCAGTCTAGAAAAGTTAATTATATAAATTTTACTACAAATAATGTTATTTAAAATATGCGGAAAATTAAACCCTTTTCGATCTACTTATTCGGAAATCACGATAAAGCTAGTTGTTTAAAAATCAAAATAAAGTTTTGAGAGAAATGAAGTTGTGAATCTTAAGAGACCTTTTATCAATGAAATTGAGAATTATAAGTCATAAATTTTTTTGCGAATTCTGTATAGCAAATTATTCAGGTTGGAATTTAAAGTACGATACTATAATTGGTTTGATGAATTAAATAAGGAGAATAATCGTCACTTAATATTAGGAAGCATTTCGCCCTCTCAGTATTCCTACTATATCTATACGAAAATTATATAAAATGTATATGTTAATTTAAATCAAAGAATGATTAAATGTATACGAGTATAAGTTTAGTCATGTATACCAAGAAAATCAAAAAGTTTGACATATCTATGTATAATTATTTCATAATAATCTAAAAACAATTGAGTGTCAAATATATCGTATCTTTAGAAGATGAATGTAAAGCGTTTCTATTTTTAAAAAAACTGTAACTGTATTACAAATCATCGAATACTCAAGCTTCTCTTTCGTATTCTTACCGTAAGGGGGAAAGGGCATCTTAATGTCCGCGTATATATAGTTTGTTGATGTTGTGTGTGTCTTCATTTAAATGAATTCAAAATTTTTTTTCTTGCTCTCTCTTTTGTGCGTATATACAAAAATTTTCTTTAAAGATTATTGTCTTTAAAATATATATAAAAGTAAAATGTTAATCAAAATTGTGTGTATTGTGTGGCATATTGACTAATACGGTTATTCATAAATAAAAATTATTGTAATCTTGCAGTATGATAAATTTTTGAGGTTGGTCACTTAAAACTCTTAAATTGTACTCTCTAAATGAACTTTACAAATATCATACTACATTCCTGAATTTTTCTAAAAATCAATACTTGAATCTTGACGAGTTTGAGAATTTGGGATTTGGTAAATGACCGAGGGGAGCTAAGACAGATGTATGAGATCAAACTCTCCCCTTGTCTAAATAATATTTGTTCTTTCGAAGGTTTAATTGACCAACCGGATGCGGATATGCAACCCTCAGGTGTAGCACCCTTTTTCGTGTGGGATGTATGATTTTCCCTGCGTTTTTCATGAAACCCACGCTAAATCCTGGAAGGGATGAAAATACAGAGAACCAAGGTTTCTTTTATAATTAAGCAAAACCAAAAATCAGTTCCTCAGCTACCATCACCGGAGTCGCAACGAAGTTTCTTAAGCTGCGCGAATATTGTATCTCCCCAGTATCGGTGTCGTAACGCGCCAATATAAATCTTATATCTCGGCAACATTATATCTATCAGTCATTGTTGGTCGAGTTAAATAATCAAATTCTACTCCATAATTATATGGAATTGATTTGTTAAATTGTGACTCCGAGGAACTCGCTATAATCGAAACTGTCATTTATAAATAGTTCTTGCTTCACCACGGTCACCTCCGGTTCACTTTCTGTAAAGATTGACTGGTAGCATAGTCTACAATTCTAAGTCTTATATTCAAACATAGTTCTCACACTTATCGTAACATATTTCTGCGGTTAATATTGTCAATTCGTACTGTGTCGGTTGCGAATAATTATTTACGTGTTGTAGCGAGTGAGAAACTTTTCATAATATTATAATTATAAAATTGGAGTACTGTTGGTATAGGGATTAAGTGAAACTGTGAATCTAGTGAAGGTGTAAGAACCCCTGACATAATTTGTCAGTAACAATTTCTAATCCTTTAACCCTTTAACAATTTAAATCCTTCTAACCCTTGACTTTAATCCTTGTGTCAAAAAAAACAGTAAACAGTTTATTGAACAGTAAAATTGTAAATCATTGAGCCAGCTGTCTTCGATCGTTCATCAATTACTTGAGGAAGGACCAGGTTTCACCTTCGTGCTGATATATATAAACATGCTATTGGGATAGTGGAGAACAACACCTACGCACTGCCTTACTTCATTTGAATTGAGTCGCGGCCTATTTCTATTTTTCTCCCGGAGAGCACGAACCTGCGAAGCTAATAAATCTCATCGACCCTTCTTTCTACACATCTTAAACGATCACTCTGTATATCCAGAGAATTCAACTGAGACATTCTTCAACTAATAAACACAGTAAGTTAAGAATTTTACTCGGCTTTTATCACGAGCAAAATAATTTCCCTAGCTAAATATCATTCATTGTTTCAGTGAATGACGATTTCTTAAAACAACCAAGGATACAAAACAAGGGATTTCTCCTCTCATCTTCCTTCTCTTACTCCTCTAAAAATTGTATTCAATAAAATAAATGTTTGAGAATTATATAATCCAATTGATGCTTGTTCAGTGGACTTTCTTTTCCCTGTTTCCTTAGTTCAAAGTCCGTTGGCTTTGTAAATGAATCAGGGGTAAAATATTAAAATAGATAGATTTGTAACCTGCGAATGTCCGTTCCGGACATAACAAAACTATGAAATAGTTTAAAATTTCTACCAGTTTTTAAGCTCACATACTGTCTTCGTAATTTTCTGCAAATTTTACACATCAATTAGAGATAGACCAATCCTTCCTGGTTTTACTTTTTATATTTTCAAAAATTAGGTTTTTCTTCAATAAATAAGGACAAATGTGAACGGTATTTACATAAAATTGTTGTTTTAAAGTCATGTTTGAGTTTATAAACATATACCATTTAAACTTTCAGAACCCATTTATTATTGAAAAGAATTTAATGCAACTTACCGAAATAATCAGAAAGAAACAAAAATAAAGAAACCTTGTTTATACATAAATTTCAACATATAAATCACAGCTTTTGAGGAAAATAAAACCGTTTAAAGAAAAGTAAAAAAACAAACTTGTTGCAGAAGAGCATCATGAATTAAAAACGTTGGAAACCTAAATAAGACGTATATATGTTATATATCACAGAGTTTAGTTTGTGCGCATGCGTGGAATCGGTTGAGCTTATATTGCAATAAAGCAAACAATATTTATAATTGTATTGTTTTAAGACAATGCTTATTAATCCAGTTATAATTAAATGTTCATAAGGAATTGAATTTTACAGATTTTTATAATTTTTTACTTACAAAAATAAAGAAAATTGTACTTATATTCAAATATGCATGTGGCATTTGCGCATAGCCGGAAGTATTGCGCATGCGTCAATTTTAAAAACGACGCTGCCTGTAGACATATTCACTATATTCAGTAAAATATCCATTTTCACCCATATTCACAAGTAACGTTCTCATTAAATTTATCATTAATTATCAGGAAGTATAAACAAATCGTGGTCTGTCTTTCTGTCAAAGCTGAATTTTTGCTTCTAACTTTATTTTACGTACGAGGTATTAATTTGGCAATTAATTTGCCTTATCTCCTTGAGCCGGTTCCACGTGTGTGCATTTTTATTGAAAGTTACGAGGTCGAAAAACAACATTTACACAAACATTTAACTGCAAAAATGTTTGCTGCTGTTCAAGTATGCGACACAGGTGAAAGATTAAATGTGCCAATCACGAATTTTAAGAATTTTGATTCTACTAATTTAAGGAAAAATCAAAAATTTAAATTAAAAGTTGATGGCGTACTTAAAGATGCTCTCGTTCTACATGTGGCAGGTAAGTTTTCTCAATTTACTGAATATATTCTTTTCTATTTTAATTGAAAGATAGATTCCCTTCCGAAATGTTTATTATGTAAGAAAGTAGGTTCGATCGAAGGAAGGCCAATAAATAACAAAAAAAAACAATGTTATTTTTTTAAACAGTCAGAATGACGATTCGATGACATTAGTTCGTCATCATTATCAGGCTCTAAAATTTATTAACAAAAAATAATGAATTGTCACAAACATAAGCCTAAAAAAACGAACAAAAAAACACTAAATAATAAATAAATAAAGTTTATCGAAATTAAAATAAAATTATTACATATTGTAATTTGTCAAACAGTTAAAATATAATCCAAATGCTACAAGCATTTTGTCAAGACTAAGTTGAAAATATTTTTAAAAATTTAAAGAGCCGTAGAAATTCGTGATTTTTAATATGCAACATTTCAGAAAAAACACGTTTTTATAATTTGATTTGCGATCTATAATATGAGAGTTATTCCAATCGAATTCATGATTGTACTTATTTATTTAAAGAATACAGGATCCTAGGGCTATATTGCCCTTCTAGGAACCGAAAATATTAAACATACAATTGTGAGTAAATCGAGAAGAGAAAAAAAAATATTATACAATATAAAAAACAATACTGAGCAGTATTAAAACCTACAAATAATTAACAAGGTAAATATGAGTTATCATTAAAGGAAGGTATATCGAGTAACCCTCTAAGACCAGCGAGGCAGCCAAGAATGGCAGCCTCCTGTAGGCAACGACGATGACGGCTTTGAGGTAGCCAAGACATCCTTATGCAGACTGCCGAGGAGAAAATAATCGATGTCTTGTTCTGCACTGAACAGAACAGAAAGAACGATGTCGCTCCCTGATATCAGGATAAATCGAGAAGAGCAGCCCATTTAGATCTGCGATTCCGAGTTGCGGGAGATAAGTTCCTGGAGACAAACAGTGGATTCGTGTGGATGGAAATGGCAGAAATACGTATGTGGTCGAGTCCATACCAAGTGATCACACCAATTTCAGTCATATTGAGTAATATTTACGAAATTGATATTTTGGGTTCCTTTAGGAGTAAAAAAAATAAATTTTAATTATTTTTAAAAAATTCAAAATATTTTCGAAAATATTCAAATTCAAAATTTTGAGTACTATTTTTTTTTGTTTTATCATAACTTCTGTAATTTTGAAGCAATTGAGATCATTTTTTTTTAAATTACTCGTATTTAAATACTCTTTCAAGAAAAATTATAATAATTAAGAAATTGTTTATAATTAAATTTTTATTAAAAAAATTAAATTATTTATTTAAACAAAATCTAAAGTATATCATCGATCTTTTTCAAAAAATTCATAAACATAGCCTATAATGTGCTTAAAAATTTAAGCCAAAGAAAAAGATGGTATGTATTATAGTTTTTGAGAAAAAAATTATTAAGTTATGCTAGCGCGGCGCAGACCGGTGTCACCGCTACTCAACGCGTAGTTCCGTAGTAACCGAAATGTATGTATATTATTACATAATATAAATACAGTTAATCGTCATGTTTATTTTTTTATTTTACAAATTGTGCTGTGCACAGAATTTGAAAAAATTTTTGTTTTAATTTTATTCTCAAGGGGTACGAAGGAATGAAATTTTTGTGTACCTTTAATGGTCATAGCTTGATTAAATCTTTCACTTAACAATTGTTTTTCAGCTTCATATTCTGCGTAATTACAAAATTCTACATTAATTTTCTCTAAACTGGATTTTTCCCACTCGTATAAGTCAAGAGGAGTAACAATTTGATTGTTTAATGGTCGTTGTAAACTTGCTTCTTTCAACTATTTTCAAACTATTTTTATCATTCTTTAAGGGGAGAGATAGGTGAAATTTTAACTCAACAAAATTTTTGATGCTCAGAGGTGTCATTTTTTTTCTTACATCAATTCAGATGTAGAATTATGGTATTACATAAAAATTAAAAAACAATATTTTTTTGGTCATTTTCGAAATTTTATTTTTCAAAATCCATACGATGGATTGTAGAAAATCATTTAAAAATCCCACAAAAAAATTGTCGATGGAAAAAATGAAAATTGTGAAAGAGGTTTAATTTTTAAAATTTAAGTTTTTCTTAGAATAAATTTCTCAAACTCCGCAAATTATTTGTTTCTCTATTTTTGACATTACCCCATAATTTTAGGTCTAAAATTGCATAAGAAAAAAAATTAACACCCCTGAACATCGCGAATTTTGATAATTTTACCAGTCCATTATTTTTCTTTCTTCAGTTTTAAATTATTTTAATTATTCACTTATTTTCACTTATTTTTACCAGTTTTTAATTATATTAATTATTTTTCAATTGATTTAACAAATTTTCAATTATTATTCTTAAATTTTAATAATTTTCCCAATTTTTAGTTATTTTTATTATTTTTCTATAAATTACCAATTTTTTAATTACTTTTTTTTACTTTAATTATTTTCTCCGATTTTTTTAATTCTAAAGTTTGATGTCCATGTACTATGAAAAGATCAGTGTGACTTTCTGAAGCTTATAATTTAAATATAATACACTAACTATATTTACATTATGTAAAAATATACATACATTTCGGTTACTACGGAACTACGCGTTGAGTAGCGGTGACACCGGTCCGCGCCGCGCTAGCATAACTTAATAATTTTTTTCTCAAAAACTATAATACATACCATCTTTTTCTTTGGCTTAAATTTTTAAGCACATTATAGGCTATGTTTATGAATTTTTTGAAAAAGAACGATGATATACTTTAGATTTTGTTTAAATGAATAATTTAATTTTTTTAATAAAAATTTAATTATAAACAATTTCTTAATTATTATAATTTTTCTTGAAAGAGTATTTAAATACGAGTAATTTAAAAAAAAATGATCTCAATTGCTTCAAAATTACAGAAGTTATGATAACACAAAAAAAATAGTACATAAAATTTCGAATTTGAATATTTTCGAAAATATTTTGAATTTTTTAAAAATAATTAAAATTTATTTTTTTTACTCCTAAAGGAACCCAAAATATCAATTTCGTAAATATTACTCAATATGACTGAAATTGGTGTGATCACTTGGTATGGACTCGACCATGTATAGCTGCTATTTCTCGCCCAACGATAAACTGTCAGTCTTCGAAGATCAAATATACGACCTCGAAATGAGCCATAGAGAATTTGACCGTTATAAGAGATATCCTTTGCTGAAGGAGGCATATACAGAGGCCAAGAGAATCCTCAACAAGGAGATACGCGCAGCGAAAAGGAAGTTCTGGAAAGATCTAATCGGTGAAGTCGACAATGTTCCATGGGGTCTAGCTTATAAAATCGTTAGCAAGAAATTGTTAACGAGGCAAAAGACCCCCGGTCTGGACAATCCCGTTTGGGTCCGGCAAATTATAAAGGCTTTGTTTCCTCCGGCAGAACCATGGCCTAGGATAGATTGGAGTAACTTTCAAGTCGGTGCGGATGAACTCTTCACTCTTACAGAATTACAAAATGCAGGCAGTAGCTTGAAGCCAGACAAAGCGCCTGGAATCGATGGGATAAGCAACGAGATCCTTAAACAAGTGATCGTTGCTTCATCCCAGATTCTTTTGGAATGCTACAAGAACTGCCTTAAGAGAGGAGTGTTCTTCCGCGACTGGAAAAGACAGAGGCTGGTCCTCCTAAGGAAAGGAGACAAACCTCTCGATGAGTTCTTATCCTACAGGCCTATTTGCCTGTTCGATACGATGGGAAAACTTCTAGAGGACATGGTTCTGCAGAGAATGCAGTCTCACCTGACCGGTGAGAATAGTCTATCTGAAAATCAATTTGGTTTCCGTAAAGGCCTGTTCACAGTAGACGCCATTCAGAAGGCGGTGGACATAGCCAGGGAAGGAAAAAACAAATTGGGACTGGAAATATCTCATCCAGTCGATGAGAAACAAAGGAATACCGCCCTACCTGTTGCGGATAATGGATAATTATCTTAGCGACAGGTGGGTTATATACGAGGGTGACACCTACACTCTGAAGAAAGAGATGCAACGAGGTGCCGGCCCCTCAAGGCTCGAGGATAGGACCAATCGTATGGAATGTCTCTTACGACGACTTCCTGTAAATGGGTCTACCTAAAGGCGCGGTGATCATCGGCTTCGCGGACGACGCGTTGATTGTATGCACTACCGAAACTGCAGAAGCCCTGGTCGTATTGGTGAACGAATGTCTGAGACAGGCAAAGCGCTAGCTGGAAAATAGAGGTCTCCAAATAACTCTGGAAAAGACCGAAGCGCTTCTAGTCACAGATAGACGTAGTTATACAGCCCCTGGTATCCAGATAGACGGATTCGAGGTCCAGTGGAGGAAGCATATAAACTACTTAGGTGTAGAATTGGACAAATTTTTGAATTTCAAACAACACATATCCGTAGCATGTCAGAAGGCCGAACAGTGTTCGACAAGTTTAGCTCGACTAATGCCAAACATTGGGGGGCCTTCTGAATCGAAGAGGAGACTTGTGGCGAGTGTTGCCCTTTCAAAGCTGCTATATGCAGCACCTGTATGGTCTCCTACCCTGCGAAATGACAGAAGTAAAACCATCTGTAAAAAGGATACTGTCCGCGCAAAGAAATGTTACTACACGTATCATTTCGGCCTATCGGACAGTACCGACGTGTGCTGCCCAGGTCCTTGCCAGCGTTCCGCCGGCTAACCTTTTGGCGCAGCAAGGACCGAATTCGCCGAGATGCGAGAAGCAGACTCGTCGACAGATGGCAAGAAAGATGGAGCGGGGAGGAAACAGGCCGATGGACGTATCGGCTGATACCAACACTCGCCACCTGGATAAGTAGGAAACATGGAATTGTTTCCTACTACTTAATCCAAGCCCTCACAGGGCACGGATGTTTCGGCTCATACCTTGAGCGATTCAAAAAGATCCAAAGCTCCGAGTGTGTGTACTGCGGGTTCCCAGTGGACGATCCAGAGCACACACTCTTTAGCTATAAGCGTTGGGACGCGGAGAGGCAGGTCATGTTCACCGGTGTAAACCGTAAAGTTACACCGAAGAATATGATCCTGCTTATGACTCGTTCTATCGAAAATTGGCGAATCGTCGAGACAGAGTAGGAGATATAAGACCACTCCTGAAGGCAATACGCGCGGAAAGTGCTAGCCGGAAGGTGTCTTAAAATGTGCCACACGTCATCGGATTTAGATCTGTTCTTTATTCTATTGTAATTATAGTTATTATAAGAATCCCTGATTTTCGTTTCAACCAGATTCCGAAGCTTTCTAAATTCGGCCTGGATGACCGAATTATTTGTTCTCTTAGCTAATCTCCGAACTCTATTTCTTTCCGCAATAAGCAATTTGATATCGTCGGTCGTCCAGAGCAAGAATTTTCTACGGGCAGTTATGGTATGTAGAGGTTCAAAATAGTTAAAGGAAGATAAGAGGAAGGCAGAGAGTTTATTAACTTTGACATTGATATCATTATCTATATATAGACTAAACCAATCGTAAGATGATAAATGGGAAAGAAATTCAGGTATTAGAATCCGATTCAAACCACGAGTAGTCCAAGACTTGACATGCTCCTGTAAATGACCACCATCAAACTGGAATCTGATATTAATTAGATCATGATAAGAGAGGAAAGAGATAGCGTGCTGGTCAAAAGAAATCACTTTATCAAGATCATCCACATAAATTAAATCAAGTCTAGTATTGGAAGTACCAGTATGATGTGTGGAGGAATAAGGAACTAATGAAAGTCCAGAGGAATACATCAAGGAAGACAAATAATTATTTGCTGAATTAGAAATATTAAGATTACAGTTAAAATCTCCAAGAATTTTAACATTATTAAAATTATAAATCAGTGAAAAAATAATATTTTTTAGGTCACTGCCAAAAGAGGCGTTAGGAGGCTTGTAGACAACTCCTAACAATAAATTGTCTTTGGATGATTTAATTTTAAGAAATAAAAATTCCGCTAAAGGAAAATCGCCAGCCACAATCCTTGCCACTGGGGAGCAAATAAGCTTTTTACTAATATAAAATCGAACCCCCCCACCCCTTCTGGTCCTTCGGTCTCTGTGAAGGAGCATGTAATTACACTGGTCGACACCGAAAATGAATGATTCAAGAATCAGCCCATGATATTCTTCTAGATTTTTCATCGCTGAACACGAATCTGGCCTCGAAAAGTGCCCATCACGCAGAGATTTTGTGAAAAATGGACACAAAGTCTCGAAAAACTATGTTCTAGCCCTACTTCGGTCACATCTAGAAAGTGATTCTGACGTGCTAGAAGTCTCTACTTGGGCCTGAATTAAAGCATGAACGTTCATTTAACAGAATAAAAATGAATAAACGCTGAATCAATTTCAAATTTTTATGTAGCACCACTATTTCATGTGCGCGCGCACTCTACTTGCACCTATAGACCGGTATACAGAGGCCCACTTATTATTAATTTTTATTTATGGAATTTACTGCTTTTAAAGTGGCTGAATACAAATTTTATTTAAAAATTAGAGAATTAAAACTAACCGATCCTAAATGGGGAACCTCAAAAATCTCTAAATACCAAGTTTCAATATAATCCATAAATTAGTGGTGCTACATAAAAGTTTGTAATTGATTTAGCGTTTATTCAATTTTATTCTGTTAAATGAAGGTATTCTTGTATTCTCTTCGGTTGATAGTAAATTGATTCGATTTTATGTGAATTGTTTTCAAAATCGTTCTCTTTCTTTAATTATTAATTAATTAATTAAACAGGGTTTGTTGAGACTTTGAGTCTATTTTTCTCAAAATCCTCCGTGATGGGCACTTTTCGAGGTCAGATTCGTGTTTAGCGATGAAAAATCTATAAGAATATCATGGTTTGGTCCTTGAATCAGAAAAAAGTCATTATTTGTCGACCTGTGTTATCTAGTTGAACACAATCATTGAGGATATTAGGTGCAAGCCAGGTTTCAGAAACTGCAATAATATCATAAAAGCCACCGTTAAAAAAACGCTTAAATTCCAAGATATGCGCGGGCAAAGACTGGGCGTTAACATGGCATATATTTAACTTATCCATAACAAATTACAAAAAAGAAAAGAAATAAAATAGACTGTGCTAAAAACTAATTAATATTAAATGGGTAAGAAAACAAATTCTTTACTAGAATTAAAAATGCGTGCAAGCCCCAAAAGAAACAAAACAACAAAAAAGAAGAGAGGTGATCCAGTTTACAAAAAATTGATACATGAAATTGGTAACCATTGCTTTAAAAAAAAACTTTAAAGAAAAATAGTACTTATTAAAAAAAGAGAGAAGTTTTATAAGAAATACAACAGTTTAAGCAACAACAATATAAAAAAAAAACTTAATTGTTACTTCAATGCGTCGACATCCTGAGTGCTCATGAGTAGAATCCTACGTCCACCATCCTCTTTGCGGCAAAAGATTTTTCCACCAGAAACCCAAAGATGCTTAATGGTGCCTGCCTTTCTAAGAGAGAGAGCTGCTGCGTACGTTCGCCGGTTTAGATTGATGTGTACTGAAAATAGGATCATTGTTTTTGCAATTTGACTTATGTTCATTGGTACGTTTTTTTAATGTACGTTTTGTTTCACCAATATAGCTCGCAGGGCAGTCTTTACAATTAATTTCGTATACAATGTTCGTGGTATTCCATTTATCTGTAATATCTTTGCCCAGTTTTACGATATTTGGACAAAAAATTTTTATAATTGGAATTGGTTGAATGTTAGCAGATTTAAATTTTTTTGATAATCTAGTGAAGTCAACATAATTAAAAGGTATACTAACTTTCGGCATTTGTTTATACAAAAGTACACGTGGATTGTGAGAATTATTTGCATTGATGTTTTTATATTTAATATTTTTAAGACGTTTCGTTATATGTTTATTAATAAAATCCAAAGGATAGTCATTCTTAGTTAAAATTTGTTTTACTTTTACTAGATTATTTTGATGAAAAGAGTTATTAGATAGTAAGATAGCTCTATCAACTAAATTATAAACAATGTTGATCTTTTGTTGTACAGGATGATTTGAAAAGTGATTGATAAGTCTGCCTGAAGAAATGGGTTTTTGGTACCAATTATTAATTATTTTATTGTCTATTATTTTCAGTGTGATGTCCAGAAAATTAATTTGTTTATCCTTCTCAAGTACTATAAAAATTGAGATGATTAAAACGCATACCCATATTGATTATGAACCAGGCTTGGGTCCGTAAATAGTCTACTTCACTATAGAATTTACTTTTATAGTGAATCAGACTATTTACGGACACAAGCCTGTTATGAACTGTGGTAATATTTTATGACTCCTGCAACTCAGTAAAAATTGTCGTCTTCACAAAGATTTAGCTAACTGTCGATGTGTAGAGCTGTAGTCCTTTAGAAGCTTGGAGAGATTAGGACCATGTTGTTCAGCAATAAATTTGAAAAAACTCGATGTAGCCATTGTTGAAGAGTACATAATAGATCCAGTACTCGAATATCTTAATTAAAAGACAGATTCCCTTCCGAAATGTTTATTATGTAAGAAAGTAGGTTCGATCGAAGGAAGGCCAATAAATAACAAAAAACTATGTTATTTTTTTAAACAGTCAGAACGACGTTTCGATGACATTGATCATCATCAGGCTCTAAAATTTATTAACAAAAAATAATTAATTGTCACAAACATAAGTCGAAACAAAACGTACATTAAAAAAACGTACAAATGAACACAAGTCAAATTGCAAAAACAATGATCCTTTTTTCAGTACACATCAATCTAAGTACAATCATGAATTCGATTGGAATAACTCTCATATTATAAATCGCGAATCAAATTATAAAAAACGTGTTTTTTCTGAAATCTTGCATATTAAAAATCACTGTTTTACTATTAACAAAAAAGAAGATATTTAATACCTAAACAAAGTCTATTTCCCATTAATCAATCGATTGAAATTGTGATTGTACTTCTGTTTCTATATCCGTCTCTGTTTTGTTTTACTTTTAACTTCACTGACTCTGAATTTCTACTGCTCTTTACATTTTTAAAAATATTTTCAACTTAGTCTTAACAAAATGCTTGTAGCATTCGGATTATATTTTAACTGTCCGCAAATTACAATATGTAATAATTTTATTTTAATTTCGGTAAATTTTATTTATTTATTATTTAGTGTTTTTTGTTTTTTTTTTCGACTTATGTTTGTGACAATTCATTATTTTTTGTTAATAAATTTTGGAGCCTGATGATGATGACGAACCAATGTTATCGAAACGTCGTTCTGACTGTTTAAAAATATAACATTGTTTTTTTGTTATTTATTGGCCTTCCTTCGATCGAACCTACTTTCTTTCATTCTTTTCTATTCTTTTTTCAATGATTTAAGTTTCAGAGAGCAAGGGTTTTTTTTAATTTTTTTTAGAACTAATGACATGCCGCGTGTTTATAAAAATGTTTTAAAGAGTTATAAATTATTTCTAGATGATATTTTAATGTATAAAATATTTTGTTAGTGCAAAAAAATATTTGTAAGATACCTGTTTTATGGATGTCGTAAAATATATAGAAAAATGTCAATTATTTTTTTTACAGAAACGCTAAATCAGTTGGAGGAGCACAACAGAAGAAAGCCGCTTGCTCCCCCTCCTGTAAGTTCGTTGGTTTCAGCTTCCTAAAGTAGCAGTGCAGAGAAAGAAGTTGATGACGCTTATTCACATGTAAGATTAAACAAATACACTTAAATATTAAAGATCCTTTATTTCTTTATTTAACAGAAATGTTTCGAAAATAAGAAATGCATCCAAATTTTTAATAAATAACACATGTTTAATTTTCTTTAAAGCTTTTAATTTTTTTAATCTGTGTTGCCATAAATAGTTTACCCAAAAAATGTTTAATTATTTTTAACGTAGTCGGCAAGACAGCTTAATTACGTATGAGTAAAAACCCACTCGACCCACATGTCTCTCCAGCCCTGATTTTTAATATGATTTATGTATATTTCTCTTTCTTTAATTTTATTTTCAGATTAAAACCAACAAGCGACTTCTAGATAAAAAGAGTATTCATGCCAAAAACAACAAAAACGAATTAAACATGAAAGGAAAAGGATATTCTGGCGTTCGAAAGGTAAAATTCCTTTTTTCTATTGTCAATAATAATAATAATAATAATAATAATAATAATAATGTCGAATAAGCTTCAAAGTAAAGCAACTGACTTTCTATGGACCGGGTATTGCGAGTATACATTTTATAAAAAAATTTAATTTTTTATATTTGTTAAACAATAACACTTTTTGAGTTAATTGATCACAATAGAATCTCATGAATGCGTTCTTCTGGAATAGGAATTTGTAATTAAAAGTTTACTGTCAATGATACTTGGCGCACCTATTTTAAACTAATTTTTAAACATTTATTCCTTGTAGTGCTAAAGTGAACATTGAATTTATTATTTTATGACATTTTAAAATCTCAAGCAATAAATAAGAAAAATCGGTTGAAAAAGTGACAGATGGTCTAGTGCAACAGGGGATCCGGGTAAATGTCACGAATGTAATAGGGCATTAAAGAAAATCGGAAATTTGCAAAAAGACCAAGTAATTTTTAAGAAATTTCGAAATTCGTAAATAAAACCTACAAATTTTAATATCAATCTTCTATTCGTCAATAATTTGAAACATTCAATTCGAAATTGTCTGAATACGATCTACAAATTTTTAATAGAAACAGAGCCAAAAATAATACTAAATTCTAATAATTCCAAGTCATTTTCGTCTAAATAAATTCTAAACAACAATTACAGCAAACTTATTAATGTATTCAAAGTTTTATATTTTATCACAAATCTTAATTTTAATAGATTCATTCGCATTTTCTGTTGACTTTTCTCAAATTTTTTCCGCCTTTTAATTTTATACTTTCATCATACATTTTTTTAAATTTATTTTTAAGAAATGTAATATCGTCGGAGCTAGTGCAATACCGCGAATCTACACTTTGCTAATACCGCGTATCTGCATTTAGAACATTTTACTGGGGAAGGAAAAAACTAAATATCTTCGCCAATTCAACAGCTTTTTTATCCAGATTTTTTTGGAGCCTATTTACAACTCCTTTTATAAATACTTTAAGAAAATTTAGCTAAAATATTTACAGATTCCGTATAATGTTAGTTACGCGGTTTTGTATTAACGCAAAGCAGAAAAAGGATAATAGTTTTGTCAGATACGCGGGTTTGAAAATTGTTATATTGTTATATTAATATTAGAAAAATTATATCTTTACTATTATTGTTGTGTTGTTGTTATCTTAAATATGGTTCAAAATTAAATACGCGTTTTTTAAAATACTCTTACAACATATAATTAGCCTTTCTGTACAAAACGAGTGACAGCGTGCGTCATATAGGTTAAGTGAACTGCTCTCTCTCTCTCTCTCTCTCTCTCTGTGGGAGCTCTGCTGTCCCACAATAAGTACAGCCGCGCAACCACTTGAGTGAGAGAGAGTATGTAAGACAGCTGCTGCCCCTCTCTGAGAGAGCTGCTGCACCACACAGGTAGAACCGCGCAACCAAGTTAACGTCGAGCTGAGCTATTAGACGTAATACAGCTGTTTGCCCGTAAACCGTTCCGTGTTGAAGTTGTAAAAGAATAATTCTACTTTATAATTTCACGTATTCTTCTTAGCTCTATTATATCGTATTTAAAAAAATTTGTCCAAGTTTTAATACATTATTTTGAAAATTTATGAATAAAAACAACATAAGGACTTTACGAAATAAAGCACAAATTACACTGATTTAGTGAATTGTCGCAATCATGTCCTGTTTACTAGCAAATCATAAAAGTTTTTACGATGAGTCTGGTGTTATTTTAACAATATTTTTTAAGTCAGTTAACATAATTTTTTTTTACTTAATGTCAGTAATTAAACAAAAAACTAATAAAATAAATAATAAAAAAGTATAGTTAATTTTGATATATTTTTTCAGTAGAAATTTTCGGACTACTGTCATATTTACTTTAATCAAGCTTTTAACTTTTTAACATTTTTAAAACTGTTTTTTCTTCAATAAATTGATTTTCTTTGAAAAGGGAGGTTAAAATAAATAAAATAGTAAACAACTTTATTTAGTAAACAGAAACTTTATTATGAATAACTCTATTAAAAATAACATTAATGTTTTTTAACTGTTTACAAAACAAATACTTATAATTATAAAATTTGAAATTTTGCGTTTCATTTAATTTTTGGACACAAAAAGATGATTTACTTTTAAAAAAAAGTGTAGATTGTGATGTTTGAACTTTTTAAGCACTTTATGGTGCTGAATATATCGAGGGTTAACAAAAAAAAACCTTTTATTTAATTATGTATAACAAAAAATTAAATATTTTCTTGGTTTCGAATTGAGTATAAGATTAAAGTACTTAAATTAGTTAAACTTTTGTTACAACAGTATTATTCAAACGGTAAATTGTTACAAAATTCATGGTAATTAATTGGTAACACATTCCTGTGCGCCTATAAATGTTGTTAATTAGTTTTTGATATACCTAGTGATGCTAAATAGAGCGAGGATGAACAAAAAATCCTTTTATTTAATTACAAAAAAATAAAGCAACATTTTCTTAGTTCCGAATCGAGTAAAACGTAAATTATTTGAAGTAGTTAAATCTTCGTTACAACAGTGATACTAAGACGTCAAATTGATGTAAGATTCACTTTAATCAATTTTTTTTATTTTTCAGCGCTTATAAATATCGATACTTTATTTCTTCAATACTTTGTGACGGTGAATAGAGCGAGAGTAAACAAAAATAACCCTTTATTTAATTATAAAAATTTAATAAATATTTTCTTGGTTTCATTTTGAGTTTAAGATTAAAATACTTAAATCAGTTAAATCTTTGTTATAACAGTGTTACTCAAACGGTAAATTGTTATAAAATTCATGGTAATCACTTGGTATCACATTCTTTAGCGTTTGTAAATGTTGATACTTTGTTTTTGATATTCTTTGTGGTGCTGAATAAAGCGAAGTTTTATTGTTATTCGAATTTGATATCTTCTTTGGTTTTTTAGGCAAAGGGATAAAATCATCTGTATACTTTAGCTTGTAGTCGATTGTACCGTTTGGATTATATCGCATTGCTCTTATATTAACTACACACTGGTCACCCTTTTCGGAACCAGGTCTGATGGATTTATAGACTTGGTACTCCTTGATACTAAAATGTTTAAAAAATGTATAATCTGGGGTAATAACGTCGTAGGGACATGGTCTAATTCTGGCTTCCTTTGTGGTACTAACATATTGTAAAGGCAAAAAAATTTCACGGTTTTTCAATTTTTTTTCAGTCACCGAATGCACTGAGTCTACTTCCATCTGCGTGTGACCTTTTTCCAAATACTTTTGTGTGATAACTATCTTCTTAGACATTGCTTATCGCAATAGTGCATTAGACATAACATTATTTCTATTTTGTGCTGTGCATACATCGGTAAAAATTACAACGTCTTTCAAATCTTCATCTAATAATTTGGTCAAATAATCAACAAAAAAAGATGCATACGTTGTCGCTTTTAAGTCACCTACTGTTTCGTCAAACCAGTAGCGAGTTACTTTACTATTTCCAAGATTATACACTGCAAAATTGTGCACAGCAAGTTTAGTTTTAAAATAAAGAGAACTGGCATTTAAAAAAGAACACAGTTTTACTGTCTGATCATCAAGTCGATGTGTTTTTGATACTCTTCTTCTGATATATTTCCGGCTTTATGAGCGCAGCACTGGTCACAAGCGTCTTTTTTTGGTTCAAAGAGTCCCACGTTCTCTTCAGTTAAGATGTCTTCAAATAATTTCCTCGAAACTACAGACTCCTTTTGTGATTTTGCGTGGTCTACATACAGTCTGTACAAGTGACGTTTCCATTCTATAAGAGGCTCTAAATATAGTTTAGTAGTTGATTGTCTACAATAATGGGACGGAAGTTTTGGTAAGGCCGCAATATATTTCTTCTCAAACTCCTTGTTGCTCTTTTTACGTTTTAAATTACCTCTTCTTTCAGATTCATGACAATAGGAAGTCACCTTTTCTCCAAGCCAATATCTTACCGTCCAATCTTTAATACCCAATGTGTTTAAAAAAGTTGTCTGGCAAACTCTTTCTTTTTTTCCATTTACCTTTAAATGAAATACTTTAGTATCACTTCTCCTGGAATTGATGTCGGTTGTTTTTCTTTTAGTAGGTTGTTGGTCAACCAGGGAAGAGCATATATTTTTTTCTTCCCAACTTAATTTCCAAAAAGTTTTAAAAATTTCCAAACAAACTTCTTCAGTTAAATGCAGGCAATACATACTTTTGCCGTAAAAACAATGTGATGCTAGACATAAAGGACCCACTTCTCTTGCTGGTTTTGGTTTATTTTGTGCATATTTAGTACCTTCTTTTTTAAATCCCAGATACTCTTTGCCGATCATTCTTTGCCGTTTATTTTTCACCCTTAACCTGTTTGAATTATCTTCCCTTTTTCTTTTATTGCAATTATTGGTTTCTTCTACTAAATCTCTTTCAGGAAACCACTCAATGTTATCTAAAGACATGAGACTTAAATTTATGATTTTTGAGGCGCCGGAAGTAGAATTTGGGTTTGCATCATCTGATAGAGAATCGAGATCGTTGTTGCGTTGATCCATTACATTTAAATCAATTGAGTTAAGTGTAATTCTATCTTCATTATTACACGAATTATCAATCAAATCTTCGGATGTCATTTCTTCTATTAAATCTGACGTTGATGAACTAGACCTTAAACTTGAATTATTATTACTGCTAATACCTGAATCATTTAATTCGTCCATTTTATTATTTTCATTCCCCATTGTATTTTACAGGTTTTTGGTACGTATTC
Source organism: Ganaspis brasiliensis (assembly GCA_037103525.1). Lineage (NCBI taxonomy): Eukaryota > Metazoa > Arthropoda > Insecta > Hymenoptera > Figitidae > Ganaspis > Ganaspis brasiliensis. The sequence goes on from JAZKLR010000107.1 coordinate 194,510, forward strand.
ATCTAAAAATATATTATAAAAACATTGAAACCAAATAAAATTACAATTCTAAATTAAAAATTACAATTGAAAAACAGTACTGAATCAAAAAATTGGTAAAAATTATTAACGGCTTATTTTATTTTGTAAAAAACTTATTATTTTAAATTGTTGTCGTTCCGACCAAGATAAAAAAATTACAATTATGAATTAGGTAATGTTAATTTGATTGTTGATTTGCAAAATTACATGTAAAAAAATACTATCAAATTAAAAATATTTATAATAAATATAAACGGCTTATTTAAGTTATAAAAAGATTTTTAATTGTCCACGTTCCGATCAAGATAAAAGAATAAAATTACAATTATAAATTAGAAAAGGTTAAATTAAAAGTCGGTTTGAAAAATTACACGTAAAAAACAATACCTTGTTAAAATATTCATATTATAAAGGGTTTATTTTAGTTTGTAAAAAGATCAATATGTTAAATTTTCAACGTTCCGAGCAAGAACAAAAAATAAATTTACAATTACAAATAAGACAAAGTTAAGTTAATAAAATAATTTCAAAAACTACACGTGAAAAGATACCATAAAATTGAAATATTCATAATAATTTAAAAATATTTATTTTAGTTTGTAGAAAGATTATTATTTATTATTTTAAATTAATTATTATTATTTATATATATATTTACATATATATATATATAAATATATTTATATATAAATATAAATATAAATATATTTATATATAAATATAAATATAAATATATTTATATATACAAATTTTTACGTTCTTCCAAATTATTATTTTACAACAAGACGAACAACTTCGAAACGTTAATAATTGAAGAAATTTATTTATAGATGTCCTTTTTGTTCGTCTTGTTGTATAATAATATATTTATATATATATTTATATATATATAAGGCAAAATTCCTAAACTGTCCAGGTCAAAAAATAAAATTTATTCAAACTTTGCTAAAGTGTTTCCATTGTTAGTGGAAGTGTAAATACCAAATATTTTCAAATTCCACGAAATAGTTTTTGAGTTACAGTTTTAAAATTTTGAATTTTTTTAAAATGTAGTTTTGTAAATTAATTATATTTTTAAGTAGATTGCATAAAAGTTAACATATATATAGTGATTTTTAAAGCTTTTTTTACAGGTTATTCAATGATAATAAATGTTTTTTTGTCAAAAAAAATTTGACCTTTAAATTCAAGGTCAAAGTGTTAATTTGATTGTATTTCGAAATCGGAGTTTTAAAAAAAAATTTAACCTATCTCAATGGAAAGCTTGACTTTTTTCCTATAAGATATGTAAAAATTAGAGTGGAACTCTAAATACTTCGGTCAAAAATACATCTCAAATACCCGCGCGTGCTCGAATAACGCGACCCGCGAGAGTAACTAGTGGTTTCTCGGGCGCGCGCGGGTATTTGAGATGTATTTTTGACCGAAGTATTGAGAGTTCCACTCTAATTTTTACATATCTTATAGGAAAAAAGTCAAGCTTTCCATTGAGATAGGTTAAATTTTTTTTTAAAACTTCGATTTCGAAATACAATCAAATTAACACTTTGACCTTGAATTTAAAGGTCAAATTTTTTTTTGACAAAAAAACATTTATTATCATCGAATAACCTGTAAAAAAAGCTTTAAAAATCAATATATATATGTTAACTTTTATGCAATCTACTTAAAAATATAATTAGGTAATTTACAAAACTACATTTTAAAAAAATTTAAAAGTGTAGATTCGCGGTATTGCACTAGCTCCGACGATATACATTTAATATACAATTCTTTATTTGTTAGGAATTTTTCGTAAATATCAGGTTTTACCTCGCTTTTTATTTATAGTTTACATTTTTTTTTATTCTTACTACTTCTAATATTTAAGTTTATTCTTCACAGTTTTTATATTTTTGATTATTTTTTAGATACATTTTAATCGTTTCATAGTTTTTTAAATGTTCTTAAACGATTTTTTTTCTTTTATTCAAAATTATGTATTACAATTTTTTATTGAATGTTCTTAGTCTTTCGCATTCCTTTAAACCTTTTCACTTCTCCTTAAATTCCTTTAATTTTTCTTTAATTTATTGGTTCTTTCATAATATTTTTATCATTCTAATATTTTATTATTTATTGTAGGGACAGCCTCCAAAATCTAGGGACCCAGCAATAGATTCACTTAGAATCAAATCGAATCAACTAAAATCTACAAATTTATCAGAAACCTTAGGACTACCACCACTAAAAGCTCAAAGTGACAACAATGTCTTAATTCCAGAAACAACAAAAGTAAATTAATTATTTATAATTAATATGTCAAATATTTATAACTATTATTAAATTATAAATATTTATTATTATAATTATTATTTAGGCAGAAGGATTTTCTTTATGTTATTAAAGTTTTCAATTCTCTTTGTTTAAATTTAACGCACCGTACAGTTCGGTAACTTTAAACTAAAAAATCCGCTCGTACCTATAAACTCATCTATGTCGTAGGATGTCTAAAACCTAAATTATAAAAATAAATCTTAAAAAGGCAGACTTGTCTTTCCAATTTTTGCAGAGGACTAGTTTCTAAAGTTTTAAACGTTAAAAAATTTGGAATCTTAATATAATATTGTGTTCTTAAATGTTGATTTAAGTTAGTTTATTAGAAAGGCTGCTTCGATTTAATTATTGTTATTGCAAATTTATCTGTATTATTGTAAAATTGAGAACGTTCTCCGCGTCCTAGAAAGTTTGTTTCAATTTTGTTGCAAAGGATATTTTATAACGATTCGATATCTTTTTCAAAATTTCGTGGCCCGCAATTCGAATCAAACTTATTGCGTTTTTTCTGACAGGAGGAATGTCACACTAACGTGCTGCGCGGCTAATCTCTTACCGCGAAACAACAAAATGATTTTGAGAGCCTAATTCTTATCCGATTTAAGTTTTCTTTTCTTAAAATCAAAGATAATAAAGTTGCGTATTGAATTGGCATCAGCTCGGATTCTCTTTAGCGCCAGCGCTATAATAGCATTCTTTGCTATTTAGCACATCAGTCTTTGAAATTTTAGAAGAAACTTATTGCAAATAAAGTAGATTCTATCAATATCCTTAAAATTAAAAAAATGCAATTGAAACCTTGTACGAGAAAAATAAAAATCAACATAACTGTACTAGATAGCGTTTTGTCCAGTGTTATCTTGTCAAATCACTACAAAGTAGGGTTAAGCTCATTTCTATTTTTCTCGTAGAAGGTTGTATTTAATTTTTTTTTTACTAATTATTATTAAAAAGTGGAAAATTATTATCATTATATGATATTTTTAGTCAAATACAAAAACAAGCTACACATTGTGAAGCGATATAAAATTATTTAAACAAACATAAATAACAAATTAAAAATTTACTTGCTATCATAATGAAATTGAGCATTTGATTAAGATTGTTTAAATAAGAAAAAACATTAAAAAAATATTGGAAAACAAGCAATTTTTGCTTTCTCATAGAGGAAGCGATGTGATCGTTAAGATTTTCGATTTTTCAAAAATAGTGTAAATCGACTCAGTTTCATCTAAAAAGTTCAAATTTTCATTTCTGAGAAAATGTCCGGATGTGTGTGTGTGTGTGTGTGTATGTGTGTGTGTATGGGATAAATTTTTTGTCGCCAGGATATCTCGAGAACGCTTCAACGGATTTTAATAAAATTTGGATGACATATGAAGCTCACAAATATCTAAATTTGGACACAGGGATTTTGGAAAATACCCAATCAAATTTTTTTGAGCACCTTTTTTCATCGAAAAATATCGTTTTTTGGCAAAAAAAATTTTCATGCTAAAAATTCAAGCAAATGAATGAAAAAATCATATTCCTTGTTTCAAAACGAATCGATTGACCTATATAAAGTATATAATTGACCAAAAACTCACGTAATAATTCATAATTTTTCAGTTTTTTTCATCAAAAAATCTCGTTTTTGGAAATTTTTTTTAAAAAAAAAATTTTTTCATGCTAAAAATTCAACCAAACGAATTACAAAATCATATTCCTTGTCTTAAAACGAATCGATTGACCTTAATAAAGTATATAATTGACTAAAAACCCACGTAATAATTCATGATTTTTCATTTTTTTTCATTGAAAAATCTCATTTTTTCCCAAAAAATTTCTAACAATTATTATTTTTTGACCACAGTTCCTTTTTTAAAACAAATATTCTATTTTAATAAACGAATATGCTATTCAAAATTTAGTAACTTACCTTTAATTTTTTAGAACGTTATTGCTTTTTTTTTAAAAAAAATAATAAATTTCATTGATTTGTTATAATTTCTTAAATTTTTTCATTGTCCATTCATTATTTGCATAAAAATAAATATTAATTAGGGGAGAGTGGCCATCAATGTACCAGTTTTTGTAATGAACCATTTCAATTTTCTCAGAAACAATTAAATAAACATTCTCCTAATTTTAAATATAAATGAAGTTTGCGTAAACACACTACGTCCATAAATTTGAGACATGTGGATTTATTCTTTATAGAGAAAACTGAAAAAAACTGTTTTTGATGCTCTGAAGAAAAAATTTACCTAAAATACAAACACGTTTTTTAATTGAAATAAGGCAATTTAAAAATAAATGAATTTACGATTTATTTTGTATCGGGCCTGAACTACAATATTCTAATGAGATAAAGATTTTGAAATATTGCATTAAGTTATAAAAAACCATTTTTGTTGCAAATGACATGTTGATTCAATGTACCAGGGAACAATGAATCACCTGGAATTTCAGTGTATTTTCGATTTCCAGAGTGGTATGCCTGATTATGAAACTAGGCATGCGTACAGCATGTGACAGCGATTGTTATCAGTACTCTTCTCAACATAGCAAAACTAAAATACCATTTTAGCTCGTTAACCTAAATTTGAGGTATATTTATGTTATACATTATCAATTAAAAAGTGTTAAGTAATAATTTTTTATAGCATTTGATAGAAAATAAGTTTTTTCACAAAGTGAAAATTGCAATATTATTATTGTTGAACATTTTTAGTGTTTTTATGTAGGTGGTTCATTGTGTACCCAGGTTGTTGAAAATGAAAATAGCGTGTTAGTTTAGAAAAATCCAAAATTGTATTATTTAATCAAAATAAATCGGGCATAATATGTGTGCATTACCTAGAGAAGTGTTGTAGTTTTATATTGATGCAAAGAAGTGCTTAAAATGAGTAAAATTGAATAAATACTATGACCTTGAAAAAAACCCGGTACATTGATGGCCACTCTCCCCTAATTTAAAATTAAATTGTTATTTTTTATATTATAAATAAATTTATTGCTTCCTCTATGAGGAAGCAAATTATCTTGCTTCCTTGGAAGCGAAGTGTCCATGAAATGGACAGAATTCACACCTAGTTTAATAATTTATTTATGTTTGTTAAAACAAATGTAAATTGCTTCAGAATATGTAGCTTAATTTTATATTTGACTCAAATATCATATAATTTTTGTTAATAATACTTGGGACATTATATTATTATGTATAATATATTGTTTGTTAATAAACAAAAGTCGCATTTGTAAACACTGAAAGATTACAAATTGTTCCAATTTAACTGGATTTGAAAATCTACTCTAAATACGAAAAATTTTTTTGTTTACTTATTTTCTTTTTAACAAATTCTATACATTTTTTAACACATTTTATATGCCTCGAAGATAATTTTAGATCATTGATTCACTGATCAAAGACTTCTAGATTGAATTTAACAATTTTTTACAATACTATACCTTAAAAAACTAAAACAATAATTTTACACGTTTTTTTTAAAACACAAAATTAAAAAGTAATTTAAAAATTTTTTCCAATTAAACAGTAAATCTCTATTTCAAAACGTTTTTCATAACTTAAGTCTTGAAATTTATTCAAAGTAAAATTTATTCTAATCCCAACCACAAAAAGTTCAAATTTTTTGCGTAGAGTGTATATATATTAATCGTTTTCTAAAATACAGTATTTTCTAAAGTTTCATAATAATTTGAAGATTCTAAATTTTTTTTGGACAATATTAAAATTTATTTTATTTTATAATAGGATTTTATTTATTGATGATTATTGAATTTTTAATCAATTAAAACTTCTATAAATTTAAGTTCAGGTGGGTCTAATTTGAGGTCAATTCAGTTTATAATTATTAATTGAAATCTTGATAAATTAGTTTGAAATGTGGAAAAATTAAATTCCGGAAAAATTGGAAAAATTAAAATTTAATGTTATTTTAATTTATTATGAATTAAAATAAAAACAATTAAAACTCAGATGACTTAAGTAAGAAAATCGATCGACATTTAAATTAATTGAAATTGAAGTGAGTTAAACTTTAAGTAGATTGAAATTTAGATCATAAAATATGTGCTGAATTAAATCTATAAACAACAACATTTTCAATCAATTTTGTTTGTTTTTTTTAAATCAGTAAAATAATCTATTTAGTTGTCCAATAGTTATCAAATGACTAAAAAAGTTTAATTTTATTATTTTCAGAAGCTTTTAAACATAACTTGAAGGATGTCCTTAAAGTCAACGAATTTATCGTTGACGAAGAAATGAACAAAGTGCGAACTTATGTTGGCAAAAAACTGCTGATTTGAAAAAGAAAAAAGATGACAATGATACAGAGGATCAAGTCCAAAATCCCGCTTCATCACAGTACCAAAATGACAAAAATGATAAAAATGAGCAATTTTTACAAAATAATAATCCACAATTAGTATCAGGAGGGGAAACTGAAAATGACAAAAATGATGGAAATGAGCAATTTTTACAAAATAATAGTCAAGAGTTAGTACCGGAAGAGGAAACGAAAAATTCACAATTGCAAGTGGGCATAATTCTTTCTGGACCAGACAACAATTTTTCTGAAACCAACTCACATCACAGTGATGAGGAAAACAATTCTAATAGAGATGACTTACAGGGTAACTGATCTAGAAGCGACTCATTACAGGAAGACGACTCATATAAAGAAGATTTATTTCAAGACAAATATTCCAATCATCTTCAGAAAAAACAAGTGGAACAATCCTATTCATTTGAGTATGTTGATACTCTTGATATGGAAAACATAAAAATGCCGCAAGAAATTTTAGAAGATATTTTATACAAACAACCAGGAGATCAGGAGATTAAAAATTATTTTGCACAATCGGATTTCTTTAAATTTTATATAATAAAATTATATAAATTTACTAGCAAAGACAGACGCGCGCACTTGCGCGCGTGTTACAAAGAACTGTTACTGTACGTAATGAAAAAGTTTTTCCAACATTATATAAAACTTAAAAGTTTATGTAAATTTTGAGATAAAAGATGTCTCATTATTATATATTCTTATACATTGTCATTTATGTATTACTGTCCTATATAAGAAATCAGTTAGTCATAGGTATAGATATACTGCTATGCTTTCTCAGCAAGTAAGAGAGAATAAGATATAGAATTTACGTGGGTTAGAATAGGACAAGAATAGTGTCCGTAGCAGAAAAAGAGATGAAGAATATGGAATAGATAAAGAGAACAATAGCGTGCGTACAGAAAAAGAGAATAAGGTATAGAATGTGCCTGGAATAGACAAGGACAACAGTAGTGTGCGAAACACAAGGTGAGTTCACACTTTGTGATTTTAGTGTGAAAACTTGAAAGAGAGAAAGGTGTGATGATGTTCTTCGTTTGAGAGAGAGAGAAAGAGAGAGAGAATGAAAAAAGAGATTTTAGAGCATTATGAAAATTCTAAGGCACCCTTGTACGAGAACTTGATAAATGTTGGAAGTTGAATACTTTTTTAATTTTAAAAATTAAAGTTCGTTACATTTATAAATTAATTTTGTATTGTTTAAACAATTATTTTTAATTTTCTATAATTACAACTAAGCATCAAACTTGAAATTTATTTATAACCATTGTTTAAACAAATTATTGTAACTATTGAATAACTTCGTCCAAAATAAAGAATTTATTTATAGCAATTGTTTAAATAAATTATTGTGATTATTAAATTTAGGTGAAATGGAATTTAGGTTAATTGGAATTTAAGCTGAATGCATTTTAGGTTAAATGGTATTGAGAGGCTGAATGCATTTTGGGTTAAATGGGATTTAGATTAAATGAAATTTAGGTTAAGTGGGTTTTAGGCTAAATGCATTTTAGATTTATTGAGTTTTAAGTTAAATGAAATTTAGGCTGAATGCATTTTAGATTTAATGCATTTTAGGTTAAATGAGATGTAGGTTAAATACATTTTAGGTTAAATGGGATTTAGGTTAAATAGAATTTAGGTTAAATGGGATTTAGGTTAAATGCAGTTTAGGCTAAATGCTTTTTAGGCTAAATACATTTTAGTTTAAATGGGATTTAGGTTAAATGAAATTTAGGCTGAATGCATTTTAGATTAAATGCATTTAAGGTTAAATGAGATTTATGTTACGGAGTGTCTATTCCTACGCTAACGTGAACCGTTTTTTTAAAACTATACCTACGCGAAGTGGAATTAGTTTTGAAAAGCGACACTCGTCGCGCTAGTGTTATCACAATCATCTTGATTTTACTTTGCCAAATTTATTGTCAATGTAAAATAAAATAAGTTGAATACGGAATACCAAATATTTATTATCTTTTTCTACCGTATTTTCCTTCGATTGATTGGAATTAATTTAACATTTCGATTTAAATAATAAATTTATTCAATATTAATTCGTTATAATCAGTTTAATAAATTATAAATCCTTTAAAATTATTATCTATTCTTTATAAATGATCGGCTTATTTATTTCTAATAATTATATTTAACACAGATAGGGTATTGTTTATATTTTGTCACATTTTGAGAATAATACCGATTTTTTTAGAACATGTATTTTTAATTTTTGTTTAATTTTAAAAGTAATGAACGGTAAATTAACGTTTTTATTAAAAACGAGGCTCGGATTGAAAGAATTTTTCAAACTATTTCCGACTTTTTTTTTAGAAAATATGTCTTTTCGACTTTTGTATTGTAAAATTTGACTGATCAACTTTTCTTTTTTCAGATTTTTAAAATATTTTAAAAATTGTAAGACTCTGGTTTAAAATTTTTTACATAACGTCTGGATTTCTTGGTTTGGACTTTTTTTCCTGCAATCCTCATTTTTTAAAGTATTACTTTTTTCAAAATTTTAGTATTTTTTTAAATCTTTAGTAAAATTTTTGAAATAAAATCCTTAACAATTTTAAATCACTTTCTAATAGAATTTTGAATTGTTTTTAAACTTATTTTTTATTTCATTCTTATAAAATTATTGAGTTATACAAAAAAAAAATGGATTGTAGGACAAAAATTCCAACCAAAAAAATCCAGACCGAAAAAGGTACTAAATTTTTAAAATTTTGAAAAAAATAAGACTTTTAAAAATGAGTTTTGTATGAATTAAAAAAATATCATTTTTAGAGTATTTTTTATAATTTTCAAATTAAACAATATAATAAATTGTTTAATTATTTTAAATAAGTAAATAATTTTTTTTTCAAATTATTTGACACTACAATATTTTAAGAATTAACCTTTGATAATAGCTTTTTACTCAGTGGCAGTGATATCAAAAGTTTTTCCCAATTTAAATTAAAAAATTTTATTAAATAATCATAGAATAAATTTTATAAATCTAACTTTAAAAATTAATGATAAATGAATTAAAATTAGAATGATTTGAATAAATTAGACTTTAATAATTTTTAAAAAAATATATTTAAAATTTGTAGTTAAAAACTTGAAAAATTTTCTAAATCAAAGACTGAAAGATTCTAAATAAATTTTTAAAAAATATTTCTATAAGTTATTCTGATTAAAAAATTAATGTTTACTTAATATCCAATAGTAATAATGGATTTAAAAAAGATAGATTTCTTACTGCAATTTTAATGTCTAGTAAAAGAATATTTATTATTAAAAAAAAAAATTATTTGGATTTTAAAACAAGTTTTTAAGCCAATTTTTATCAGATGGACGTCTTTAAAAAATTTTAATCTGTCAGTTAAAAATTATTTTTTTGTTTAGAACAAATTTATCTTTAAATTCTTATTTTTGAATTTAGCGCTACTTTTCATAACATATTGATTCCAACGAATGTACGTCAAATTAAGTGAGGCATTCGTTTTAAAGAGTACTTCACTTCCACTTCGCGCAGGTATAGTTTTGAAGAACCAGTTCACGTTAGCGTAGCTTTAGCATCAGCGTTTATGTTAACTACATTTTAGGTTAAATAGAATTTAAGTTAAATGGGATGTAGATTGAACGCAGTTTAGACTAAATGCTTTTTCGGCTAAATGCATTTTAGGTTAAATGGGATTTAGGTTAAATATAATTAAGGCTGAATGCATTTTAGGTTAAATGAGATTTATGTTAAATACATTTTAGTTTAATTGGATTTAGGTTAAATAGAATTTAGGGTAAATGGAATTTAGGTTGAATGGAGTTTAGGCTAAATGCTTTTTAGGCTGAATGCAGTTTAGGTTGAATAGTTTTAGGTTAAATGGCATTTTGGCTAAATAGGTTTTAGGGATTATTCATGCGCCTCGAGTTAGGGAGATAGAGAGATTAAAAAATAAAAAGTTTGACCGATAAAGAGTTAAAGAGATAAAGAGTTTGAGAGATAAAGAGTTTGAGAGATAAAGAGTTTAAGAGATAAAGAGTTTTTCAGAGATAAAGAGTTAATAAGATGAATAGTTTGAGAGATAAAAAGTTTAAGAGATAAAAGGTTTTGGAGATATAGAGTTAAAAAGATAAAGAGTTTTTCAGAGATGCAGAGTAGGAGAGACAAAGATTTTTAGAGATAAAAAGTTTGAGAGATAAATAGTTTGAGAGATAATTAGTTTAGGAGATAAATAGTTTAAGAGATAAAGAGTTAATGAGATGAACAGTTTAGGAGATAAAGAGTTTGAGAGATAACAGGTTTTGGAGATAAAGAATTTGAGAGATAAATATTTTGAAAAGTTAATAGTTTGAGAGATAAAGAGTGAAAGAGATAAAGAGTTAAAGAGATAAAGATTCACAAATAACACAATTTTCATATTATATATGGAAACGTTTGTGATCTAACTGATTCGTTCGCAGGTATAGCGGCTGTAGAATATAAGACACTGAATAAAGTATACGGTATTTCGCTGTGAGAGCAGTTGCAGCTCAGGCATTACGCAACCCTTAATTAACGTTTTTAGGTACAAGTTACTATTGAAAACTAATTGGTTGAAAGGCAAATGGTGAAAAGGGATATTTAATTTCACAAGCTTAATGTACCCTTTTACTAAGAATGGTCACTCAAAATATAATAGTTGGGTCGCCTCATCCTAGAATCATCCAGGTATTTTTTAATAACATAAAACAAATCTATGTTATTCTAAGAAGCTGGGACTTTTTTTAATTGTTTGCATTACTGTTTGTCAAGAATCCATGTCGACACCGAAATATGTAATAAAAAATGTGTATTACGATAATACTTAATACATTTACTTCCACATATTTTGAATTTTCAACGTAACTTATACTATACGTAATAAAACATAACTATTAAGTAATTGTTGCAAAAAAAAAAAAAAAAATACAGAAATTATTTTTTAACATTATTCTACAGTAGGAAAAAAAACTACTGACTCACAAAAATACAATACTTAAAGGACAAAACATTAAAAAATTATCGAAAAAAATGTGAATGAGCAATAAAAAAAATTCACCCCACATATAAAATTTTTTAAAGTAGAAGAGTATTAGTTATTTTAATCTGTTTGTTATAATAGTTTTTTTAATAATAATAATAATAATAATAATAAGCAATCCCGAAATGGGTTGCTTGGTGCTTCCGTTACCAAGCAGCTCAAAGATACTGGTCCTACTTGGCTCAGTACTAAAATGACCATTACAGAACATCGTATAGGTATTTGATCGTGTTGGTAAGGGAATTGTGGTACCCTTTACTAGATATCACAGAATTTCTGAGCTGACTGGGTCAAGTACTTGAATGGCATTTGAGATGGGGTTTTTGACACCCCAATCGGGCGCCTCCCCAGGTGGCGGATAGGGGAAGGCCTCTCAGATATGGGAGGTACCGAGCAAATTAAAATACCCGGGGCGGACCAAAAGTCAAATAGGGGTGGGCACCCGATATAATTGTCCACTCTGTGTTGGGATAACCTCCCACACATAGTATTTGCGGTTACGACGACTGTAACGCGCAGTGCCACCCACAATAGGTCTCTCTCGGATGGAGATCAGGGTTCAGTTGGGCGTGGCAATAGGATAAAACCCAGGCGACGACTAAGCAACGACCAGGGACAAGCTCGATTAAGGTTAAAGTGGACAGACCAACTTCGGAGGGACATTTTGTTGTGTTGGCAAAATAGTTCCCCTAACAGAAGAGGATACATGCAGAGGTTACATGCGCGATGGATCAATATGCACCCACAATACGCGGAAATGACGCCTCAGTACTTAAGAGATCAGGTATCCTCTCTGAGAAAAAGGGGATATGAAGCTCTTCTCCAAGACCAGGAAGACCCCTCAGAGAACACACAAATTTTGTGTGAAACACCAACGCCCGCAGCCGAAGATGGAAACATGAGTTCGAGGGAAACAAAAATTGATCTCAAGGTTTCCATTAAAATGGATAAAATCTCTGAAGGGAACAATGAACTCTCATTACTCTCAGATAGTGTAGATCTCTGGACATTGAACTGTGCTGTGTATGAAAAAGCTGTGTCCTCACTTCGCAAAAGTAACAGAAAATCTGTTGCGGAACGCGTTGCTAAGACCTGCCAGCGAATCAAACAAGTGCAGATCAAGATCGGGATAGCTTGAAGACATGCTTCTCAATTGCAGAGTGTGATTGCATATCTGGAATCAAATAGAAGATTTACTCCAAGAGTTTTGGAAATAGCCCAAACTCTTAAAAGATTGCATCACACTCTAAACAATTCAAAGTTGAAGACCATCAAGCAACACTGGATTGAGAAGATACGTTCTCTTGTCGTCATAAGGAAACGTTTAGAACGGCGGATGAAATGGATAAAGCAAAATAATATCTTTGCTACTAATCCTTCCCGCCTGTTCAGTGTACCATCAACAACCGTTGAAAGGCCTCCATGTCGTGAAGAGATTGAAACTTTCTGGAGCAACATCTATGGGACATCCCATTCAGTAAACGATGAAGGGTTATCTTTGTCACTCTTTCGCAGCTTCTTTGTCAGACAGGGGCTTAACCAATTTGTAGAGATATGTCCACCAATTACTGAAGAGGAGGTAAGAAAAGCAGTAGCTAGAACTAAGAACTTTTCAGCACCCGGGCCAGATAAGATTAATAATCTATGGTGGAAGAAGTTTACTTCAACTCAACAACATTTGACCCGTATATTCTCTACCTATCTCAACGGGGAATATGCAATACCACAGTGGTTGGTGGAAGGACGAACGGTACTTCTACCAAAATCAGGAGATTTGTCCAATCCAAAAAATTACAGACCAATTGCTTGTCTTAACACCTGCTACAAGCTATTTACTGGGGTCCTCAAGGAGAGGATATTGTCATCTATAGAACCAGTCTGGAGTGCGATAAGTGAACAACGAGGATGTAAGAGAGGCCTGTCAGGTTGTAGGGAGAACCTATTAATAGATAGGTGTGTTACCCAAGATTCGATATTTTATCGACGTAACCTGTCAATGGCTTGGATTGATTACCGCAAAGCTTTCGAGTCCACGAGTCACGAGCTGATTGTCAAGCTCCTTGAATGTTTAAAGGTACATCCGAGCATTGTGAGATGCTTAAAGGATCTAATGCTTAAGTGGAGGACAAGCTTTTTTGATATAACATCTGACAAACAGCAGGTGATGTCTAACATCATCTCGTTTAGAGAAGGAGTTTTTCAAGGCGACTCCCTTAGTCCACTTCTTTTTTGTATCTCCCTTTTACCTCTGTCTATTGCACTTCGAGAAAAACACTCTGGATACATGTGTGGCAAACCAAGAAATAGAGTCTATAAGATCAACCATCTTTTCTATATGGACGATCTGAAGCTCTATGCATCCAGTAAGGATGTGCTTAGAATTTTGGTGTTTGCCGTGGCCGAGTATTCCAGAGCCATAGGAATGGATTTTGGATTGGATAAATGTGCCGTCATCTATCTGATTAAAGGAAGAAATGAAACATCTGAAATTCCGAGGGACTCTGAGAACATTCAACTCATTGGTGGCAACACCATTTAACATCTTGCTGGTGGAGAGACTTACACATATCTTGGAATTCCACAGTCGGAGACTTAAGATGTGTGTGGGCTTAAAGATCGACTACAAACAAATGATCGTGGGCTTCTCAGAAAAATTTGGTCTTCCGAATTGTCTGGGAAGAACAAAATACAGGCCACAAATACATTAGCCATTCCTTTACTTCTCTATACCTTTGAAGCTGTTAAGTGGAATGTGAATGAGTTGAAAATACTAGATAGAGCAACCCGCAAGATGATGTCAATCCATCGTAATCATCATTCAAGGTCTTCCGTGCAACAAATTTACCTTCCAAGAGACCAGGGAGGAAGAGGTCTATTAAATTTAGAGTGTCTTCATCGAAGAATTGTACTGGCTGCAGCATGTTCGGTGATGAACAGTAGAGATCCCCTTATGCAATTTGTCCACCATCATGAAATTGCAAACGTTGGGGCGTTTTTATATCGTGCGGCAGAAAGAGCTGCAAATGAACTTAGTCTCCCATTTGAAGCCAGTGATATGGAGCACGGGTTAGCATCGTTAACACCATTGATGCCTAAAAAGTGTGTCAAGGAGGCAGAACAAGCGCTTTTGTTACAGGAACATAAAAGCAAACCTGTTCACGGGCAGTTCTATAATCTCATAGGTGAAATAGGATTGTCTCAAGGCTTGACTTTTGCTTTTCTTAAATCTGCTGGTTTGAGATCGGAGACTGAGGGATTTTTGTTCGCTTGTCAGGATGGTGTAATTAATACTCTGGTGTACCGCAGTCGTATGATGCATATACCTGTCGACAATAACAACTGTCGAGCATGTAAGCAATACCCGGAAACACTTAGTCACATTCTAAGTGCATGTCCGAAGTACGCGTGTTGCAGGTATATTGAAAGACACAATGCTGCACTAAAGGTGTTGTATTATCACCTTCGACACCAGTATGGTATAGATAAAGAACCCATCTTGCCGTATGCCCAAGGGGATCAGGAATCCGTTGTGGAAAATGAACAGTGTAAGATCTACTGGAATTTTTCTTTTTCTACAACTCATCGTATCAAAGCTACTAAGCCTGATATTAGTATGATATAATTATTTGAAATTCTTACAAATTTTAGACAATTTGTAAGAAATTTAAATAATTTATTATCAAGTTTTTTCCAATTTTTGTCAACTGAAATGTGATTATTTACAGAAGAATATTAGTTATTTTAATCTGTTTGTTATAATAGTTTTTTTTAATAATAATAATAATAAGAATAATAATAGTTTTTATTGTTAATTCAAAATAGAAAGCGGAATTTATAAAAAGAATATCCCCAACTCCCTTACTGAAATGTACTTTCACAAACCCCTGTTGACCAATCAAATGTAACCTGATGACCCCACCTACTTGAAGAAGTGACACGCCCCCAGATTTTCTAAATTTTGAAAATCTCCTGGCAAATTATAATATTGTAATGTTTGGCTGGATTCCTTCAGATAAATAAACGAAAATGTATTTTTCTAATAGGATCCAGGTAAAAACCTAGACTAAGCGTTTATGACAAACAAATAAATAAATTATTTGATATTCTTACAAATTTTATACAATTTGTAAGAAATTTAAATAATTTATTATCAGGTTTTTTCGAATTTTTGGTAACTGAAATGTGATTTATTACAGAAGAGTATTAGTTATTTTAATCTGTTTGTTCTAATAGTTTTTTTAATAATAATAATAATAATAATAAGAATAATAATAGTTTTTATTGTTAAGTCAAAATAGAAAGCGGAATTTATAAAAAGAATATCCCCAACTCCCTTACTGAAATGTACTTTCACAAACCCTTGTTGACCAATCAAATGTAACCTGATGACCCCACCTACTTGAAGAAGTGACACGCCCCCAGATTTTCTAAATTTTGAAAATCTCCTGGCAAATTATAATATTGTAATGTTTGGCTGGATTCATTCAGATAAATAAACGAAAATGTATTTTTCTAATGGGGTCTAGGTAAAAACCTGGAACAAGCGTTTATGACAAACAAATAATTAAATTACAGAAGAGTATTAGTTATCTTAATCTGTTTGTTATAATAGTTTTTTTAATAATAATAACTATAATAATAATAATAATAATAATAATAAGAATAAATTAATCCGGAATCTCTGTGATATTTGGTGCTATCCGCTACCAGATATCACAGAAACGCTTGATCGATTTGGTCAAGTCCTTAGTTGCCCTTTTCCAAACATCGTGGAAATACTTGGTTTGTTAGGCCGAGTGTTTAAAGGGCATCTAAGGTGGGGTTGCTGGACCTCAACCGGGCGCGTCCCCAGGTGGCGGATAGGGGGATCCTCCTAGATATAGGTGGTATCGGGGAAATGAAATACCCGACGCGGACCATAACCAGATAGGGCTTGACACCTGAAATAATTGTCAACCCTGTGATGGGTTAACCACCCCCACAGGGTAACTTGCGATTACGACAACTGTAACGCGCAGTGCCACCCACAATAGGTCTCTTTCGGATGGAGACCTGGGTTCAGTTGGGAGTGGCAATAGGATAGAACCCAGGCGACGACCAGGCTACGCCCGTGGACAAGCTCGTGAGCGTCTACGATAGACTGAGGAGATGAAGAGAGATGCCATCTTATGTTGGCGAAACTCTTCTCCTGACCGTAGAGGAATAATGAAGAGATGTTATGAGCGATGGATCACTATGTATCCCCAATACGCTCAAATAACATCTCAGAATCTAAGAGATCAGATATCCTCTCTGTTGGGTAGGGGATATGAAGCTCTCCTTCAAGAAGATCGAGACCCCGTAGAGAACAGACGATCAATTCTCACAACACAACAAATGGTCGAGCATAGTAATGTGGGCGCAAGAGAAACCAAAATTCATCACAAGGTTTCCATTAAAATGGACAAATTGGCAGCAGCGAAGAGAGAACTTTCGGACCTTTCAGAAGATGTAGACCTCTGGACATTGAACTGTGCAGTTTATGAAAAGGCGGTTTCTTTGCTTCGCGAAAGCAACAGAAAATCTGTTTCTGAGCGCATTGCAAGAACAAAACAACGAATTAAACAGGTACAGTTCAAGATTGGGGTGGCCAGACGGATGTCTTCTCAATTGCAGAGTGTGATTGCATATCTAGCAACAAATAGAGCATTTACTCCTAGAGTTTTGGGCATAGCCCAATCTCTAAAAAGATTGCATCATACTCTCAAGAAGTCTAAGCTGCAGAATATCAAGCAGCATTGGATTGAGAAGATACGTACTCTTGTAATTATAAGAGAACAATTAGAACGGCGTGTAAAATGGATAGAGCAAAATAACACTTTTGCTATCAATCCATCCCGCCTGTTCCCAGTACCTTCTCCAACCGTTGAAAAGCCACCTAGTCGTAAAGAGGTTGAAAACTTCTGGAAGAACATCTACGAAACCACATGTTCTCTAAACGATCAAGATGCATCTATACCACTCTTTCGTAGCTTCTGTCATCGGCAGGGGCTTAAACACCTTATGGAAGAGTGCTCACGAATCACTGAGGAGGAAGTGAGAAATGTAGTTGCTAAAACTAAGAACTATTCAGCACCCGGTCCAGACAAGATTAATAATCTATGGTGGAAGAAGTTCACTTTTACCCACCAACATTTGGCCCGTATATTTTCTAGCTTTCTTAACGGAGAAGATCACGTACCTCAGTGGTTGGTTGAAGGAAGAACGGTACTTCTACCAAAATCAGGAAATTTG
The DNA here is from genome assembly GCA_037103525.1 of Ganaspis brasiliensis. Taxonomy (NCBI): domain Eukaryota; kingdom Metazoa; phylum Arthropoda; class Insecta; order Hymenoptera; family Figitidae; genus Ganaspis; species Ganaspis brasiliensis. The sequence continues at coordinate 212,526 of JAZKLR010000107.1, forward strand.
TCTAATCCAATGAATTATAGACCAATAGCTTGTCTTAACACCTGTTACAAGCTATTCACTGGTATCCTCAAAGAGAGGATATTAACATCCATAGAGCCAGTGTGGAGTGCAATAGGTGAACAGCGAGGGTGTAAGAGAGGCCTAGCAGGTTGTAGGGATAACCTACTGATAGATAGGTGCGTGACCCAAGATTCGATATTTTATCGGCGCAACCTGTCAATGGCTTGGATTGATTACCGTAAAGCATTCGACTCTACGAGTCACGAATTGATTATCAAGCTTCTTGAATGCTTAAAGGTACATCCAAACATTGTGAGATGCTTGAAAGATCTAATGCTCAAGTGGAGGACAAGGTTTTTTATAACATCGAACAAACAACAGGTGAATACTAACATCGTCACCTATAAAAGAGGAGTTGTTCAAGGAGACTCACTCAGTCCTCTACTTTTTTGCATCTCCCTCTTGCCTCTGTCTATTGTTCTTCGAGAAAAGCACTCTGGATACATGTGTGGCAAACCAAAAAATAGAGTATATAAGATCAACCACCTTTTTTATATGGATGATCTTAAGCTCTATGCCTCCAGTAAGGAGGCACTTAATATCTTAGTGTTTGCAGTAGCTGTGTATTCCAGAGCTATAGGTATGTCTTTTGGATTGGACAAATGTGCCGTGATTCATCTAAATAGAGGAAGACGAGAAACATCGGATTTACAAACTAACTCTGAGGACCTTCAGCTCATTGGTGGCAACACCATACAACATCTTGGTGTAGGGGATGCTTACACATATCTTGGGATTCCACAATCGGAGACTCAGGATGATTGTAAGCTTAAAGATCATCTGCAAAAGAAATATCGAGGTCTTCTTAGAAAAATTTGGTCATCTGAATTATCTGGGAAGAATAAGATACAAGCCACAAATACATTAGCCATTCATTTACTTCTCTATACATTTGGAGCTGTTAAGTGGAATGTGGATGACCTGAAGTTACTAGATAGAGAGACACGTAGGATGATGTCAATACATCGATGTCATCACCCAAGGTCTTCTGTACCTCGAATTTACCTTCCACGCGATTAGGGAGGGAGAGGTCTACTTAGTGTAGAGTGTCTTCATCGCCGTATTGTATTGGCTGCGGCGTGTTCGGTGATGAACAGTAATGATCCTCTAATGCAATTTGTCCACCATCATGAAATTGCAGATAATGGGGCATTTTTATATCAAGCGGCAAATAGAGCGGCAAAGGAACTTAATCTTCGATTTGATACAAATAATACCGAACATGGAATAGCGTCATTACCACCTTTGATGCTTAAAAGACAAGTGAAGCAGGCTGAACATGTACTTCTATTGGAGCAACATGTTAGGAAGCCTCTTCATGGGCAATTCTATAAGATTCTTAGGGAGATGGAGTTGTCTAAGGATCTGTCTTTTAGATTTCTGAAATCTGCTGGTTTAAGATCGGAGACTGAGGGATTTTTATTTGCTTGCCAAGATGGTGTTATCAATACCTTATATTATCGCAGTAAGGTCATGCAGATACCTGTCGACAATTACAACTGTCGAGCATGTAAACAATATCCGGAAACACTTACTCACATTCTAAGTGCGTGTCCGACGTATGCATGTTCCAGGTATATTGAAAGACACAATGCTGGACTTAAGGTATTGTATTACCATCTTCGACACCAATATGGTGTAGATAAGGAACCTGTCTTGCCATACGCCCAAGAGGATCAGGAGGCTGTTGTGGAGAATGAGAATTGCAGAATCTACTGGAATTTTTCATTTTCTACCACTCATCGTATCAGTGCTACTAAGCCTGATATAGTACTCCAGGATCATAAAGGTAAGATCATCTGCGTGATTGAGTTTTCGGCTCCTGCCGAGGGCAATATCGCTCAGAAGGAGGATGAGAAACGGCAAAAGTATCAAGACCTGCTGTTCGAATTGAGGAGAATACACAGAGGCTATAAAGTCCATTTAGTTGTCCTTATTCTCGGCTGTCTGGGGGGGATGAGAGCTTCATTTGTTAGCCAGCTTCAAAGAGTTCCAACCTGCGAGCGTCAAGCTGACGCATTGGCAGGTCGAATGCAGAAGGCAGTTCTGCTGAGCTCTCTTCATCTGGTCAGGCAGCACTGTTCTTCATAATATATCATCACGAAGGTAGCTCTAAAAAAACATCCAATAGCGTTCCTGGCCACCGCGTAAGAACAACAGCGGCAACGGACAGGAACACCTACAGAACAGTAAACTGAAAACACCTCGAGCAAAGGAATCGCGCTATTGCTTACCTTTCAGGACAGAAGGAGCAAAAGCGGATAAGAATACGTAAGGCAAGAATGGGAGAAGTTGTTTTAGTGAGGTATTACCACAGCATGTGGTCGAGTCCCACACGAACAAGTGCGTAAATGCATTTTTTCCTCTCCTAAACTTGTTTTGTAAAAAAAAAAAAAAAAAAAAAAATAATAATAACAGTTTTTATTGTTAATTCAAAATGGAAAGCGGAATTTATAAAAAGAATATCCCCAACTCCCTTACTCCAATGTACTTTCACAAACCCCTGTTGACCAATCAAATGTAACCTGATGACCCCACCTACTTGAAGAAGTGACACGCCCCTAGATTTTCTAAATTTTAAAAATCTCCTGTCAAATTATAATATTGTAATGTTTGGCTGGAATCCTTAAGATAAATAAACGAAAATGTATTTTTCTAATGGGGTCCAGGTAAAAACCTAGACCAAGCGTTTATGACAAACAAATAAATAAATTATTTGAAATTCTTACAAATTTTAGACAATTTGTAAGAAATTTAAATAATTTATTATCAGGTTTTTTCCAATTTTTGTTAACTGAAATGTGATTCATTACAGAAGAGTATTAGTTATCTTAATCTGTTTGTTATAATAGTTTTTTTAATAATAACAATAATAATAATAATAATAATAATAATAATAATAATAATAATAATAATAAGAGATTCCCGAAATGGGTTGCTTGGTTTATCCGTTACCAAGCAGCTCAAAGATACTGGTCCGACTTGGCTCAGTACTAAGATGACCATTACAGAACATCGTGTAGGTATTTGATCGGGTTGGTGAGGGAATTGTGGTACCCTTTACGGGATATCACAGAGTTTCTTAGCCGACTGGGTCGGGTACTTGAATGTCATTTGAGATGGGGTTTCTGATACCCCAATCAGGCGCCTCCCCAGGTGGCGGATAGGGGAAGGCCTCTCAGATATGGGAGGTACCGAGGAAATTAGAATACCCGGGGCGGACCAAAAGTCAGATAGGGGTGGGCACCCGATATAATTGTCCACTCTGTGTTGGGATAACCTCCCACACAGAGTATTTGCGGTTACGACGACTGTAACGCGCAGTGCCACCCACAATAGGTCTCTCTCGGATGGAGATCAGGGTTCAGTTGGGAGTGGCAATAGGACAGAACCCAGGCAACGACCAGGCATTGACCCGGGACAAGCTAGAGTACGTTTTAAATGGACGGACCAACTTCGGAAGGACATCATGCTGTGTTGGCAAAACAGTAGTCCTTGCAGAAGAGGATACATGCTAAGGTTGCATGAGCGATGGGTCAATATGTACCCCCAATACGCTCAAATGACACCTCAGTATTTAAGAGACCAAGTATCCTTTCTGCGAAAAAAGGGACATGAAGCTTTTCTTCAGCAGGAAGAAGAAGAACCCTCCGAGAACCTTCAGGTTCCGACGGTAACACCTACACCAACGACCGAGGAAGGGTACATGAGGTCTAGGGAAACCAAAGTACAGGGTCAGATTAATTGTTCTTGTACTCGGTTGTTTAGGAGGGATGCGAGCTTCATTTGTGAGCCAATTACAAAAAATTCCTAGCTGCGAGCACAAGGCTAATGCGTTGGCGGTTCGCATGCAGAAGGCTGTTCTTCTAAACTCTCTAAATCTGGTTCGGCAGCACTGTTCATTATAAGATCCTATTCGGTAGCTCTAAAAAAGCATCCAACAACGTTCTTGACCACCGCTTAAGAATATCGGCGGCAATGGGTGAGAACAACAGTGTAAGAAACGAAAATAACAACTCTAGTAAATGAATCACGCTTTTGCTTACCCTCCAGGACGGATGGAGCTATAGTGGATTAGAATATGTAAAGCAAGAATGGGAGAGGTTGTTTTAGTGAGGTATTACCACAGCACGTGGTCGAGTCCCACACTAACAAGTGCGTAAATGCATTTTTTCCTCTCCTAAACTTGTTTTGTAAAAAAAAAAAAAAAAAAAAAAAAAAAAAGAAGAGATTGAAAACTTTTGGAGTAACATCTATGGGAAAGCCCATTTAGTGAACGATGAAGAGTCATCCTTAACACTCTTTCGTAGCTTCTGTTTTAGACAGGGGCTTGACCATCCAGCAGAGGTAAGTCCACCAATTACTAAGGAGGAGGTGAGAAACATAGTTGCTAAAACGAAGAAGTTTTCAGCACCCGGGCCAGATAAGATTAATAACTTTTGGTGGAAGAAGTTCTCTTCAACTCACCAACATTTGGCTCGGCTATTCTCTACCTTTCTCAACGGTCAACATCCAATACCACAGTGGTTGGTGGAAGGACGAACGGTACTCTTACCAAAATCTGGTGATTTATCTATTCCAAAAAATTATAGACCCATAGCTTGTCTTAACACCTGCTACAAGCTATTCACTGGCATCCTCAAAGAGAGGATTTTGACATGCATCGAGCCAGTTTGGAGTGCAATAAGCGAACAGCGAGGGTGCAAGAGAGGTCTGGCAGGTTGTAGGGCGAACCTATTGATTGATAGGTGTATTACCCAAGACGCGATATTTTATCGACGTAACCTGTCAATGGCTTGGATTGATTACCGAAAGGCATTTGACTCTACAAGTCATGAGCTGATCATCAAGCTCCTTGAATGCTTAGAGGTACATCCGAACATTGTGAGATGCTTAAAGGAGCTAATGCTCATGTGGAGGACAAGGTTTGTTATAACATCCAACAAACAGCAAGTGATGACTAACATCATCTCGTTTGGAAGAGGAGTTTTCCAAGGAGACTCCCTAAGTCCTCTACTTTTTTGCATCTCCCTCTTGCCTCTGTCTGTAGTACTCCGAGAAAAATACTCTGGATACATGTGTGGAAAACCCAGAAATAGAGTCCATAAGATCAACCATCTATTTTATATGGACGATCTTAAGCTATATGGATCCAGCAAGGACGAATTAAAAATTCTGGTGTTTGCAGTAGCCGAGTTCTCCAGAGCTATTGGTATGGATTTTGGATTAGATAAATGTGCTGTTATCCATTGAATTAAAGGGAGTCCAGAAACAGCTGAAATGTCGAGCGACTCTGAGAATATTCAGCTCATTGGTGGCAATACCATTCATCACCTTGGTGTTGGGGAAACTTACACATATCTTGGAATTACTCAATCGGAAAGTCAAGATTTGTGTGGGCTTAAAGATCTTCTCCATATGAAATACCATGGTCTTCTCAGAAAAATTTGGGCTTCTGAACTATCTGGGAAGAATAAGATACAAGCCACAAACACATTAGCCATTCCTTTACTACTCTATACATTTGGAGCAGTTAAGTGGAATGTGAATGAGTTGAAGGAACTAGATAGAGAAACTCGCAAGATGATGACTATACATCGAAGTCATCATCCTAGGTCTTTCGTACCTCGCATTTACCTTCCACGCGATCGGGGAGGAAGAGGTCTTTTAAATTTAGAGTGTCTTCATCGTAGAAATGTTTTATCTGCAGCATGCTCAGTCATAAACAGTAGAGATCCTCTTATGCAATTTGTTCACCATCATGAAATTGCAAATGTTGGGGCGTTTTTATATCGAGCGTCAGAAAGAGCTGCAAGTGAACTTAGTCTCCCATTTGAAACCAGGGATATGGAACACGGTTTAGCATCTTTAACACCATTAATGATATGTAGAAAGACACAATGCTGCGCTTAAGGTGCTGTATTATCACCTTCGACACCAATATGGTATAGATAAAGAACTTATCTTTCCGTATGCCCAGGGGGATCAGGAGTCCGTTGTGGAAAATGATGAGTGTAAGATCTACTGGAATTTTTCTTTTTCCACCACTCATCGTATCAGCGCCAATAAACCTGATATAGTGCTCCAGGATCATAAAAGTAAGGTCATTTGTGTGATAGAGTTTTCGGCACCTGCTGAGAGCAATATCACTCAAAAGAAGGATGAGAAGCGGACAAAGTATCAAGACCTTCTGTTTGAATTGAGTAAAATATATCCAGGCTACAGGGTCAGATTAATTGTTCTTGTACTCGGTTGTTTAGGAGGGATGCGAGCTTCATTTGTGAGCCAATTACAAAAAATTCCTAGCTGCGAGCACAAGGCTAATGCGTTGGCGGTTCGCATGCAGAAGGCTGTTCTTCTGAACTCTCTAAATCTGGTTCGGCAGCACTGTTCATTATAAGATCCTATTCGGTAGCTCTAAAAAAGCATCCAACAACGTTCTTGACCACCGCTTAAGAATATCGGCGGCAATGGGTGAGAACAACAGTGTAAGAAACGAAAATAACAACTCTAGTAAATGAATCACGCTTTTGCTTACCCTCCAGGACGGATGGAGCTATAGTGGATTAGAATATGTAAAGCAAGAATGGGAGAGGTTGTTTTAGTGCGGTATTACCACAGCACGTGGTCGAGTCCCACACGAACAAGTGCGTAAATGCATTTTTTCCTCTCCTAAACTTGTTTTGTAAAAAAAAAAAAAAAAAAAAAATAATAATAAGAATAATAACAGTTTTTATTGTTAATTCAAAATGGAAAGCGGAATTTATAAAAAGAATATCCCCAACTCCCTTACTCCAATGTACTTTCACAAACCCCTGTTGACCAATCAAATGTAACCTGATGACCCCACCTACTTGAAGAAGTGACACGCCCCCAGATTTTCTAAATTTTGAAAATCTCTTGTCAAATTATAATATTGTAATGTTTGGCTGGAATCCTTCAGATAAATAAACGAAAATGTATTTTTCTAATGGGGTCCAGGTGAAAACCTGGACCAAGCGTTTATGACAAACAAATAAATAAATTATTTGAAATTCTTACAAATTTTAGACACTTTGTAAGAAATTTAAATAATTTATTATCAGGTTTTTTCGAATTGTTGGTAACTGAAATGTGATTTATTACAGAAGAGTATTAGTTATTTTAATCTGTTTGTTATAATAGTTTTTTTAATAATAATAATAATAATAAGAATAATAATAGTTTTTATTGTTAATTAAAAATAGAAAGCGGAATTTATAAAAAGAATATCCCCAACTCCCTTACTGAAATGTACTTTCACAAACCCTTGTTGACCAATCAAATGTAACCTGATGACCCCACCTACTTGAAGAAGTGACACGCCCCCCGATTTTCTAATTTTTGAAAATCTCCTGGCAAATTATAATATTGTAATGTTTGGCTGGATTCCTTCAGATAAATAAACCAAAATGAATTTTTCTAATGGGGTCTAGGTAAAAACCTGGGCCAAGCGTTTATGACAAACAAATAAATAAATTATTTGAAATTCTTATAAATTTTAGACAATTTGTAAGAAATTTAAATAACACAGCCCCAAAAAAAAAAAGTGTCATGTACTTTTGACCGGAATACCCTAGCCCTATGTATTTTGACGCGCTGAACACGAATCCGAAGTCCATTTTGCTCCATCACGTCAGGATTTTTTTCTAACCTCAAAAAACATGTCGAATTTTGAGAGGTAGGCGATTTTTTAAAAAAATTTATGGATTTACTTTAAACTTGGTATCTGGGGGTTTTTTGGGTCGCTGATTACGAATCTGAAGTAAGATTTTCAAAATTCAAAATGGCGGATCCAATATGGCGGACGGATTTTGAAAAAATTTGAAGATTTACTTCAAACTTGGTATCTGGGGGTTTTTTCGGTCGCTGATTGCGAATCTGACGTCATATTTTCGAAATTTTTATGAAATTTGGTATCTTCAGGTTTTTAAGTTGCTGAGTGTGATTTCGAAGCGAGTTTCTCACATTTTCAAATATGACTTCTATTACAATTTTATCATAAAATATTCCTTGGTAACAGATTGGATATGTTTGGTGCAGAAGCCAAATAAGAAAGTAAATTGTTCCATTCTGCATCTTATTCCTGATGGACATATCATTGTCATTCTATGTCTAACGTTCTTATTGAGCTTTGGCACAATTTAAATCCTGCTGCTTCGATAAATGTAGTAGGTGATGACAACTGCCCGGAAGCGGATGTGTAGAATGATTCGCTTCCTGTTTATCGAAGTAACGAAGCCAGCGTAGGCGCGCTGCCTTGCAGGTGGGCGTTAGGGTGTGAGGATGATACCGTAGTGTGTCCGACGACGAGTTGACATTGTCCTCGTCAAAGTCGGAAAGCTCTCATACTTAGGCCTGGGGAGGTATGAGAGTTATCATCTCTAGGACGGTGGACTCGCCTGCGATCGGACCAGGATCCCTAACGTGCGGGTTATTCAATAAATCATGGCTTTTCAAAATCAAAACAACACAAAAACTTCAAATGCTTCAAAACTTAATTTTAAAGCATTAATATCAAAACACATATGCAATAGCAATGCAGGTGCATTTTGTTATATATGTGGACAGTTCGATGTTCCAAAGAATTGTAAACCAATCAATGACAATATTAGACAAATTTACAAAGATTGCTTTGATTTAGAGATAGCCGATCAAAATGAAAATTGGGTTCCACACAAAATTTGCTTATCCTGTCACATAATGTTAACTCGTTGGAATAATACTAAGGAGGATAAGTACTTTAAATTTAAAAAACCAGTGCTGTGGAAAAAACCATTAAAACAAGAAGATTGTTACTTTGGCATGACCAATGTAGAAGGTTATAATAACAAGAATAAAGGAAAAATTTTGTACGCTGATGTGCCAACTGTAACAGAACCAGAAATTTTTTGTGATACACCTTCTTCTTCAAAAAATTTTGAAATCGACTGTTCAAAAGTAGAAGATGTATTTAGTGATATAGATGACGACATGAGTATTGATAACAAAGATGACTATTACATTCCAACTGGTGAACAGGAAGAAGAAATACCTGAAAAGTTCACACAAGAAGAACTCAGCAATCTCATCAGAGATTTAAAACTACCAAAAGATGTTGCAGAATATCTTGCATCAGTTCTTAAGAAGAAAAAAATGCTATCGAAAGGAACTACATCTTCCTTTTATCGCGATAGGGAAAAGGAATTCAGAAAATATTTTACAGAAGACAAAAAGCAGTCATTGGTATATACTTCTGACATTAATGGGTTAATGGATCAATTAAAACCTGGCGTATACAAAGATGAAGATTGGAGGTTATTCATAGACTCTTCTAAAAGAAGTTTAAAAGCAGTATTACTTCATAATACTAATATTTATGGTTCGATTCCCATGGCTCATTCTACAGAACTTAAAGAAAGCTATGAATCTGTAAAACTAGTTTTAGATAAAATAAAATATCAAGAACATAACTGGCAAATTTGTGGGGATTTAAAGATCTTAAGTATTATGCTTGGACAACAAGCAGGTTTCACAAAAACGCCCTGTTTTTTGTGTCTGTGGGATAGTAGAGATAGAAAGAATCATTACAAAAAAAAAAGGAATGGCCAAAAAGAAAATCTTTTAAACCAGGATCGAGAAATATCATTAAGAAGCCATTGATTCATCCCTCAAAGGTGTTGCTTCCACCATTGCACATTAAACTAGGAGCAGCAAAACAGTTTGTTAAGAGTTTAGATAAAAATGGAAAATGTTTTAAATACCTAGAACAAAAATTCCCTGAGGTCTCTGATGCCAAACTAAATGAGGGAGTTGTTGATGGCCCACAAATTCGAAAATTATTAAAAGATGTGAAATTTGTCGGAAACATGAGTAAAACTGAGAAAAATGCATGGATTAGTTTTAAACTAATTGTTGAAAATTTTCTGGGGAATAACAAAAGCGAGAATTGGGAAGAAATGGCAAATAATATGATAACAAACTTCGGAAAGCAAGGATGCTTGATGAGCTTGAAGCTACATTTCTTAGAATCACATCTAAAGTACTTCCCCGAAAATTTAGGAGACTACAGTGAGGAACAGGGAGAGCGATTTCATCAAGACCTTAAAGAAATGGAACGTCGTTATCAAGGAAGGTGGGGCGTAAATATGATGGCCGACTTTTGCTGGATGCTGAAAAGGGATGTTGTACCAGGTAGTGTGAACTTAAAGAGAAAACCGCTACACAGATCTTTCGAAAACAAAAGAGTGCGCTACCATAAAAAGGAATAAAGGAAACTTATATACTTCAGAACTGACATATTGAATTTTGACAATCTGTTTTCAGATTTGCAATCAGTCACCCCACAAACCACTAGATACCAAATTTTATGTAAATTTTAATATTTTAAAAAAATTCATCAGCCATATTCTTGCCGCCAAGTAAATCTTAATATGTTTTTTAATTCGGCCGCAATATTGGATCCGCCATTTTGAAATTGAAAATCGAACTTCAGATTCGTAATCAGCGACCCAAAAAAACCCCAGATACCAAGTTTGAAGTAAATCTTCGATTTTTTTCAAAATTCGTCCGCCATATTGGATCCGCCATTTTGAATTTTGAAAATCTAACTTCAGATTCGTAATCAGCGACCCAAAAAAACCCCAGATACCAAGTTTGAAGTAAATCTTCAAATTTTTTAAAAATTCATACGCCATATTGGATCCGCCATTTTGAATTTTGAAAATCGAACTTCAGATTCGTAATCAGCGACCCAAAAAAACCCCAGATACCAAGTTTAAAGTAAATCTTCGATTTTTTTCAAAATTCGTCCGCCATATTGGATCCGCCATTTTGAATTTTGAAAATCTAACTTCAGATTCGTAATCAGCGACCCAAAAAAACCCCAGATACCAAGTTTGAAGTAAATTTTCCAATTTTTTAAAAATTCATCCGCCATATTGGATCCGCCATTTTGAATTTTGAAAATCTAACTTCAGATTCGTAATCAGCGACCCAAAAAACCCCCAGATGCCAAGTTTGAAGTAAATCTTCAAATTTTTTCAAAATTCGTCCGCCATATTGGATCCGCCATTTTGAATTTTGAAAATCTAACTTCAGATTTATAATCAGCGACCCAAAAAACCCCCAGATACCAAGTTTGAAGTAAATCCAAAAATTTTTTTAAAAAATCGCCTACCTCTCAAAATCCGACATGTTTTTTGAGGTTAGAAAAAAATCCTGACGTGATGGAGCAAAATGGACTTCGGATTCGTGTTCAGCGCGTCAAAATGCATAGGGCTAAGGTATTCCGGTCAAAAGTACATGACACTTTTTTTTTTGTGGGGCTGTGTAATTTATTATCAGGTTTTTTTCAATTTTTGTTAACTGAAATGTGATTTATTACAGAAGAGTATTAGTTATTTTAATCTGTTTGTTATAATAGTTTTTTTTAATAATAATAATAATAATAATAATAATAATTTTTTTTTTTTTTTTTTTACAAAACAAGTTTAGGAGAGGAAAAAATGCCTTTACGCACTTGTTCGTGTGGGACTCAACCACGTGCTGTGGTAATACCGCACTAAAACAACCTCTCCCATTCTTGCCTTACGTACTCTTATCCGCTTTTGCTCCTTCCGTCCTGAAAGGTAAGCAAGAGCGCGATTCTTTTGCTCGAGGTGTTTTCAGTTCACTGTTCTGTAGGTGCCCCTGTCCCTTGCCGCTGTTGTTCTTACGCGGTGGCCAGAAACGCTATTGGATGCTTTTTTAGAGCTACCTTCGTTATATTATATTATGAAGAACAGTGCTGTCGGACCAGATTAAGTGAACCCAGAAGAACAGCCTTTTGCATACGAACCGTCAATGCTTTAGCTTGACGTTCGCAGTTTGGTATCTTTTTCAATTGGCTTATAAATGAAGCTTTAATCCCTCCCAAACAGCCTAGTATGAGAACAATTAATCGGATTTTATTTTATCCATTTTAATGGAAACCTTGAGATGAATTTTGGTTTCCCCCGAACTCATGTTTTCATCTTCGGCTGCGGGCGTTGGTGTTTTTATTCTTATTATTATTATTTTACCCGAAATGGGTTGCTTGGTTTATCCGTTACCAAGCAGCTCAAAGATACTGGTCCGACTTGGCTCAGTACTAAGATGACCATTATAGAACATCGTGTAGGTATTTGATCGGGTTGGTGAGGGACTTGTGGTACCCTTTACGGGATATCACAGAATTTCTTAGCCGACTGGGTCGGGTACTTGAATGTCATTTGAGATGGGGTTTCTGATACCCCAATCGGGCGCCTCCTCAGGTGGCGGATAGGGGAAGGCCTCTCAGATATGGGAGGTACCGAGGAAATTAGAATACCCGGGGCGGACCAAAAGTCAGATAGGGGTGGGCACCCGATATAATTGTCCACTCTGTGTTGGGATAACCTCCCACACAGAGTATTTGCGGTTACGACGACTGTAACGCGCAGTGCCACCCACAATAGGTCTCTCTTGGATGGAGAGCAGGGTTCAGTTGGGAGTGGCAATAGGACAGAACCCAGGCAACGACCAGGCATTGACCCGGGACAAGCTAGAGTACGTTTTAAATGGACGGACCAACTTCGGAAGGACATCATGCTATGTTGGAAAAACAGTAGTCCTTGCAGAAGAGGATACATGCTAAGGCTGCATGAGCGATGGGTCAATATGTACCCCCAATACGCTCAAATGACACCTCAGTATTTAAGAGACCAAGTATCCGTTCTGCGAAAAAAGGGACATGAAGCTTTTCTTCAGCAGAGGATGTAGATCTTTGGACATTAAATTGTGCTGTGTACGAAAAAGCAAAGGTCCTGCTTCGTGAAAGTAACAGAAAATCTGTTCCAGACCGCGTCGATAGGACCTTTAAACGAATCAGACAAGTACAGTTTAAGATTGGGGTGGCTCACACTCTGAAGAAATCGAAGTTGCAGACCATCAAGCAACATTGGATTGAGAAGATACGTTCTCTTGTTGTTATAAGAGAGCGTTAAGAACGGCGGATTAAATGGATAAAGCAAAATAATACCTATGCTACTAATCCTTCTCGCCTGTTCAGTCCACCATCGCCAACTGTCGAAAGACCCCCATGTCGTGAAGAGATTGAAAACTTCTGGAGTAACATCTATGGAAAAGCCCATTCAGTGAACGATGAAGAGTCATCCTTAACACTCTTTCGTAGCTTCTGTTTTAGACAGGGGCTTGACCATCCAGCAGAGGTAAGTCCACCAATTACTAAGGAGGAGGTGAGAAACATAGTTGCTAAAACGAAGAACTTTTCAGCACCCGGGCCAGATAAGATTAATAACTTTTGGTGGAAGAAGTTCTCTTCAACTCACCAACATTTGGCTCGGCTATTCTCTACCTTTCTCAACGGTCAACATCCAATACCACAGTGGTTGGTGGAAGGACGAACGGTACTCTTACCAAAATCTGGTGATTTATCTATTCCAAAAAATGATAGACCCATAGCTTGTCTTAACACCTGCTACAAGCTATTCACTGGCATCCTCAAAGAGAGGATTTTGACATGCATCGAGCCAGTTTGGAGTGCAATAAGCGAACAGCGAGGGTGCAAGAGAGGTCTGGCAGGTTGTAGGGCGAACCTATTGATTGATAGGTGTATTACCCAAGACGCGATATTTTATCGACGTAACCTGTCAATGGCTTGGATTGATTACCGAAAGGCATTTGACTCTACAAGTCATGAGCTGATCATCAAGCTCCTTGAATGCTTAGAGGTACATCCGAACATTGTTAGATGCTTAAAGGAGCTAATGCTCATGTGGAGGACAAGGTTTGTTATAACATCCAACAAACAGCAAGTGATGACTAACATCATCTCGTTTGGAAGAGGAGTTTTCCAAGGAGACTCCCTAAGTCCTCTACTTTTTTGCATCTCCCTCTTGCCTCTGTCTGTAGTACTCCGAGAAAAATACTCTGGATACATGTGTGGAAAACCCAGAAATAGAGTCCATAAGATCAACCATCTATTTTATATGGACGATCTTAAGCTATATGGATCCAGCAAGGACGAATTAAAAATTCTGGTGTTTGCAGTAGCCGAGTACTCCAGAGCTATTGGTATGGATTTTGGATTAGATAAATGTGCTGTTATCCATTTAATTAAAGGGAGACCAGAAACAGCTGAAATGTCGAGCGACTCTGAGAATATTCAGCTCATTGGTGGCAATACCATTCATCACCTTGGTGTTGGGGAAACTTACACATATCTTGGAATTCCTCAATCGGAAAGTCAAGATTTGTGTGGGCTTAAAGATCATCTCCATATGAAATACCATGGTCTTCTCAGAAAAATTTGGGCTTTTGAACTATCTGGGAAGAATAAGATACAAGCCACAAACACATTAGCCATTCCTTTACTACTCTATACATTTGGAGCAGTTAAGTGGAATGTGAATAAGTTGAAGGAACTAGATAGAGAAACTCGCAAGATGATGACTATACATCGAAGTCATCATCCTAGGTCTTCCGTACCTCGCATTTACCTTCCACGCGATCGGGGAGGAAGAGGTCTTTTAAATTTAGAGTGTCTTCATCGTAGAATTGTTTTATCTGCAGCATGCTCAGTCATAAACAGTAGAGATCCTCTTATGCAATTTGTTCACCATCATGAAATTGCAAATGTTGGGGCGTTTTTATATCGAGCGGCAGAAAGAGCTGCAAGTGAACTTAGTCTCCCATTTGAAACCAGGGATATGGAACACGGTTTAGCATCTTTAACACCATTAATGCTTAAAAAACGTGTTAAGGAAGCAGAACATGCGCTTCTGTTACAGGAGCATATTGACAAGTCTGTGCATGGACGGTTTTTCAGTCTCATAAAAGAGTTGGGACTGTCTGGGGTTTTGTCATTTGCTTTCCGCAAGTCTGCTGGTTTGAAATCGGAGACTGAAGGATTTTTATTTGCTTGCCAGGATGGAGTGATAAATACTTTGGTGTATCGCAGTCAAGTGATGCATATATCTGTCGACAATACCAACTGTCGAGCGTGCAGGCAATACCCGGAGACACTTAGTCACATTCTAAGTGCGTGCCCGAAGTATGCATGTTACAGATATGTAGAAAGACACAATGCTGCGCTTAAGGTGCTGTATTATCACCTTCGACACCAATATGGTATAGATAAAGAACCCATCTTTCCGTATGCCCAGGGGGATCAGGAGTCCGTTGTGGAAAATGATGAGTGTAAGATCTACTGGAATTTTTCTTTTTCCACCACTCATCGTATCAGCGCCAACTCCCTTACTGCAATGTACTTTCACGAACCCCTGTTGACCAATCAAATGTAACCTGATGACTCCACCGACTTGAAGAAGTGACACGCCCCCCGATTTTCTAAATTTTGAAAATTCCGGATTAATTTATTCTTATTATTATTATTATTATTATTATTATTATAGTTATTATTATTAAAAAAACTATTATAACAAACAGATTAAGATAACTAATACTCTTCTGTAATTTAATTATTTGTTTGTCATAAACGCTTGTTCCAGGTTTTTACCTAGACCCCATTAGAAAAATACATTTTCGTTTATTTATCTGAATGAATCCAGCCAAACATTACAATATTATAATTTGCCAGGAGATTTTCAAAATTTAGAAAATCTGGGGGCGTGTCACTTCTTCAAGTAGGTGGGGTCATCAGGTTACATTTGATTGGTCAACAAGGGTTTGTGAAAGTACATTTCAGTAAGGGAGTTGGGGATATTCTTTTTATAAATTCCGCTTTCTATTTTGAATTAACAATTAAAACTATTATTATTCTTATTATTATTATTATTAAAAAAACTATTATAACAAACAGATTGAAATGACTAATACTTTTCTGTTAATAATCACATTTCAGTTAACAAAAATTGGAAAAAACCTGATAATAAATTATTTAAATTTCTTACAAATTGTCTAAAATTTGTAAGAATTTCAAATAATTTATTTATTTGTTTGTCATAAACGCTTGGTCCAGGTTTAGCGCTTCCTGTTTAAGTTTATTTAACGCGGAAGGCTCCTTCGAAAAAGGGAAAAGTTGCTTACAGAACGTACAGATGAAATCTGCAACGTTACAATATTAAAACTTTTTATACCGGATGAAAGTACAATTTATAAGGTAAATTATGGTCATAGGGATAAAATTTTATTTTGAACATAAACATTTTTTAAAGCATTTTTTCTAATTGTTAAAATTTTCGGTCTAAAAAAAAGTGGCCTCAAGGTGGACACCAGGAACACAAGAAGGACCTTCGTCGCGGTTAAAGTTTCAATCAACAAACGGTAAGTTAAAATCTCCACAAATACAAAAAGTCGCTTTTGGAAAGGAATTATAAACATCCTCAATGATGTGACAGGTATTAATATAAACACCTAAAGGACTATTAGGAGGAATATAAAAAGAACCAAAAATGTAAGTGTCAGACTGAATTATGCATTTCACAAAAATATGTTCAATAGAATGGATATTAGTTATAACAGGGGTAGATTGATAATAGGATTTAACTGCAATTAAAACTCCACCGCCTCTAAGATTATCACTTGTACGCGGATTCCTGTCACATCGATAAACAGAATAATTATCAAAACCTAATTCCAAGGTATTAAAATTAGGAGACAACCAGGTCTCAGAAAAAATTATGATATCATAGGAAATCAACGGGAGAGAAACTTTTGTAACTTAAAGTTACAAAACTTTTTATAGACACAAAAGTACGTGGTATGTGTAGAAGAAAAACTAACTGGTTTTTTTCTTTAAATGTTCATCAAAATTTTCATCTATGCAAACAACAAAAATGAGAGAAAGCATAAGGCGCTGTCATTTTAAACAAGAATTTTAAACGAAATGTCCATCTTGGGACCCACTCCCCTATACCAAGTTTCATTAAAATTATAGGTGTGTCGTCTTCGCCGGAAGTACACTCTTTACCTGTTTAATGATATATTTTATAATATTTTTTACATATATTTGTGCAGAAATGATTTTTTATTTTAGGCTCTACAATGCCAAATTCACATTTTCAGACTAAAAATTAACAGCTTGATTATTATTAACAAACTTTCTTATATTTCAAAATATTTTTTGAAAAGAACTGTACAGAACTAAAATTTTTTATTTTGTGCCTTATAAGGCCCAATTTTTATTTCTGATAAAATCCCAGTTAACGACCTACAAATTACACACATAAACAAAATTTAACAGCAATTTTTTTGATTAACTGATTTTTCATTTTTTTACCAAAAAAAAATTCAGATTTAAAAAATGATATTTTCTATTAGTTCATCTAAAATTGATTTTGATATTTATATTTTGAAATTTATAGACAAATATGTTGTTAGAAATATAAAGAAATTAATGCAAAAATATTAGAAGTAATCTAACAAAAAGTCAGTAATCTAAAAAAATTTGAGGTTTTTAATTTTTTTGTAAAATTCTTATATTTTTCGTTCTAATTAAAATTTTTGAATTTTCTAAGTTCACAAAAGTAGATATACTAGGCCGGTACTGGATAGAAAAGTGTTAGTGTATATGTGTGTGAGGTAAGCATGTGTGTGTGCATCTGTGTGACTTCCTATAGATGGGTGTTACGTCATCAGAAAGGAATTTGCAAAGTCAACCGTTGACAAGTTTCAAGCCATGTTACGTCATCAGAAAGGAATTTGCAAGGTCAACCCTTGACAAGTTTCAACGTGTCTCTTACATCATCAGAAATAAATTTGCATAAAGATTTCAAGGTCAACCGTTGCCAAGTTTCAACGTGTCTCTTATATCATCAGAAAGAAATTTACAAGATCAACCCTTGACAAGTTTCAACGTGTATACTCTCTTATATATTTAGATTATGGTTTCTGATTTCTAAGAATTTGTCAAAAATATAATTTATTGCTTCCTGAGTTTAATAATTATTTCTCTTAGAAATTTTTTAGCAATGTGAAAGAACGTGCCAAATGAATATAAGACTTATTAAATTCAGCAGTACATAGAAAAAGAGTACAGTTTGAAAGGTGTTGCGCAATCATGTTTATAAGTTCCGGTTCTGATAACATTCCATTGCCTGTTTTGGCTATCTTATTCTTAAAGTGCATTCTAGAGCATACATTCCATGGATTTTTAATCGTGAGAAAGAATGTGACAAGGATAGAAATTAGAAAAGGATAAAGCATAAGGAGGTTGTGCTAAAGAGCATTCAGTATTTATTTGAACTTCAACAAGTCAACATCTCATTTGAGAGATTGTAAAACAATAATCTATATAGTGCGGATTTATTCAAATAATATTCAGTACTCATTTGAACTTTAACTAAGCAACATCTCATTTAACAGATTGAATCTTTATAATATTTAAAAACTGTATAAAAGTGAAAATATTGTAAAACAATAATTCTTAATTTAAAAAGTTATAATATTGGGCGTTATAAAATCAAAAAGAAATCATGAATTCAGACTTGTGTAAGGAATTTGTAAGCATCATGGACGATGCTTTTAAAACACTAACTAAGAGAACAACTCCTGAGAAACTTGATTCATGGATTCGAAATGGAATCAAGAATATTCGATTATTAAATAATCTTTTAAGAACTGGCAACTTAACATTGGGGAAGAAAAATAAAATTTTGGTAACTATTGGACTTTTAAAGGCAAAAACAGGAAAATAAGAAAACTGAGAAAAAGAGGAACAGGTGTTACTGAAGATAAGGAATAGATCAGGTGGGAAGATATGGAGACAGCTTTTAAAGGTCGAATAAGAACAGGGTTAGTTATTAATTTAAAACATAAGGATTTAAACAATTTTATCATTGATGCTAAGAATGTGATTATTGGTCGAATTAAAAATGCTCTTAAAAAGTTGGGGAATTTGAAAGTTAATGTCATTTTAGCAGCAAAATTTAGTGCATTAGAAGAGGGTCGGGAAAATGAAGAAATTAAATTTTTTAATACCAAAAATTCGATTATTTTTGAGTCGACAGATTTTGATGAATGATTTGAAGGAACAATTCGTGAAAAACTTTTAGTTAAGGTTGAAGAATTTCAATAAACAAAATTAAATTGGAGATTAATAGAGATTATAAATTTAAATGTAAATTTTAATAAATATGTTCCTCTATCAGCTGGTATTTCAACTTTTGTTAAAATGTTAAAGTTTGTGCAAAATAAACGTTAGGGTGGTTCAAAAAAATATGAGTTATATATGCCACCTCAAAAAATTGCTCTTTGTAACAAAAAAAAAAGACACGTATTTTTTTATTTTGCAAAAAAAAAATTTTTAGAGGTAGCGCTAGTCCATTTTATGTAGAAAAACTGATTTTTTAAATATTTTACTATTTGAATACATTATTATAGTATTTTACATTTGTATTTTTACTTGTAATTATTCTAGTATTATGGTAGAATTAGTACTTTATTATATAATACGATATACCACGGAGTTAGCTCAGTTGGTTAACTACTAGACTCTGCGGTCGCGATAAGTCCAGCTTTCTGGGTTCGCGCCCCGATGAGTTTAGGATTTTTCTAACTCGTGAGATAACTTCAGTGGAAGGTTTGACGTCGAGGAATAATGATATGCACTGTCGGTAATCGACTTGTAAAGATCACTAGAACTCGACTGTCGATAAGCCGGTTGTATTCAGGAAGAGGTTTTTCTACAGTTTTCCCTCTCCACTGGCGAGCAAACCCAATATACCGGGTGGTCCAGGCAAATGCGAGTACTCCTAATTTCTAGCCGTTCTGTAGACGCACAAAAAAAAACACTTAGAAAAAATATATAGTACTGAATTCTAGGAACTCCCAACGGGGGACACTCATTGGACCAGTAAGGTCGTTAAAAACGAGTGTATAATAAATAAATAAATCATATAATACTATATACATTTTTTTGCGGACTACATTGAGCTTAAAAGATGAAAAATCAAAATTTTTGTGCAAAAATGACAATGAAAAATTAAGTATTCGGTGTATTTAATTTATTACAGTTGGTAGATTGAATTATCCAATAAAAGGGCCTACCTGCAAAGTAATTAAAGTTTATTTGAATTTTTTTTATATTTATTATTGATCCTATACTGCGAAATAAAAAGAAATGGCCAAAAATCCGCTGCCAAGTTGTACCTTACAAGTTTACATTTGCAGTGCGTAGCTATTTGTGTTCCTGTTTATTTCATTATCTCTTTGCTTTTTCATAGAGGTAATTTCTTCAAATAGATCGATCGGGTACAAACCTGTATTACACTTTTCCCCCCGCAAAACCTATACACCGAAAAAAAATATACTTCTAATGAGAGTTACATTCCTTTCGTGAAATCCTTTCACGTTTTTAAATTGTTTTGAGAGTATGTACTACTTTTAAGAGGAGAATTCGCGTCAAAATGAGAGGATCCTTTAGAGGCCCTATTGTAGAGGAAAATTCGCATAAAAATGAGAAGTTTCCTTTCTAATCAAGTATATTTTTTTCTGTGTAATTTATTAAAAAATCACACTTATAACTGCAATAGTTTCATAGCTATTTATCAAAACTCAATATTAGCACACACACATACACACACATACGCGCGTGTGTGTGTGTGAACACACGAATTTAAATCTAGAAATAAATATAGCTATAAACGACTCTTATATTTAGAAGACTTTAAATTTGCTTGATTTTTTTCCAAATTATAGATTTTGTAGGGAAAAAAATGTGATACAGGTTTGTGCCAGATCGATGGAAGACCGGGGCTAGTTGGGTCAGGGGCAGTAAATGTAAGAAAAACTAATTTTGATATTCCAAAACAAATTTTTGCCCACTTGGTTTTTTTGTTATATCTTTGTAAGTAATAGTTTTAGGAAAAGTTTAATTATTAAATTTTAATCTTTGAAAAGTCCATTTTAAAGAGCAGTGAAGAGATTTTAATTTATATTTGCAGTATCGATAGAAAAAAATCAAATATTTGAAAAAAACAGGTGTGGTCAGTTGCACTGAAAAAAATACTGTGATCAGATTAGACATTTGTCTATGGTTGACAGGTTACATATGAGTTTCTCATAATGCATCGGTGCGCCACTGTCGATTTTACCTAACCTTAAAATATCACTCGCGGTTACACAAATATCAAGTACTGCATCACACAGTTGTATGGCTATAACACAAATACGTATGGCAGTTCCCAAAACAGCAATAAAATATTGCCAATCTGTCCATAATTATCCCAGTTCCACGGAAATATTTTTTTTAGTGTGGTTCTTTTTGATCGGGGTTAGTTGGGTCGCTCATATGAATGTGGAACCTACTATATACTTATACTGCATTAAAAAAACTACATTAATTTATTTAAATTTCACTATCAGTAATTTATTTCAGCCAAGTAAGACTACTGTTAATACTTTTTAACAATTATGAATTAAAAAATACGTTTTTTCAATATAAGCAATTCTTGTACTTTAATGGTCTTATACTTTCACTGTTTTAAGCTTAATATATTTATTTTTTAATAATAATAATTTTTTTATCGGGAAAAAAGATACAATAGTCCCACTTTATTTAAGTAAGAATAATTCAAATAAACCAACAATACATCTCTTAATGATTGAGAACACTGAAATAGGTTTAAATGAAAATAATAAAAAAATTTATCATTTTGCATACATTAGAAATTTATCTCGATTAGTAAGTTCACAAATATCAAAAGATCAGCATAAAACTTAATTGTGTGATATATGTGTCTTTGTCATTTCAGACATCAAAAATCTTATAATAATCACAATGAAGATTGTAATAATTTGAATAAATGTAGAGTAATCCTTCCTGAAGAAGAAAATAAAATTCTAAAATTTTAAAATTACAAAAATAAAGAAAATGTACCTTTTGCAATATATGGTGACATTGAAAGTCTTTTAGAGCCTTGTACTACAAATGGATATCAAAAACATGTTCCCACCAGTGTTGGTTTTTATTTACAGTGTAACTTTGATGATTCTCTCTCAGAATTTAAATCTTATCGCGGACTACACTGTATAAATTGGTTTATTGAAGAATTAGAACAATTGTCTCATAAAATAGATACTTACTTAAAAACCATAGTTCCAATGGAAACATTGACATGTCAACAGCAGGTGCAATATAATATGGCAACAGTCTGTCATATTTGCGAAAAACCTTTCAAAGTTGATGATATTAAACATAGGGATCATAATCATTTTACGGGAAAATATAGGGGTCCAGCTCATCAAGGTTGTATTGTAAATTATAAGGATAGTCATGTTGTCCCAGTAATATTTCACAATTTTTCAGGGTACGATTCCCATTTTATTATTTAAGAATTAGCTACTTGTTTTGAGGATGGGATTTCATTATTACCATTAAATACAGAAAAGTACATTTCATTCACTAAAGAAGTTACAAGTACAATAGTAAAATTAAGATTTATTGACTCTTTTAGATTCATGTCAAGTATTCTTGATAAACTAGCATCATATTTAAATAATGATGAGAAAAAAATAATAAAAATTTTTCCTTATGAATATATTGACAGTTGGGAAAAGCTTCAAGAATGTCAGTTACCGGCACAGAAATGTTTTTATTCGAAATTAAATAATTCAGGTATTTCTGAAGAAGATTATGATCACGCGCGTAATGTTTGGGAAACCTTTAACTTGCAAACTTTGGGTGAATACTCTGACTTATATTTAAAACAGATGTTCTGCTTTAGCAGACATCTTTGAAAATTTTAGAAAAACTTGTATAAAAACTTATACCTTAGACCCGCTTCATTATTATACTGTGCCAGGATTGGCATTTGACGCCATGCTGAAATATACGGGAATAGAACTTGATTTGTTTACTGATGTTGAGATGTTACTTTTCATTAAAAAGGGAATTAGGGGAGGGGTTTCCCAATGCTCTAATCGTTACGCGAAAGCAAATAATAGATTTATGGGTAATGATTTCAATCCTTTTGAACCAGAATCTTATATCATATATCTGGATATTAATAATCAGTGTGGTAAAGCCATGAGCGAACATTTACCATATAAAGATTTTGAATGGCTAGAAAATTATGATAATGACTTTTTCTTAAATATTGCAGACGAATCTTCAGAAGGTTATATTCTTGAAGTAGATCTAGAATATCCGACTGAGATTCATGATTTGCATAAAGATCTACTAGTATGTCCCGAACATTTTGTTCCTCCATTACCAAAATGCACAATTTCAAAATTAGTTCCAAATTTATTGCCAAAGAAAAAATATGTTGTTCACTATAGACTTAAAACCATATATAGCATTAGGGATGAAATTAACACAAATACACAGGGTTTTAAAATTGCAACAAAAGCCGTGGTTAAAATCATACATTGACTTAAATACTAAAATGAGAAATAAATCAGTCAATGAATTTGAAAAGAATTTTTATAAACTGATGAATAACTCAGTTTTGTGTAAAACTATGGAAAACGTTAGAAAGTACTAAGATGTAAGATTAATAACAAAATAGGAGGGTCGATACTGTGCTAAAAATTTAATTGCCCAACCAAATTTCCATAGCTGCACCATATTCGATGAAGATATGGTTATTATAGAAATGAATAAAACAAAAGTTAACTTTTATAAATCAATTTATACAGGTTTTGCGATCTTAGACATTTCTAAAATAATAATTTATGATTTCCATTACAATTATATTAAGAAAAATTTCGGTGAAAATGCAAAGCTGCTCTACACGGACACAGACAGTTTAATTAATCATTTTACAATACCAAACATTTATGACTATATAAAAAGAGATTTACATAAATTTGATACTTCAGACTATTCATCAAATAACACAGGCCTGCAAAATTTAGATCAAGTCTGTTAAAAAAAACAGGAGGTGATTCTTGTAGATTTTTTGACGCTGAATCCGAATCTGACCTTGAAAATGGCCCATCACGTCAGGATGTCTTGTAATATTAGCTTAAATGGTAAAAAAATGGCCATTTTTGACATTTTCGGGAATTTTTGTTTTTTAAGTTATTAGTTGTACTTGTAAGTGCAAAATAACACCTTTTGAAATTGCAAAATGGCGGATCCAATATATCTGACAATTAAAAAAAATTTTTAAAAACTAACCGAATGCGCTTGAAAATTTTTACTTTGCGGTTTTTTGGGTTATTAAATCTAAATTTGACGTCAAATTTTGGCTGGACCACTGCGACATCTTACCTTTATGGGTAATATTGAATCCGCCATTTTGAATTTTTGAAATATAACGTTAAATTTGTAATCAGCGACCCCAAAAACCCTTGAGTAACAAGTCTCAGGCGAACCAGCCCATTTTTTAAATTTTCTTAATTTCTCTGCTTTATTGAATCCGCCATCTTGGATTTTGAAAATTTGACGTCAAATTTATAATTAATAACCCAAAAAACCGCAAAGTAAAAATTTTCATGCACATTCGGTTAGTTTTTTAAAATTTTTTTTTAATTGCCTGCCATATTGGATCCGCCATTTTGCAATTTCAAAAGGTGTTCTTTTGCACTTACAAGTACAACTAATAACTTACATTTTAAGCTAAATTACAACTTATTCTGTTGAAATAAATTTTGGGCAGTGCGGTGTCCCTGTGACGTAGAATGCCCCTTAAATATATGCATATTTGACTAAATAAAAAAATTTCAAATCTGCATAAATTTTTTTAAAAAAATCGTAAAATAATTTCCAAAAATGTGTTTTGAAACTTAAGAGTGGTGCTATACGATACCATTTAGGAAAATGAAAAAAATTTTTTTGGTAAGCCACAAAAAATTCCCGAAAATGTCAAAAATGGACATTGTTTGACCATTTAAGCTAATATTACAAGAAATCCTGACGTGATGGGCCATTTTCAAGGTCAGATTCGGATTCAGCGTCAAAAAATCTGCAATAATCACCTCCCGTTTTTTTTAACAGACTTGATCGAAATTTTGCAGGCCTGTGTAATGTTTACGAAATACCGCTTGCAAATAAAAAGGTATTATGTTTAATGAAAGACGAGTGTAACGGTCAAGTTATTACGGAATTTATAGGTTTAAGATCAATATTATATTCTTACAAGATATTGGTTGAAAATGAGGCTCAAAAGTAGGCCAAAGGGGTAAAATCATCTACTTCAAACAAAATAGGATTCGATGATTATAAGCATACTCTAATATCTTACGAAAACCTGATCCAACCTCAACATCTAATACGCAGCAAACGACATGATGTATTCACTATTAAGCAAGACAAAATTGCTCTCAGCTGGCAGAACGATAAGAGAGTCCTGATTCCAGACAGGACTGATACGCTTCATGGGCTTATAAGACTTCTGATTCCATGGAAGTTAATGAAGTGTAAATTGATTTTTGTAAATAAAATTATAAAATTGTAATTTTAAGGTTACGTAAAATGTTAAAATTGTAATATACTACTGTACCTATATATATATATATATAAAACTATGTAAAATGTGATATACTACTGTATATATAAAACTTTAAGTAAGAAAATAAAATATTATTTTCAAAAATTACTTTATGTATAATAATAATTATAAAACTTTAATTGTTAAGTATTATTTTTTAAAAATGTAAAATATTGCCATGTATAATATTATGAAATAAAAAATTTATTTTATGTAATTAAAAGTTGTCGTTCTTTTACCTGAAAAGAGGATAAGGATTTTTAAATAAAATATCATTTTTCAAATTTTTACATTTATTAAACATTTGCTTTATACAACCATTTTTTTTAAAAGTATAACATTTTGAAGCGCACAAGTAAAATTTGAATTTGAATGATACAAACAAACATTAACAGAAGATTTATGCATTCAATTTTTTAACGACGGACATTCTAAATCATGCATATCAATAACATTTTTATGAACAATATTTTCTAATCACACTTTTTTCTCTAAACCTCTAAAATAAATTTTACTAGCATCTTTTAATACAGTTTCCATCCAATATTTCTTTTATCAACGTATAAGGTACCTCTCCAGCACTCCAGGAAATACCGTGGAACTTCTTTTCTAACCATCGATTAATACATTTATACTTGTTTGGTATTTTATTCCATTTACAAGGTGGTTGAAACAGGACACAAAGAGTTTCTTTACAAGTGCTCTTTACAAGCAGTGTAAAGAGGATTGATTCCTGGATCTCCACGAGCAAGTATTTTAGCTAATTTTTTTTGGACCACAGTACTGATAGCCAGCAATATGTAACTCTACTAGTAGATTATTCAAAATTTTATTGAGTAAACCTTTTCCACGTCTTGCCTATTTCGAGGTTCGCTTAGAACTGACTCTTTTGTGTACAATCATGTTCTTATGAGATCTAAAGTCATACTGAAGAAATCTGCATATAAGTAGAGTATTTATAGTTTTTCAGTCAGTCTAAAAATGGAGTTTAAAGCACAACGTGACAAACTACCTGTAGCTAATTTTGATACAGTAGTTGAAAAATGTGAAAGAAATCGTCATGGCATCTTATTACCAAACAGCGTGCGAGCAATATTTTGTGGTCCATCTAATTGTGGAAAAACAAATGCTTTACTTGCTCTTTTAACACACCCAAATAACTTAAGATTTGAAAATATTTATGTCTACTCAAAATCCTTACATCAACCAAAATATACATTTTTAGAAAATGCTCTGGAACCAGTTGATGGTGTTGAATACTTTCCATTTAATGAACATGCAGATGTAGTGACACCTAGTGAAGCACGACCCAACTCAATATTTATATTTGATGATGTAGCTTGTGAGAAGCAAGACAATATTAAATCATTCTTTGCTATGGGTCGACATTAGTCACTTGAATATTTTTATTTGTGTCAAACTTATGCTCGCATTCCAAAACATCTTATCAGAGATAATGTAAATCTATTGGTATTATTTAAACAAGATGAAATGAATCTAAAGCATATGTACAATGATCATGTAAATACAGACATGACATTTACAAAATTAAAAGAACTCTGTGCTTCATGTTGGAATAAAAATAAATATGAATATATATTAATTGATAAAGATTCTGAAATTAATCAAGGAAGATATAGAAAAGGTTTTGATTGCTTTATATGAGTTATAAATTGAACTTTATAGTCAGTACCACTGTAGACTTAGTAAAGACAACATGCCTTCAACACATATTGAAAATATACGAAAACAAAAATATATTCTTTGTGAAATTGCTAAAGCAAGTGAAGCAATTCGTCGAAAACATAGAATATTAAAGCTGTGAAAAGAAGATGTTGAGCGATCATTAAACGATACATTTAAACCAATAGTAACACTGGTAATTCAAAAACTGGTTTATGGCTTTGAAACAGTCAAGTATATTGATCCAGTAAAAATTGAAATAAAAAAAGAAAATAATAAAGAAGTAAAGGAAGAAGATGATAAATTCTCATTTAGAACAGCTTCCGATAATAAGTACACACATTAAAGTAGTGCACACGATAATTACATTCCTGAAAATAAAACTCCTGACATTACAAGTGTATATTTGCAAATGTTTGATGAAAGAAAAAAGGATTTAGATAATTCATATGGAGTTCGTAAATTAGCTAGAGGACAGTTAATGATTGGTGATTCACCAATAAATTTTGAAGAAAATAGTATTGTTCCTAGTTAAAAATTTCGTGTGTTTTCCCACCTGTGTTCCCGTATGGTTTCCTGTATGGGATCTCTTAAAGGTTCCTACATGGGTTCCCATATGGGATCCTGTGTGCCAGGGAACTTTGGCACGAACCCTTGAGGGAACACTGTACATAGGATCCTATGTGTATGTGTTCCTTTACTGGTTCCTTAATCTAATAAACAATTTAAATGAATCTACAAAAAGATTATTGTTAAGAAAATAATTCATTTGTCCGTAACTGTTGCACACCATATTTATAAGAACAAAAAATTCTACTGCGCAGCCGTAAGTGCTATAGAAAACTACTGCGCAGCATGTTAAGTTTTCAAAAATTGATTTAAAATTATATGTGCATGGGATCCTATGTACAGTATTCCCTCGAGGGTTCGTGCCAAAGTTCCCTGGTACACAGGATTCCATATGGGAACCCATGTAGGAACCTTTAAGGGATCCCATACGGGAACCCATACAGGAACACACGTGGGAACACATACGAAATTTTTAACTGGGTTATAGGATCTAATATTTATCCTGCAACTAAAGGTTTACTTGAACTCTTATTTAACAAAGTTTCTGAAGAAAATTTTATGAGTTTAAATGATCGTCAAAATTATAAGAATATTGTAATATTGACAAATGCTCATAAAAAGTATTATAAAGTTGATAGAGCTATACGTGATGATAAAAATTTGAAATTTCAAAATTTTATAGTTTCTCTAATTCGTGGTAAAGGTTTAATACCAAAATATATGATAAATCAAGAGAAAAAGATTGATTACGTTTATTGGGATGATCCTAATGAATTAGTAGATCGATTAAGATTACTATTAGCATCTTAAAGTGCTGGTAATCCAAGTCATAATAATGAAAT
Organism: Ganaspis brasiliensis; assembly: GCA_037103525.1. NCBI lineage: Eukaryota > Metazoa > Arthropoda > Insecta > Hymenoptera > Figitidae > Ganaspis > Ganaspis brasiliensis. Next base: position 241,096 of record JAZKLR010000107.1, read on the forward strand.
TATATCCATAATTGAAGAATTACGTGAAGCAAACATTATTTATTAACGTCACATTACAATTAACGTCAGTTCCAACATGAGCATCGATGTATTCGGACGTCAGTTTAAGAAATCAGAAACTCTGCATTTTGGTCAACCTGGAATAGGATTCAAAGTTACCGCAGAAGGTCATTATGACATGGAAAGTAAAAAGCTATGCAATGTAGCTGATGCTGAACAACTGAATGATGCAGTGAATTAAAATCTTGTTAAAAATATTGTACAATCTGAAATAAAGCAATTAATGTTGTAGTAGACTCTTTAAAAACCAACATACTTGAAAATAATTTAGAAATTAACACCTTAGAAGATTCTTTAAAACAATTTTTTGAGAATTTAAATGTTCATATTGAAAATAATAGAGAGGTGTTGTCTATTAGAGAGATTGTTGATAAAATACATAACCGATTGAATGCTCTTGAACAAAATCATAATGGACATTAAAAAGCTACAATTGGTTAAAGAGTTGCCTAAACCGGCAAGAAAGAATAACAAACGAAGAAATGTTGATGATCGAGGCATTGATAAAACCTGGCAAGCTGATTTGGTTGAAATGATTCCTTACGCAAAAGAAAATAAAGGCTTTAAATACTTATTAACAGTTATTGATGTTTTCTCCAAACATTTTTTTTTAAATTTCTAACTAACTTTTTAAAATACGTTTTCATATAACATTTAATACCATTTTCACTAAGTATATTTTTACACCTCAAAGTTTCAGCAATATTTTTTATAATACAATTATACACTTTATTAAGACGCACAGTTGTTAAACTTTCAAAGCGTTGATCAATGCAGAAAATCAAATCTTGTAGTATTTTAAAAGAAGGTTCCTTCATTGTATATGGTTGATTTACATCGTTGTCCAATGCTATTGCTTTGCCTCCAAACAAGACTGCACATTGTATTCGAAAATTATCACAATTTATGGTTTGTGGTTCTTCTTCTCCGTCAAAATATGCCGAAATAATACTATTGTAAGTTTTAAACATTTTCCAGTCTTGAAAATTAAAAAAAATGTAGCTTCGGGGATGATTTGATATAAATTTTAAAACACTCTTTAACTGTCCACCGTTGTTAAATTTCACTCCAATAATTGCATGTTTTGTAAGTGATGGATTTAAATTAAATGTAGTTCAGAGCATAAGTTGAGATTTTGGTATTAAAGACATTATTACAATTATATAAATTCAAAGTAATTATATTGTCCTTCTAAATACTTGAGTCCTATCTTTTTACTTAAAATCAGTTCTTGCAAATGAGGTAGTAATGTTTTGTCTTCATTCACAGCATTAAAAATTCTTTTTGAGAGAAAACCTGAAAATTGGTTTTCAATTTTAACACAAATCCTCTCGCCGAACTTCGTATTCACTATGCGTATATCAGTAAGAAAGTAAACTTGATTTAATACAAGGTCACATAATTTTTTTTTTGGTGGAAAAACTTTTCCCTTTGCAATGTGGTTCAATTTAACAAAATTCATATTAAATGTTTTAAAATCCTTGGAAGAATGTTATTTGAATAAATCCGCAATATATACATTATTGTTTTATAATCTATCAAACGAGATGTTGACTTGTTGAAGTTCAAATAAATACTGAATGCTCTTTAGCGCAACATCCTTATTAGTCCATGGTCCCACGCATGAAATTTTTATTTATGGCCAACACGGCGAAACTTCGTTGATCTGTTATTCAGATCAAGTCAGACAAAATTCCTAAGTAGCTAATTGTAGTAGTGGGGACTTTTTGTTTTATACAATTAAAAACACAGTAATTTCACGTCATACAAAACTTTGTGACCAACATGTTAATTGTTGTTGTAATAGAGAGTTATTGTCACATATAATGAGAAAAACTGTCTGTCGAAAAAAAATGTTGGATTGTTTGGCGCCTCGGACACGCCAAACATGTCAAATGTACAATTTTTTTTTATTTACAACCAGCAATCTCATTTTTGCAGAATCTGACATTAATATTATTGGAATCAAAGTGATAACCTTGTCGGACATTTTGAGGGGTGCACTTTTGTTCTCGGACACCCCAAAGTTAAGGGTTCCGTGCAGCCCCTATATTTATTACCATCACTACCTCTTTCATGCTTTACTGTTTATTTGCATCTTAATTAAATACTGAAGCATTTGTCGGCCTTTAATATTAGGGATTTTATTTTAAAAAAGTAGAGAAGTTGAACTTTTGTAACTGGTTTAAATTTGTGTTTAATAATTGCAGAAGTCTGTATAAATGCGGGAAAAGGAATGCTACTGGATATTTTGGAAGCGATTGTTTGTGCTGAACATGAATTTGTAGGTTCAAATGCTCCCTTACGTCAGGTGTTTGGAAAAAGATTTGGTTTAAAGCTAGAAAAACAGCTATTTTTGTAGTTTATGCAAAGTTTTGGTGAATAATACTGACACTATAAGAATTTAGTTATTGTCGGAAATGAAAGCTTGGGTAATATTCTCTCAAATAAGCCGTAATCTAGAATTATTGCATCAAGCCTTAAGGTAGGGGGCTATTTTTTAACTACCGGTGCCACAATTTTAAAGCACTGACTGTTGGAGTATTAGTTAATAAGAAAATGATTCTTAAAATTGACAAAAATGTGTATTGTAACTTGTTGCTAAAAAAATATTTCGTGTAACGATCTCAACAATCAACCCTGCAATACAATATTTTTTCTACACATGCACGAGGACTCGCGTTTTTCGCGCGAGAAGCTGTATTGAAAATAAAAGTTGCAAGAAGTTCAAATTTGGATGCATGTGTCATTTCTATTTATTGAAGAAGAATCGTATGAACCCCTACAGCACTAAAACTTTCCTGAAAATTTATTAAATATTTACTTCCAATATTCGAAATATGTGATTGCTAAATTTAGTAAAAATTTTGTAAACATTTAAATGTCCCGTTTAATTAAATGTTTAGCGTGAAACTTTCCTGAAACTTGCCTGAACATTTTCGCCTAATTATAATTATAATTATAATTAGGCAAAAATGTAATTTAATTGTTCAGAAAATGTTCACGCTAAATATTTATTTAATCGGGACATTGAAGTCTTTACAAAATTTTCACTAAATTTTGCAATTACATATTTCAAATATTGCAAGTAAATATTAAATAAATTTTCAGGAAATTTACGGTGCTGTGGGGGGATATAGAGTCACGATAATGAATTCGAATTTACATTTAAACTAAAAGGGATGAATGAAGTGAATAAGTCTGTGAATTATGTTATTTATTGTATTATAAATAAATAAAATATAGTTTTTGTTTATTACTATTCTTTTTAAAAACTTCCTATTTTTTTACCAAGTACCTTAAGGGTACTTGATACAACGATTGTTGTGAAAATGGCACACATTTGAATCAAAATTATAAGTTTGTAGGTAACAAATCAATAGAAAATTGGTAATAATTTTTTTTTATTTATTGGAGAAGAACACATACGTACTTTCATGAACAATGTTATCAGGTAGCTGCATACCAATTTTTAATTAAATGGATCAAAAATTGTTCTACAAAAGTGACCGGACACTTTAAGAAAAGTATTTTTGAAAAAAGTGCGTTTAAAAATTAAGAACATAGACGTCTCTATACTGCACTGCGTACAGTATGGCCCTAAGGCATCTTACTAGCTACAAAACAAATTTTCGATTTTCTGGAAGCTTGACAGTGCTGTTATCCCTTAATCATCATTATATTTTTATTCATTCCTCATTTCTGTAATGAATAAAATAACATTTTTTAACCCTAATAACAGCAATAGTAATAATGACTTTACATTTATTGATATTTTTAAAGTATATTTGTCATAAAATCCATTAAAAAATTCTATATTCCTTGCGATCGCAAATTGACAGAAATCAATACATTTTTCGTCCTAATATTAATTTGACCCAATATTTTTGTCGGAAAATTATATTTTGTATCATACAGTAGGATATATGTTATATGTCCCCCTATTGTCGGACAAATATTAATAAATGTAAGCGCTGCACGATACCCTTAACTTTGGGGTGTTCGAGAACAAAAGTGCACCCCTCAAATTGTCTGACAAGGTTATCACTTTAATTCCAATAATATTACTGACAGATTCTGCAAAAATGAGATTGCTGGTTGTAAATAAAAAAATTATGCATTTGACATGTTTGGCGTGTCCGAGGCACCTAACAACCCAACATTTTTTTCCGACAGGTACTTTTTCTCATTATATGTGACAATAACTCTATTACAACAACAATTAACATGTTGGTCACAAAGTTTTCTATGACCTGAAATTACTGTGTTTTTAATTGTATAAAACAAAAAGTCCCCACTACTACAATTAGCTACTTAGGAATTTTGTCCGACTTGATCTGAATAACAGATCAACAAAGTTTCGCCGTGTTGGTCATAAATAAAAATTTCATGCGTGGGCCCATGGACTATATGCTTTATCCTTTTCTAATTTCTATCCTTGTCACAGTCTTTCTCACGATTAAAAATCCAAATGTATGCTCTGGAATGTAACATAAGAAGAAAATCCCTTAAATAACCGATATTTAAATATACAAAACTCAGAAAGCAATAAATTATATTCTCAATAAAAGATTTATTTGATCTTGGGAAGGTCAGTGAAATAAAAATTATCTAATTTTTATCTGCGCAACGTTTCGTTGGCTCAAGTTTGCCAACCTCATCAGGCTAATTGCTTAAACTATAGTATAAAAATAATATTTATTTATTTATTTATAACTTTAATAATTTTTTAAAATTCTGACGAAATAAAAAAGCTACTATGGTTTAAGCAATTAGCCTGATGAGGTTGGCAAACCTGAGCCAACGAAACGTTGCGCAGATAAAAATGAGATAATTTTTATTTCACTGACCATCCCAAGATCAAATAAATCTTTTATTAATTATATTTGGAAGGAATCAAAACTTTTTCTTTAAATTATATTCTTGATAAATTAAGAAATAAAATGCATGAGTTTAAAACTGTCATATAAATCTGCTCTGGAATGCACTTTAAGAATAAGATAGCCAAAACAGGCAATGGAATGTTATTTAAACCGGAACTTATAAACATGATTGTGCAACACCTTTCAAACTGTACTCTTTTTCTATGCACTGCTGAAATTTGATAAGTCTTATATTCATTTGGCACGTTCTTTCACATTGCTAAAAAATGTCTAAGAGAAATAATTATTAAACTCCGGAAGCAATAAATTATATTTTAGTGTCTGATGTAAGAGACACGTTGAAACTCGTCAACGGTTGACCTTGAAATCTTTATGCAAATTTATTTCTGATGATGTAAGAGACACGTTGAAACTTGTCACGGGTTGACCTTGCAAATTCCTTTCTGATAACGTAACATAGCTTGAAACTTGTCAACGATTGAGCTTGCAAATTCCTTTCTGATGACGTAACGCCCATCTGTAGGAAGTCACACGGATGCACACACACATGCTTACCTCACACACATATGCACTAACACTTTTCTATCCAGTACCGGCCTAGTATATCTACTCACAAACCTAACTTGGGTCAATACCTAATATTCCAAAAAATTTTGTTTAAATCGTTTAAGTCATTTAAATGTGATTGGCGTACAAAGTTTTTTTATATGTACATATACATATATATATACAGTGCCGCTCAAAAGGATTTGCCCACCCTACGGCATGCAAGAGCTTTACAAAAAGTTTTGTATCTTCATTAATAATAAAGATAAATCCTTCATTAAATATTTATTTTAAAGTTTAAGTATTTGACTTAAAATGACACCTAAACAAAATAAAAAAAATGTTTTATTGTTTAATTGCTTAAATTAAAAAAAAAAAAATTCAATGTTCAAATTTTTTTTTTCTAATTCTATGCACAAAAAGGCACATTTTTTTCCTCAACAATTTTTTCCAAAAGTCAGTTGTTCTCAAGTTAGCAACAATTGAAAAATGAGGCTATTTTTATAAACAAATAATCATATCTTCCTTAAAAATTATGGTAGAGCAATTTCTAAAAAATTATTTTAAAGGTGACAAAAAATGCTTTCAAATGATATTCATAGAATTAAAATGTAATGGATTCTTAAAAAATGGTTTCAATTTGAAATTTTTTAAAAAAAGTAAAAAAAAATTTTCTTAATTTAAGCAATTAAACAATAAAAATTTTTGTTTTTTTAATTTTGTTACGGTGTCATTTCAAGTCAAAAACTTAAACTTTAAAATAAATATTTGATGAAGGATTTATCTTTATTATTAATGAAGATACAAAACTTTTTGTAATGCCCTTGCATGCCGTAGGGTGGGCAAATCCTTTTGAGCGGCACTGTATATATATATATATACGTATATATATACATATATACATACAAACACATATATACACAAACACATACACACATATACACACACACACTCACATACACACACACATACATATAACTTTAGAATCCTCTGTTGAGAATTCCCATATGGGATCCGATTAGGAACCCATATGGATTCCTATATGGGAATCCACATGGGGATCCATATGGGATTCCATATGGGATCCTATAGGAAACCATATGCTGTTAAGGATATAGGTACCCATATAGGTTCCCATATAGGAACCCATGTGGGTTTCTATTTGTTATCTAATTTCATATAGGAACCCATATAGGAACCTATATGGGTTCCTATTTGTTATGTAATTTCATATAGGAACCCATATAGGAACCTATATGATTCTGCACGTGATCTGACATAGGTTCCCATATAGGATTCTATTTGTTTTTTTTTACATATGTAAGCGGTTTGCATATATCACATAGGAACCCATATGGGGTTATGTATGTAAAAAAGACAAATAGGATCCTATTTGGGAATCTATGTCTTATTTAAAAATTACCATTTTCTATAAAGACACAGACAGACATAGTAACACACATGTGTTGCTTTCAGCGAATTCTAGAAAGAAACATATTTTTTCCAAATTATTCCCAAATGAGAATAAAATGTACTGTTAAAGTCATATATCTATATGAGACGGCGTATATTGCCATGTGAGGAGTTGTATCCTCACTAATTTCCTGGACTCACGCTTCTTATAATTTTTATGGCTTGAGTTCACAGTGAGAGACACTGATAATAGCACTGCCGTGCGGCGAGTATGGTAACTAAACAATGGGTTCCTATATATGATCCTTTATGATTTCCTATAAGTCATTAAAGAGGTAAAAGCGCCCTGCTGCTGATGCGGTGCTGGAATTAACTACATTTCATAAATTCTCATGTCATGTCGGCAAGGAAGAACGCTTTCAGCTCATAAATTACTTATTGGAAATCATAAAGGATCCCATATAGGAACACATTGTTTAGTTACCATACTCGCCGCACGGCAGTGCTATTATCAGTGTCTCTCACTGTTAACTCGAGGCATAAAGAATATAAAAAGCGTGAATCCAGGAAATTAGTAAGGATACAACTCCTCACATGGCAATATACGCCGCGTCATATAGATATATGACTTTAACAGTACATTTTATTCTCATTTGGGAATAATTTGGAAAAAATATGTTTCTTTCTAGAATTCGCTGAAAGGAACACATGTGTGTTCCTATGTCTGTCAGCGTCTTTATAGAAAATGGTAGTTTTTAAATAAGACATAGGTTCCCAAATATTCCAAATATTATATTGTGAAGGTGAACTATCAGCAATAAAAAACCAAGCAAAAAATTTTTTTAATTCTCTTGGCATCATTATATTACAGGCTTCTTAAAAAATTTTAAAAACTTGATTATCTGTTTCTATTAGCCCCATGGCTATAGCTGCTTTTGAAATGAATTGTGTGTAACACCTTCGTAAGTTCTTAAATCCTCAAAAGATGTAGCACCTTTTACACGATTTAAAATTAACTTTAGATGAAACCTCTCAATGTCTTTAGGACTCACACTCTTCATCCTGCCTAGAGACTTACAATAATTTTGTCTTTTAATCCTTTTTTTTTTTTTTTTATTAAAATAATAAAATTTAGGAATATTAGAATATTTAATATTATTAGCAGTTTTGTCTTTTAAATATTAAATTCAATTGAAACCAAGCTGTTAAAGTTGTATTACAATTATTTTGTATAGCATCATGTTCTTTATTTTCTTTAAAAACAATTTGTTGTTGATTTTGAGTATGAACTGCTAAACGAATAATATAATGTGATCTTCCAGACATTGGTAATTCCTCTATTCAACATGCAGCTTCCATAGGACTAATATATCTAGCGTCAATATATTCAGTAATTTCGTCGTAAATTTCTTTATCTAATTTTTTTTTAAATCAAATAAAAGCTTTGTCATTACCTTTATATAAATATTTATAAATATATTTAATGCTCATAATAGAAGCGCAGTATTCAACATTTATATGACAATTACATTTTTTTAATAGTGACGGATTATACGAAACGACCATTGAATTATCTACGCTTATAAATTTTCCATTTTCCTTTACATTATATGTATAAAATTTACTTCTATTATCTGTACGTTTATATTTTGGAAAACCGTTTTTTTGAATTTCTGTATAATCACAAAATTCTTTAGGGAATTTTTTGGAACAAATATTTTTATCTTTATTTATTAAACACGGGGAATTTTCATTATGAGGACTATGTAACATAAATTTTAAAACTCAGCACAATTTTTATTCGATTTTGAAGTTTTTTTTTTTAAATACTTGTGACGAATTGGGCTATAACGCCTGCCTGCGACTTTTTTGATTTAAGAAATTGTTTATTATTTATTTAAATAACAATTGTGAAAATAACTCGACTGTTTAAGTAATTTGCCAGAAGGCATTCAAAATAATGCCAAATTTAACTTGTTTTCTTTTGTCTGAGTAATTTTAATGAAAATTGAAGCATTAGAAAATAAAATTAGCAGAATACAAAATGGCGGATCCAATATGGCGGACAAATTTTTGAAAATTCCTTGAATTCGCTCGAAACTTGTTACTCGGGGGTTTTTGGTGTCGCTGATTACGAATCTGAAGTCCAATTTTCAAAATTCAAAATGGCGGATCCAATATGGCGGACAAATTTTTGAAAATTTCTTGAATTCGCTCGAAACTTGTTACTCGGGAGTTTTTGGGGTCGCTGATTACGAATCTGAAGTCCAATTTTCAAAATTCAAAATGGCGGATCCAATATGGCGGAAAAATTTGTGAAAATTCCTTGAATTCGCTCGAAACTTGTTACTCGGGGGTTTTTGGGGTCGCTGATTACAATTCTAAAGTGTGATTTTCAAAATTCAAGATGGCGGATCCAATATGGCGGACAAATTTTTGAAAATTCATTGAATTCGCTCGAAACTTGTTACTCGGGGGTTTTTGGGGTCGCTGATTACAATTCTAGAGTGTGATTTTTAAAATTCAAAATGGCGGAGCCAATATGGTCGACCACAAACATTGCAATTATTTTAAACTTATTGAAAATGAATTAAATTATCTTTTTTTTGTTTCGGAAACAGAGAATAAGATGAAGAAATTCATGTACACACCCGTCTTATAATTTAAAAATAAGAATAAGAAACAAAACATATGATACATATTTTGGAGAATCCAAAATGTTGAATCTCACGTTTGAAACACCTCATTAAGATAAGACTTGTTGGCTTATATTAGCGCATGTTTGCTTGCTTTTCAGGTAACAAACAATGAGATTTTTTAAAAACATTTGAATCAATTCAGGAATTAGAAAATTGAAAATGAAAAACTCACATAATAAAAGTAATATGAAAAAAGAACTTATAAGATTTTTGAAACTCTAAACCACTGTATATTTTTAAACTGTTTTCAATAGCTGTTTAGCATCATCTGACAAATGATCAATCATTTTTTGTTTATCTTTTAAGCGTAAACTACTAATTACGGCATCTGAAGATATTAATAAATGATGAATGACATCCTCATTGCTAGATTTTTTAATTCCTAAATTGATTCAAATGTTTTTAAAAAATCTCATTGTTTGTTACCTGAAAAGCAAGCAAAGACACGCTAATATAAGCCAACAAGTCTTATGCTAATGAGGTGTTTCAAACGTGAGATTCAACATTTTGGATTCTCCAAAATATGTATCATATGTTTTGTTTCTTATTCTTATTTTTAAATTATAAGACGGGTGTGTGTTTTTAGTGGGTCGGCAGAGTTGGCCACCCACACATAACCTTGCTGTACGGGCAGCAAGGTACCTGATAGCAGGTTTTCACATCCGACGTAAAAAAAAAATACATGAATTTCTTCATCTTATTCTCTGTTTCCGAAACAAAAAAAGATAATTTAATTCATTTTTAATAAGTTTAAAATAATTGCAATGTTTGTGGTCGGCCATATTGGATCCGCCATTTTGAATTTTAAAAATCACACTCTAGAATTGTAATCAGCGACCCCAAAAACCCCCGAGTAACAAGTTTCGAGCGAATTCAAGGAATTTTCAAAAATTTGTCCGCCATATTGGATCCGCCATTTTGTATTCTGCTAATTTTATTTTCTAATGCTTCAATTTTCATTAAAATTACTCAGACAAAAGAAAACAAGTTAAATTTGGCATTATTTTGAATGCCTTCTGGCAAATTACTTAAACAGTCGAGTTATTTTCACAATTGTTATTTAAATAAATAATAAACAATTTCTTAAATCAAAAAAGTCGCAGGCAGGCGTTATAGCCCAATTCGTCACAAGTATTTAAAAAAAAAAACTTCAAAATCGGATGAAAATTGTGCTGACGGTCAAATTTATACCAAAATAAGTGCATTTTCTCCCACTGTGCGGCGGGACGCTGGCAAGAACCTGAGCAGCACACGTCGGTACTGTCCAATAGGCCGAAATAATACGTTTCGTAATATTTCTCTGCGCGGACAGCACCCTTCTACAGATGGTCTTGCTTCTGTTATTTCGCAGGGTCGGAGCCCATACAGGTGCTGCGTATAGCAGCTTTGAAAGGGCAACACTCGCCACCAGTCTCCTCTTTGCTTCAGAAGGCCCACCAATGTTCGGCATTAGACAAGCTAAACTTGCCGAACACTGTTCGGCCTTCTGACATGCTACGGTTATATGGTGTTTCAAATTCAAAAATTTGTCAAGTTCGACACCTAAATATTTAAAAATGATTCCTCCATTGGACCTCGAATCCGTCTATCTGAATACCAGGGGCTGTATAACCACGTCTGTCTGTGACTAGCAGCGCTTCGGTCTTTTCCAGAGCCATTTGGAGGCCTCTGGCCTCCAGCCAGCGCTTTGCCCGTCTCAGACATTCGTTCACCAATACGCCCAGAGCTTCTACTGTTTCGGCAGTGCATACGATCAACGCGTCGTCCGCGAAGCCGATGATCACCGCGCCTTCAGGTAGACCCATTCGCAAGAAGTCGTCATACGAAACATTCCATACGAATGGTCCTATCCTCGAGCCTTGGGGGGCACCTTTCTGCATCTCCTCTTTCAGAGTGCAGGTATCACCCTCGTATATTACCCACCTGTCGCTAAGATAATTATCCATTATCCGCAACAGGTAGGGCGGTATTCCTTTGTTTCTCATCGACTTGATGAAATCTTCCTATCGCGCGGTATTAAACGCGTTGCGTATATCAATGGCTACCAACGCGCAGAAGCCCTTTTTCTTCCCTGGTCCCAATTTGTTTTTTCCTTCTCTGGCTAGGTCCACCGCTTTCTGAATGGCGTCTACTGTGGACAGGCCTTTGCGGAATCCAAATTGGTTGTCAGACAGACTATTCTCTCCGGTCAAGTGAGATTGCATTCTCTGCAGAACCATGTCCTCTAGAAGCTTACCCATCGTATCTAACAGGCATATAGGCCTGTAGGATGAGACTTTATCTAGAGGTTTGTCTCCTTTCCTTAGGAGGACCAGCCTCTGTCTTTTCCAGTCGCGGAGAAACTCTCCTCTCTTCAGGCAGTTGTTATAGCAGTCTAGGAGAATCTGGGGTGACGCAACGATCACTTCTTTAAGGATCTCGTTGCTTATCCCATCTAATCCCGGCGCTTTGCCTGGCTTTAACCTACTGCCTGCTTTTTGTAATTCTGTAAGAGTGAAGAGTTCTTCCTCACCGACATGACAGTTACTCCAGTCCATCCTAGGCCATGGTTCTGCTGGAGGAAACAAATCCTTTATGATTTGCCGGACCCAATCGGGATTGTCTAGACCGGGGGTCTTTTGCCTCGATAACAATTTCTTGTTAACGATTTTATAAGCCAGACCCCATGGGTCATTTTCGACGTCACCGATTAGGTTCTTCCAGCTCTTTTTTTTTGCAGCGCGTATCTCCTTCCTGAGAATTCTCTTGGCCTCTGTATATGCCTCTTTCAGCAGAGGATCTCCGTTTGAACGGTCATATCTCCTTCTTGCTTTGAGGCATGCCTTTCGCAAAGAGGCCAATTCCTCTGACCACCAGTATACATTTCTTCTTCTTGGGGTTGTGCTTCTACAACGCGGCATAGACGCGTCGCATGCGGTGACAATCATATTTTTCACCGTCCGCACCTCCCCTTCAAGGTTATTCGGCCTCTTCACCCATCCCAGATCCTCTATGAGGCGGGATTCTTCCAGGGACCGGCCAAACTTCTCCTTGTCGATTTTCTTAATGTTTCACTTTGGGCCATTCTCACGGAGAACTTTGTGGTTCCTGGCCCGCAGCGTGTCTCCCCTTGAGACTGAAAACTCGATATACTGGTGGTCACTGTGGGTATAATCCTCCAGGACGCGCCAATCTTTAATACGTTTATTTAGGAGGGCCGTTGTGATCGACAAGTCAATTATCGATCCCTGACCGTTTCTCCTAAAAGTCCAAGACCTCCCACGGTTCGCAACCATTAGGTTGTTCCTGGAGATCATTTCTCCGACCAAGATTCCTCGATTGTCGAGCCTTTTCTCGACCCATTCTGGTGACTTAGCATTAAAGTCACTGTAATGAGGGTATCCAACTTGGATTCTCTAAGGCTCATTTCCAAGTCATAAATCTGATCTTCGAAGACTGACAGTTTATCGTTGGGCGAGAAATAACAGCTATACATACGTATGCCTGACATTTCCACCCACACGAATCCACTGTTCGTCTCCAGGAACTTATCTGCCCGCAACTCGGAATTGCAGATCTGAATGGCTGCTCTTCCCGATTTATCCTGATACCAGGGAGTGAGATCGTTCTTTCTGTTCTGTTCTGTGCAGAACAAGACATCGATCCTCTTCTCCCCGGCTGTTTGCATTAGGAGGTCTTGGGCCTCCACGCACTTATGCAGATTGATCTGCAGAAACTTTAGGCATTTGCCTTTTTAAGTTTCTGCAGTTCCGCTTTATAGACCGAGCAGGAAGTGCCTCCCGCCCAGTGCTTCCTGTCCTCTTTGCCCAGATTTTCGCAAGTGATGCACTTGGGCTCCTGGACTGTACAGCTTTTGGCTTGGTGACCCGCGCTGCCGCATCTCCGACAGTTTTTAATTCTGTCAGGGCCCTTGCAGGTGCGGGTCGGGTGGCCAAATGCCATACATCTTTGGCATCTTCTGACCTCCAAGTGTTCACGAATTGGGGCGTTGATCCAACCAACCCGGATTTTCTTCATCTTGAGCAGAGTATTATACTCTGACTCGGGAAGGCGTACCAATGCCAGCATTCCTCCGCGGAACCTCGAAACAATGCTGATCTCCCTTTCCGGGTTGGTAGAGCCAAACTTTTCCGTAAGGGTCTCAGCAACGTCCTCCTTGGTGGTTGCTTTGTCGAGGTCCCTAATCTCCAATGTCCGCTTGTTCACGAAAGCCGTGACCGTGGCCTTCTCTTGAAGAGCCTCGGTCAACGCTCCCGCAAACTGGGACGTGTTTCCTCCTTTTTTGAGGACAAGGAGAAAGTCGTTATTTAACGTTCTCCGTGTCCTCAAAACCTCTGTTCCTGAATCCTCAGGCTTCATGGCTTTCTTCAGGTCCTTCAGAATTTCAGCGTAGGAATTAGGATCCTTCGCCGAAATTCTGACGGCTTCAGTTTGCCTCAGCCTCTGGGGAGGCGCTTTTTCTTTCGGGTCCGTCTCGGCTAGTTTCTTTTTATTGGCTTTATAACGCCGACGAGCCTCTTTTTTTTGTCTATGATCAGCTCAAAGACTTCTTCATCTTTGCCCGCCAGAAGCTGTAGGGGCCTAATAACGGAAGGGCCAGCATTACTTTCTCCACCCGAAAGAACCTGCGCACAGGTCTTCCGAGGCAAGAACTGCGGTACCTGGGGCTTCTTTGCAGGTGGGAGTCTGCGCGGCAGCTTTCTTTCCCGTGCTAACGGACGACTAGCCTCAGGGCTGTCCCCCTCAGTACGGCGACGTTTCTTCGCATCTTCAAGTTTATCCTCTTGGGCACTCCGTGGGGTCGCTTTTGCCGACGTCTGGGTCGGCGTTTCGATAAATCGCAGGTTCCTGCTTATTACATCGAAAACGTCCGCAAGGTCTTGAATGCCCTTTTGGACCTCCTTCTTGATGGTTTTCTGCTTGCCAATGCCTTTTTTAATTTCTTCAAAAATCTTTGGAACCCCGGCCAATTCCTGGGCGATGATTTCCAAAAATCTTTGGTTCGTTTCCATCCTGGAGCCAGCGTTGGCCACCGGGGCTTTCACCCGATCGGAACCAACGGCAGAGGATAGAGCCTCTACTTGGCCATTATTGACCTCCATCACTTCATCTGACGTTTCCATTTGGGTCTCCATAATAAAATTTTCACCAGCGCATCGTGCGTAAAGTGGCGGGCAGCCTTGATTGGGAGCGGGTACACCCTCGGATACTGCGATCCTACCCCAGATCCCTGAGGCCCAATCAGCTGCTTAGCCGTTCCGGGAATACACGGACGGAACGGACTCGCCAGTAACAATGCAGGTTCCTATCCCTTACATCCATTACGTACTCGCCGATCAATCCCGAAGGGGCTGGCTCCTGACACCCTAACGCAGGTCCACCTCGGCAGAGCTACGCTCACATCAGACTCGTACATGTCACGGTTGGAAACGCCGTGACAGGACTTATCACTCCCAGTGTACTGCCTGTAGGGTGCCGATCGGCTAGTGTCGTTGGTCAGACCGAACAGACAACCGGTCCATCGGGCGCCAACCCTGGATCGAGGCTACTCCACACCAACTTAGAAAAACCAAGAAGGCAGGAGTGTCCTATTCCTCCCAGAACCCATGTCGTCCACAGCTGACGAGGATGGTTAGCCCCCATTTGGAATCCGAATTAACATCATCCGCACAGGATAGCTAGTGCACAGGTTCACAAAACGGCGACTACCCGAATTAACGGGGTCCTGTTCATTCCCCTGTGCCCAAACTCGCCAGACATCGGGAGTCGATAAGTCCTGGGAAGAGCCGAACAGCTCGTCCAGTGAGGGCGTCCGAAGGACAAGCGCCTGGCCGGTCCTAAGCCCCCTCACCACGACAAGGTGACACTTCGAGGGGGGTGACACTACGAGGGGGGGGTGACACTACGAGGGGGTAATTCCGGCGAATTGGATTACATGTTACTGTAATAAATAAATCAAGTCTACCAATTTCTCGATTTACAGTCATTGCATCTTGATAATTTTGATGCATATGTTTAGGACTGCCAATATGAGATGACGGTAAAACAAATATATTTCCAAACGCTCTTTATTTTCAAAATTATTAGAATTATTTAATGCACTACGTCCAACATGATCCATTAAACCCTGATAGCATTCTATTCTTAATTTTTGTTGATTATAATGAAGATAATTTAACCGTGTGTTTTCAATGATTATATAAGCTTGAATTATTAATCTTTTACAACTACTAAAATTTGGTTTTAAGTTTGAATTCCAACCCAAATCTCCTAAAGGGAACATAATTGGAAAAGTTAATGGATCTAAATGAAAAGATAATTTATTCACAAAAGTAACTGACTCTTTACCTTTTGGTACATTTCTAGGGTAAATGCACATATAAAATATTTCAGGGATTTCTCCATTCTTTGAAACTATTACAGCAGCACATTCTCCAGTTGTTGGTTCATTATAAGTATTTTTATTTAAATTAAAATTTCGAATGAAAAATAAATTATATTCTGGAAGATTTTTTTTATTAGATAATTCATATAATTGTTTGTATTTAATAACATAAGGATTAATATTCATTATTTTTGTCAAGATTTTAATATGTTCTTTAACCAAATTTGGATTACTTTTTAATCTTTCATTAATGGCTTTAACATCGTCATAAATGTAAATTTGGCCTAACTTAGGAGACTCTCCTTTTTTTGCTAATAAAGTGGTTAGAATAGAATGGCATACTTGACCTTGAATTTTTAAATTATAAATTCCTTTTTTAAAATCATTTTTTATATTTTCATTAAAACTTACAAAAGAAAATCTATTGTTGTAATATCGAATTAAATCTCTAAATTTTGAATTGTATAAAAGTTTTTTTAAATCCTCATTATAATCTTTCAAAGGAGATATTTTTACTTTTCCATAGTGACAACAGCTTTTATATGAAAATTTTATTTTCCAAAATAATGATGAACAATATGGACATTTGTAATCCATATTACCAAAATTATTTATGTCTCTAGAATTTACACTTTTAAATTTTTTTAATAATTGGTTTTTTCTTTTTTTAAAACTCGTTTTTTAGTCATGTGTAATACTCTTTCTTTTTCTCTTTTCTTCGTAATAAATTTCTCACTCATATTTTCAATCAAATTTTTTTTTACGTTTTATAATTATCCTTTTCTCACTCATATTTTTAATCAAATCTTTTTTATGTTTTATATCTATCCTTTTCTCATTCATATTTTCAATCAAGTCTTTTTTACGTTTCATATCTATCCTTTTCCCACTCATATTCTCAATCAAGTCTTTTTTACGTTTCATATCTATCCTTTTCTCACTCATATTTTCAATCAAGTCTTTTTTATGTTTCACATCTATCCTTTTCCTACTCATATTTTCAATTAAGTATTTTTTACGTTTTTTATTCGCCCTTTTTTCAGACATTGCAACAATACAATACAATCATTCTTTCTTTTTTTACATGAACGTTCTTCTCGCATACATCCAACAATATTACCCTTCCTTTTTTTTCTAATTCTAATTCTGTTAAATTTGCAACCTTTTTCTTCTCTAAAATAAACTTCTTATTTTTTTCATAATACATATCATTAGAATAATTTTTATAATCTTTACAAAACGAAGAATTTAAACATTCTAAAATGTCGTAATGGCCTTTATCGATATTTCCAGTTAAAAGCAGTTCTAATTGACATTTACTATTAAGACTTCCATATTCTCTAATATTTTCAAACATATTATGGTGAATTCTAACATTAACATCATAAATAGAAACAAAAGCCTGAACTTCTACTTCTCCTCCATAAATACTATTTTTTGACATAAGATTTTGATATGAATTTTTATCACTGATAATTTTATCGTACGATTCGTCCCCTATTATAAAATTTTCATATAAATGCCACTTATTGATTATATATTTAACAATTTTGGAACGTAATCTTTTATGCTTATCTTGATCATTATATAGAAAATAAGAAAATGATCTAAATAATCAATTACCGTCTGGTAATTGATATAATACGTATATTATAATATATAAAAATTGAATTTAAGTTTTCGTACCTACAATTTATTTACGTTATTTAATGATTCTCTTCCTCAAAACAATTTTTCTTTCCTTTTCAAAAATTAGAATCTTGGAACTATTAATTTGACACAATTATTGAAAATTAATTTGATATATCTTACATAATTAATTTTACAACACTTTTTGATGTTATTTTCAATTTATTAATATTATTTTTAATTAGCAGCTTAATTTGTAATAAAATCAAATAATAAATTATAGTAATTCATTACTTTAGTTAAAAAAAACTTTTAAAATTTAAATTGACAGATTCAAAACAAAACTGAAGTTATCTGAAGTTCTTTTGTTTATATTCAGTTTATTACAAATCCGATGTGTCAAAATTTAAAGTTTAAATATTTTAAGTTACATTTTTCAAAATCTTATTGTTTTCAATACATTTTTTAAATTTTGTGAAAAATGTTTAATAAACGCTCAGCTGATGATTCAAATCAAGAAACAAAGAAAATTAAAAGTGATCCTCAAATTGAATTTACAACATCTGAATTTTTGAAAGATAAAATTCATGTTGGAGATACATTTGGGGCAAAATTCCTGAAGTGTCACAGGTCAAGAAATGAAGATTTTTTGATCAAGCTTAAATTTTCAGAAATTGTTATCGTATTGGATAGTACTTCATATAGAAAGTATTGTTAAGTTTAGTCAAAATTTGTAGGGTGTGGAGGGGGTTGAATTTTCTCACGTTTGATGAACATCCACTCTTTCACCATTTCGTAACTATTTTCCTGTTGCTCATAGAAAAATTTCATTCTGATGTTTTTGTTTTATTTTTTAACGTAGATTTATAAGATAATATCATTTTTTTAAAAAATTAAAAATTTTACCCTTTATTTCAAAAATTAAAATAAATTTGAGTTTTTTTCAACTTCCGATTTTTTTTTTTTTTTTTTTTTAAATATTTTAGTTGGAAAGCTGAGATTTTTTCCTAAAAAATACCTAATTTCCAAGAGGGCGTTTTTTTTTGTTCTTGAATAATAGAAAAAAATGTAAACAGACACATCGTCATCCTCGCGACTGCCCGGACGTGTCATCCGTCTGGAATTGGCGAATCCAGGAGGGGGGCTACGCAGTGGCGTAGGAACCGGTGGGGCAGAGAGGGCAGTTGCCCCCCCCCCCCCGAAATTTCACGTTAAATGTACTTATATGTACTTATATACGTCATATTTAGCTTTTAGCCCCCCCAGAAAAAAATTCGCTCCTACGCGCCTGGGGACACGGGTGCTTACCTTCCCCGCCAAAGCCTTATATTTGTATGAGAGAGAAAGAGATAACACTATAGTTCCATCTCTTTCTCTCTAATGTTATACCCCTCCAAAAACCTTGTCAGGATCCGCCACTGCTGTCTAGTCGTTTGTGTGTTTATAATAACACTATTCTCTTAAGAGGACATACATTCTTACAGAGTAATAATTAGATATTTTCTTAAAGATTGTCAAATGATTGTATGTTAAAATTGTCTTCATAAAAACGTTAATTTAATGGTTTTAGTACTGTGCTGTACAAAGAGAGTTTACTACGAAAGTAATAGAAGGCGCTACTTTTTGTTCTCATATAAGGCTTTTACTAATCGCGAATTGTCGAATTTACTATAACTCTTCTTTTCTTGTAGACATAACTCTCGAATTGACATTTCCGAAACTAAAACACGACTCGTAGCCACTTATTATTGTTGCTCTGCTCAATCGCGTCACACAACGGTTTCGTTTTGCGAACACCCATTTTTATTTTTGGTAATTATCCATTAATAATTGTTAAAGTTTGAAAAAGGTTACTTTTTAAAAAGTACCTTTTTGACAATGTCTTTAAAAACGGATAGCAATGTTTGGTATGATAAATGCATTAATCCCTTCAACAAAACTAAGCACAAATCGAATAAATTGTGTCACGTTTCTGACAATCTTCATTTAAAATTCCCCAGCATACCAATAAATTCCTTAATTTGCGTTTCGTGTAAAATTGAACTGTACAAATCAGTGAAAACAGCGTCTTTAGGTTCAAAAATTATTGACATCATTTCTGAACCCAATCAATCAAATGCTGACAATGTTTTAGTTGAAGAGCAAGAAATTGATTCTGACAACGTTGCATGTACTGATGAAAACGATTTCGATTATCCCAATCCTTTACAAATCAATCCTACCGAGTTTCAATGTAAGGATAAATACCATACAGCGCACAGTGGGACAAAATGCCAAAAACCTGGCCAACACTATAAAATGTCTTTCAATTTGCTTGAAATTGATTACTCGGGGGTTTTTGGGGTCGCTGACAACGAATCTGCTATTAGTTTTTAAAAATTCAAAATGGCGGATCCAATATGGCAGATGTCAAAATTAAAAATGAATCGTATTTGCTTGAAACTCGTTACTTGGGGGTTTTTGGGGTCGCTGATTACGAATCCGCTATTAGTTTTTAAAAATTCAAAATGGCCGATCCAATATGGCGGATGTCAAAATTAAAAAAGAATCGTATTTGCTTCAAACTCGTTACTTGGGGGTTTTTGGGGTCGCTGATTACGAATCCGCTATTAGTTTTTAAAAATTCAAAATGGCCGATCCAATATGGCGGATGTCAAAATTAAAAATGAATCGTATTTGCTTGAAACTCGTTACTTGGGGGTTTTTGGGGTCGCTGATTACGAAACCGCTATTAGTTTTTAAAAATTCAAAATGGCGGATCCAATATGGCAGATGTCAAAATTAAAAATGAATCGTATTTGCTTGAAACTCGTTACTTGGGGGTTTTTGGGGTCGCTGATTGCGAATCTGCTTTTAGTTTTTAAAAATTCAAAATGGCAGATCCAATATGGCGGATGTCAAAATTAAAAATGAATTGTATTTGCTTGTAACTCGTTACTCAGGGGTTTTTGGACTCGCTGATTACGAATCCGCTATTAGTTTTTAAAAATTCAAAATGGCGGATCCTATAGGGCGGATGTCAAAATAAAAATGAATCGTATTTGCTTTAAACTCGTTACTCAGGGGTTTTTGGGGTCGCTGATTACCACACTGACTCATTTTATCGGCGCATCTAAAATACAATATAAATATTGATATAAATACAAATAAAAATAATTGTGAATCAATGTATGAATTATAATAATTACCTGATACGAATAAGACTCTAGACAATCAAGTTTCAGGTTATAAACATTTGAGATCCTATAAAGACACTCGTCACGCAATTGTTTTTTACGCATCATGACAACTAAAATTCGGTATAAAAAAGCGCGAAAAATTTTAACTGTTACTTAAAATATACGCAAATTTCATATAGAAAGGGACGTTAGTCGACATTTGTAATACTTGATCAATGTTATGAAGTACTCATCACAATTAAGTAATAGCTGGTTATAGTATTTCATTTCGCTCTAATTAAGCTCTTAAAACTTAAGCTCATTTCATATTAATGTACGTTTAATGTTATTGCCCATTGGCCTTAATCTTCTAGACTACAAAATCTTACAAAAGGACTTTAAATTAGAAATAGTTATATTTCTATAAGTATGATTGATTTATCACATTTATTTTAAAAAATATGTTGTAAACATATTCTTGATAAAGAACATCAAGTGCACTAACGCCTGAGTTTGTGTACAAAATATCAATCGAATCGAATTCGATAAATTTTTCATTTTTTGTCCACCATTTTGAATTTTTAAAAACTAATATCGGATTCGTAATCAGCGACCCCAAAAACCCCTGAGTAACAAGTGTCAAGCAAATACGATTCATTTTTAATTTTGACATCCGTCATATTGGATCCGCCATTTTAAATTTTTAAAAACTAGTAGCGGATTCGTAATCAGCGAGTCCAAAAACCCCTGAGTAACGAGTTACAAGCAAATACAATTCATTTTTAATTTTGACATCCGCCATATTGGATCGGCCATTTTGAATTTTTAAAAACTAATAGCGGATTCGTAATCAGCGACCCCAAAAACCCCCAAGTAACGAGTTTCAAGCAAATACGATTCATTTTGAATTTTGACATCCGCCATATTGGATCCGCCATTTTGAATTTTTAAAAACTAATATCGGATTCGTAATCAGCGACTCTAAAAATCCTCAAGTAATTATTTTTAAGCGAATTAATGTCGTTTACAGAATTTAAATATAAATTTAAAATCAATTATAATTTGTAATTTTTTGCATGAACCCATAAAAAGTGATATTAAAACCGCAGTGGCAGCTAAAGGCAGCCAAATCTTGATTTTTCTGAACAATGAATGTTCTAGGAACAAATCTGTATAAGTTTCACGGTGATCTTTTTTGACCATTTTTTTATATCTCTACATAAATATAATTTTTTTTCTTTCTTTAGAATGTTTTGCTGTAATTTTGTATTCTATACATTTTTTTTATAATAAGAAATTTTTAAATTTCAACATAGTATATGAATTTTACATACCTTTATTTACTTATTTCATTTTACAGAATTCATTTTTAAATAGATAACATTTTTTTATTCGCTTTTTAACAAGAACGTTTTATTCATGGCTATTGCGTGAGAAATTATTTCAAGCCAAGTATAAGGTTTGAAACGAAAATAAGAGCAAAATGTCTTTGACTGCGCCCTTTATTTTATGAATTTGGATGCTCCTGGGGGTCCTCTACGAATGCACATAGAAATAATAGCATTTACAGAAACTTTTTTTTTCACTTTTGGCCAGGTTTTTGGCATTTTGTCCCACTGTGCAGCGGCCGTAGAAGTACTTGATCAAATAATTGAAAAATATAAAACTTCTAAATGTGACCAAGGGAAATTTCAACTTCTCTCACTAGCACCAAAATCTTGGGGGCGCGATAAGTTAATGAAGGTATTTGGTGCACCTGAACGAACTGCAAACAGGGTAAAAAAATGGTTTCAGAAAACGGAATTCATATATTACCGAATCCGAAAAAAGGGACATCATTACCTCTTGAAACTGAAATACTCCTTAAAAATTTCTATGAACTCGATGACAACAGTCGAATGATGCCCGGTATGAAATACTTTGTGTCAGTAAAAAACAAAGATGGAACACGTTCACACATCCAGAAACGACTTCTACTTTGTAATCTTAATGAGTTATACGCTCGGTTTAAGGCAGAACATGAAGACATAAAAATAAGTATCTCAACATTTTGCAAACTCAGACCACATCACTGTGTTCTTGCTGGAAGCAGCGGTACTCATAATGTGTGCGTTTGTGTACACCATGAGAATATCAAGTTATTGCTTCATCAGATTAATATTCAACACTTGACAGATAACACAAATATGATTCTAAAAAATTATCAGGATTGTTTGGATACCATCGTCTGCCCAGAAGCTACAAGTGTTTGTCACTTAGGAGAGTGTAAGAAGTGCCCTGGTATTACTAAGCTGACAGAACATTTAATAAAGTGTTTCAATGATCACGAAATTAATGAAGTTAGGTTTGAAATTTGGTTACAAACAGATAGATGTGGTCTGCAAACTTTAGTCAAGAATACCGATGAGTTCATAGAATTTTTCTGCACTAATCTGTTAAAACTAAAAACTCATCATTTTGTTTCAAAGGAACAGTCTCTGTTCTTTAAAAACTTACGAGAAAATGTATCGTCTGATGAGTTTTTGGTTTGCTTTGACTTTGCAGAAAATTATGCCTTTGTCGTTCAAAATTCGGCGCAATCATTCCACTGGAATAACGTTCAAGCTACCATTTTTACTGTTGTTATTTACTATAAAGAATCAGACAAGCTACAGCATAAAAATATTGCTATAATTTCGGATATATAAGATTAGCAGCTCGCTCTAGCTTACAATGTTCGTCCCAACACCATATACTCACTCCTCATGCTTCGTTCGAGTGGTCAGAAAAGAATTGCAAAGAAACTAAAATTTTCTTTAGCAGCAAAGAAAATTATGCCTCAACTTCTGAATTTTTAAACACACGATTTAACGAAGCAAAAAACATTCCTGGTACATTGCAGTACCATGCTTTCATTCCAACCCTATATGAAAAACTTAGATTGAAAAAATATGTATCTTCTCAAGACTACAATGTTTTTCCAAAAGAGGAAAAGATAAAGTCGCGAAAAAGGCCAATCAAGAAAGAAGGTCTTAATTTAGTTGATATGAAAGCGAAAACTCGAAGAGGAAAAGAAAAGTAAAGTAAAATCAAAACTTAATCAAATTGGAATTTGTGTTTTTTTTTATTTAATCTTAATTAAATGTTTAATTAACTAAGATTTTACTGCCATCACCTTTTTCTTAAAAAAAAGTTAAAAAAAAAATAAATAAATAAATAAAAAACCTAGAATAAAAAAAAAAGTTTTTAGCAACATAAGATGCTCTTTAATGCTTTTTAATAATAAAAAAGACAATAATGCATTTAAAATCTTTTTAATAGCCTAGTGTTATGAACACACAAATGACCAGACAGGCACGTCATGACAGGCGAGTGGATGATATGACGGTGTGTCTGTTCACATTTTTTTCTATTATTCAAGAACAAAAAAAAACGCCCTCGTGGAAATTAGGTATTTTTTAGGAAAAAATCTCAGGTTTCCAACTAAAATATTTAAAAAAAAAAAAAAAAAAAATCGGAAGTTGAAAAAAACTCAAATTTATTTTAATTTTTGAAATAAAGGGTAAATTTTTTAATTTTTTAAAAAAATGATATTATCTTATAAATCTACGTTAAAAAATAAAACAAAAACATCTGAATGAAATTTTTCTATGAGCAACAGGAAAAAAGTTACGAAATGGTGAAAGAGTGGATGCTCATCAAACGTGAGAAAATTCAACCCCCTCCACACCCTTTTGCCCCATTTGTGTAAGTAATAACGCTTCTATTAGGTTATTTTTTAAAAACTCTTTAAATAAAAATTTAAATAAAGAAAAATGAACATTTTTAAAAATTTATTAATTTTTAAACTTATATTTAGGGGAGAGTGGCTATCAATGTACCGGGTTTTTTTCAAGGTCATAGTACTTATTGAATTTCACCAATTTCAAGCACTTCTTTGCATCAATATAAAACTACAACACTTATCTAGGTAATGCACACATATTTTACACGATTTATTTTGATTAAATAATAGAATTTAGGTTTTTTCTAAAGTAACAAGCTATTTTCATTTTCAACAACCTGGGTACACAATGAACCACCTCTATAAAAATACTAAAAATGTTTAACAATAGTAATATTGCAATTTTCACTTTGTAAAAAAACTTATTTTCTATCAAATACTATAAAAAATTATTACTTAACACCTTTAATTGATAATGTATAACATAAATATACCTCAAATTTAAGTTAACTATCTAAAATGGCATTTTAGTTCTGCTATGTTGAGAAAAGTACTGATAACAATTGCTGTAACATGCTGTACGCATGCTTAGTTTTATAATCAGGCATACCACTCTAGAAATCGAAAATACACTAAAATTCCAGGTGGTTCATTGTTCCCTGGTACATTGAATCAACATGACATTTGCAACAAAAATGGTTTTTTATAACTTAATCCAATATTTCAAAATCTTTATCTCATTAGAATATTGTAGTTAAGGTCCAAAACAAAATAAATCGTAAGTACATTTATTTTTAAATGGCCTTATTTCAATTAAAAAACGTGTTTTTATTTTAGGTAAATTTTTTCTTCAGTACATCAAAAACAGTTTTTTCCAGTTTTCTCTGTAATGAATAAATCCACACGTCTCAAATTTATGGACGTAGTGTGTTTACGCAAACTTAATTTATATTTAAAATTAGGAGAATTTTTATTTAATTGTTTCTGAGAAAATTGAAATGGATCATTGAAAAAACTGGTACATTGATGGCCACTCTCCCCTATATATATATTTAAATTCTTTTATATAAAATAGGTCAGTCGTTGCTTATGTAGAGTTAATAGAAAACATTAAAACTATTACCTGCAATGGTAAAAATGGTTCTTGCGAATGCCAGTTATTTAAATTCATTCTCAATAATAACGATAATTGTCGTATTTCTTGTATTGCTTGGAATAAAAATGCCGGAAAATTCTCCAATACTATTCAAAAAAATCAAGTAAAGTTATATATGTGTTATTATAATTATAATAATAAAATCTCTGCAATTTATGATTATTACACAAAATAATTACAATTTATTACCTACATAGAATAATTTTTCTTATAGAAAATGATTCTTCAAAATTTAACTGCTAAGGATTCATCTACCTTTAATAATGGACATATGTCCTAAGAATTGTTATTGAGTAAATTTACAAAATATAATATATCTGGAAATTTTGAAATTAATAAAGACCAAAAAAATATTCATTTAATACATTTCGATAAAGAAACTTTATTAAAACATACCAAATACATTAGTAAGTAGTTATTTTAATTAATTAACTTATAATAAAAAAGTTTATTTGAAAATACAAAATACGTTAGTAAATTACAATTTTTTTTAACGATCATGTCATTATTACAAACAAAAATTTATAAAATAAAAACATACAATTTTTATAAAAATATAAGGATATCTGAGAGACGAATTCATTCCAGTTAATATAAATACTAATCAATTTTCCGGAAGTTTAACAAACGGAAAACACAAAATTATTATTATTATTAGCAATTTATCAAAACAAAAAAACTTCATTCAAGGACAAAAGCTTGAAATCATTGGCAAATAATTCGATAGTGGTAAATATCCAATAATTATTAATCTTCTTAAAATAAGAAAAATAAATAATTATAAATTCAATCAGATGATTTGAGCATTGGCATTCAGCTGCAAGACCACCATCAAATCGAAATTTTAGACCAAGACGAACCATTAAAAGATTTACAATTTTTATTAAATGGAGGTGAACTAATCTTTAGAAGATAAATACAAAATTTAATATATGTAATAATATGTAATATAATAATATAATAAAAAGATTTAAAAAAATCTAAATAATTTTAGAAAAATTACTTACATTTTATTTTATTTATTCAAAATACTTATACAATTTTAACAATTGGTTGGTTAAAGGGTTTGATGAAGCACGTGGCATATATATATCTAAATGCATATATGGGGCAAATTTTCTCAAGTGTCCAGCGTCAAAATTAAAAGTTGTTGAATCGGACTAATATTTGCACAAACTTCAGTGCTATGGGTAAGTACTTTAACCACCAAATATTATGCAATTTAATTAAAAATTATAGAGGGGGGAGGGGGTTGAAGATTTGGGTAAAGTAAGAACATTGAGTTTTTCAAAAAATCGTAGCCGCTAAATAACGAAATGAAAAAAATTTTCACCTGTATGTTTTCGAAAGGTTTTTTCCTGCTCTTTTACATGGTGAAAAAGTATTTTTTTAAAAATCGATATTTAACCCTTTTTTTTGAAAATTGAAAATTTTTTTTACTTTTTTTTCAAAATGGACCCTTTTTTTTTTATTTGTTTGTCTTAAAAGAAAGCTCAAGTTGTGTACTTTAAACATACTAGAAGAACAAAATGACGTTTTTTGTTGTTTTCGAATTATTAATTAATTAATTAATAAAAATTTATAAAAATTAAAATAATTTACAAAAAAAATAAGTTACGGCAATTCTGAATACACCACTTTGAAGCTTATCAAAATGCGCATCCAACGACCCCTATATAAAGTATTTCGGATAATTTTATGATTTATAAATAAATATTTTTAAAAAATTAATTAACAAATAAATATCATCCATAAAAATAAAGGTAGAGTGCTACACTTTTTTTTAATATGAGAGTTTTACAAATCTACATTAAATAATATCTATCTAAAGTATTTCCAACCATTGAAAATTTAAATAAGACATTTTTATATCAAAATTCATAACACTACATTAAACCCGCACTAAAATTCGAACATCTATAAATTAAGTTTGGATAAAAAATGTTAAATATTTTCTTTAAGAGGAATCAGAAAGTAATTAAATCGAGTTTTAAAAATGATGCACATAATATTAAATATTAGGATCAAGAAATTTTAATTACTATTATAAAAAGATTTAAAGTTTTGTAATTCTGAAAACGATATAGGTATATAAAATTAAATTATACAAATTATTATGAAAAAATATAATATTTAATTGTTAAAAAATTAATAATAACTGTTCTGTAGGATATGACATAAAAATATTAGGCTCGGTGGTTACACAAGTATTTTTAACGAAGTTGTGCAGCGCGACGCGGCGCATGCATAACGATGTGGATGTAAAAATATCTTATTTAAATTTTCAATGGTTGGAAATACTTTAGCTAGATATTATTTAATGTAGATTTGTAAAACCTTCCTATTAAAAACAAATTTAGCACTCTACCTTTATTTTTATGGATGATATTTATTTGTTAATTAATTTTTTAAAAATATTTATTTATAAATCATAAAATTATCCTAAATACTTCATATAGGGGTCGTTGGATGCGCATTTTGATAAGCTTCAAAGTGGTGTATTCAGAATTGCCGTAACTTAATTTTTTTGTAAATTATTTTAATTTTTATAAATTTTTATTAATTAATTAATTAATAATTCGAAAACAACAAAAAACGTCATTTTGTTCTTCTGGTATGTTTAAAGTACACAACTTGAGCTTCCTTTTAAGACAAAAAAAAAAGAAAAAAAAGGGTCCATTTTGAAAAAAAGTCAAAAAAATTTTCAATTTTCAAAAAAAAGGGTTAAATTTCGATTGTTAAAAATAGTATATTATGCATCAAGGGAGGGAAGTCCGTGTTTTTTTGTCAAGCACAAATGTTCGAAGAACGAGTGTAGCACGAGCGTAGCGAGTGCGAAACGAGTTCAGAGAACATTGTGCGAGACAAAAAATCGGCCTCCCGAGGTGCATATGCTATTTTCTATCACATATGTACGAAAATCTCGTGTTTCGTGCATGTGTGGTAGAAAATACTTTTTCACCATGTGAAAGAGCAGGAAAAAACCTTTCGAAAACATATAGGTGAAAATTTTTTTCATTTCGTTATTTAGCGGCTACGATTTTTTGAAAAACTCAATGTTCTTACTTTACCCAAATCTTCAACCCCCTCCCCCCTCTTGAAGGGGGATTGGTTGAAGGGGGGTGTATTCTAAATAGTTGAACAGGTGGTTGGTTAAAGGGAGGGTTGGTTGAAGAGGGGTTCGTTGAAAGGGGTGTATGTTGAAGGGGGGATTTGTTGAAAGGGCGATTGGTTGAAAGAGGGTTGCTTGAAGGAGGGTGGTTTAAGGAGGATTGGTTAAAGGGTGCATTTGTTAAAAGAGGATTGGGTGAAGGGGGGTGGTTTAGGGGGGGTTGGTTGAAGGGGGGATTGGTTGAAGGGGGTTGGTTGAAGGTTGGTTGAAGAAAAATTTTAATATATGTACTTTGTACGGTTAAAGATGTTTTTCAAACCTTAAAAAATGGGTGGACTGACAATTTCCGACGGTACTGTATATATATATATATATTATACATATTGTACTCTAAATATCGGTTAGTATTAATATAATGATAATCTGGTATATAATTAAAAATTGATACCCCCAGAGGAAAAAACTCTTTTTTGATTTTCGTAAATTGGCCACAGAATTATCCCAAAAAATTCTTATAAGCCTTAACTCAATCATTTCTGAACAATTGTTTTTAAAAATTCTAAAATTTATTGAATTACTAATTTTTATTATCTATTTTTTATATAGTTGCAAAAAATCACCATAAAAATACAAAATTTCAAACAAATTTTAATATATTAATTCTTATTTATTTCTCTAAAGTTTCTCACTAAAAATGATATAATGTGACAAATTATTAACTTTAATTAATGGAATTTTCCTCAAGTCTTGAAATATTCAATAAGTATTAATTAATAATTGATAACAAGTTCCTATCAATTCCACTTATGTGTAAAAAATCTTTAATTATTCTAATCAGATTCTATAGAATTTAAAGAATAATTTTATTTTAATTAATTCATTTAAAAGACAATAATTTGTTTAAATAAATACTCAAACTTTACTGAAAATTTAATTCTCATTACCAACTGTTCTAAAGAAACCTTATTGTTTTTAACTTAAAAAGTTAACAAATTAAAAAAAATACAAGCTTTTAGGTTTATTTGTGCAATTTTTATTATCAATTATTAATAATAAATTGTTTTAAAAAATTAAAAATTCATAAAAATACAACTTAAATAATTTTAATGTATTAAAATTAGTTTAAAATTTTATATTTTTATGGTAATTTTTTGCAACTTTATAAAAAATAGACAATAAAAATTAGTAATTCAATAAATTTTAGAATTTTTAAAAAGAATTGCTCAGAAATGATTGAGTTAAGACTTATAAGAATTTTTTGGGATAATTCTGTGGCCAATTTACGAAAATCAAAAAAGAGCTTTTTCCTCTGGGGGTATCAATTTTTAATTATATACCAGCATATCATTATATTATTATTAACCGATTTTTAGAATACAATATGTATAATATATATATAGGTATGTATTTATAAATATACATATATAAAATAATTGGATACCTTTTGTGGGACAGAGCATAACAGTTCAACCAACTTTTTTGCTGTACACTTCAAACCCACTCTAATGTTCTCAATCATTTGATATTTCATAAATTTAATTTTTTTATTTAATTTTTTTTTTTAATTTTTACGTTAACGTAATGCAGGCATTTCAGCGATGACAGTCTAAACCCTGTAAAAACAGAGAGCGTTAAAATATCCTCCTATATACCACTACTAATAATATCAAACACTGCCCTGAGTCGCGCACTGACCCGCAGCGCCCGAGCGAGTACAAAACTGTTAATTTTCATTTATCAAATATTTCGGTCCCTTAAGTTGATTTATGGGTTCTTATAGGAAAAAGTCTCAGCTTTCGTTTAAAAAAATAAAAAATACAAAAAACCCGGTCTCGGAACCAAAAAAACCAAAATTTATTTTTGATTTTCATTTTTGAAGGTCAAAAATTTTTTTTTCTCAAAAATGCATATTACCAATCGAAAGGGCATGAAAAAATTTATCGAAAATGGTATTACTGAAAATTTTTTATTTATTTATCTAAGAGCAAAAAATTACCAAATAAAACGGTAACCCCAAATTTTCACCCCCTCCCCCTCAGTAAATATTAATCGAAATGTAAAAAAAATTTACCCATAATTACCATCCAATAGGGCTACAAAATACCTGAATTGGAAAGTTACAAGTGAAAATTTTTTTTTCACCTTGATCACTTGATATGAAATCCCCCCCATATATATATATAAGCATATGGGAGGTGTCGATATCCACGACCAATACTGCAGCGATTTGTTACCTTCGTTTAGAAGTAAAAGATGGATATGTCCAGTATTCGTTCGATTAATTCAATCTTCTGTTACTAATGCCACGATTCTGTTCAATGCTGTTCAAAAGGATTCGAAAAAGGTGTGAAGTAAGGATTTTGCAATGGAAATTGCAAGACATTATTTAAATAATAGAAAAACTGGTGTCTTAAAAAGTCATAAATTAGAAGCTCTACAAAAAAGAAAGTACTGCTCTCAAGATACTTGTGAGACTTGAACTTATTTATCTTGCGCAACGTGCAAAATACCTTTTTGTAAAGATTGGTTTGCAACTATTTATTTCACCAACAGAGATTAAGCATAAAAAATGGCTATCCTGTGAGAGGAAAGAGAACTCACTTGAAAAAACACCCGACAATGTGAGAGGCAAGAGAACTCACTTTCAAAGCACCCGTTATTTTAAGAAGCAAAGGATCCAAAATTTTAAAGAGCAGATCGGAAATTTTTTAAAATTTATATTTATATACTTTATTTTTATTTAATTTTAAGGAGCTATTATAATAAACAAAATGGATCGATTATCGAAAATTCATTTTTCAAATTAACTCCGCCATATACTCAGAATCTCTGGAATCGCTGATCATCAATGTAAAGTAATAATATTAAAACTAAATGTGGAAAAATTAACATAGCATGGAGAACCAAGCGTAAAAATCAACTGAGAAAATGGAGGTAAGCGAAAACCAAGTAGAGGCTTTGCCATCTATGTCTGGCCAAGCTAATCTTCTTCTTCCGAGTGTCCTTATTGGTGAACAAGAACGGTTTAGGGCAAACGTTGTCCAACAGTTGGGCGAAATTCCTGAGTTCTTTGAAACCATTAAGAAAGGCATAGGAAAGCAGAAAAGCGTTAAAAAGGAATCCAAGAGGCAATCATAGCACTCGAGGAAGCCTTTGAAGTAATTCGCAAAAAATTGCGGTTTAATGAATTGCAGACCCAGACGTCTGCAAAGGCAACCTCGATAAATGCGAGCTTGGAAAAGCCGGGCGACAACAGAAAACGCCGCCTTACCGAAGGCGATAGTCCATTGACGGTACCTGCAAGGGAAACCAAGCGAAGGGCCCCCTTGAAAAGGCGTACACTTCCCCCTGCGAAGTCGGTAACACCCTCTAAGAACAGCGAGGCAGCCAAGAATGCCGAAGCCCTTTAGCCTCAGAGGACATGTGCTCAGGTCCTTTCAGGCGTAGAAACGGCCGCCGGTCCCTCTGGCATTCAGCCTCCTGTAGGCAAAGAAGATGACGGCTTTGAGGTAGCCAAGGACAAAAAAAAAAGAGCCTCGCAAGACCTACAAAGCCAAGAAAGAAAAGAAGCAAGCCGAAAAGTCCCAGAAGGAAAAAGCGCCTTCTCTGAGACTAAGGCAAACCGAGGCAGTCAGGATTTCAGCGAAGGATCCTAATTCCTACGCTGAAATCCTGAAGGACTTGAAGAAGACCCTGAAGCCAGAGGACTCAGGAGCAGAGGTGTTAAGGGCACGGAGAACACTTAAAAACGAGGTTCTCCTAGTCCTAAAAAAAAGGCGGAAACACGTCCCAGTTTGCGGGTGCGTTAACCGAGGCCCTTCAAGAAAAGGCCAAGGTCACGGCCCTCGTAAATAAACGGACATTAGAGATCAGGGATCTCGACAAATCAATCTCCAAGGAGGATGTTGCTGAGGCTCTGACTGAAAAGCTCGTCAGTCCCAACCCGGAAAGATCAGTCAGCATTGACCCGCACTTGCAAAGGCCCCGACAGAATCAATAACTGTCGGAGATGCGGCGGCGTAGGTCACCAGGCCAAGAGCTGTACGGTTCAAGAGCCCAAGTGACTCACTTGCGATGACATGGGCAAAACAGAAACAAGGCACTGGGCCGGCAGCATGGGCTGTCCGGTATATAAAGCAGAAATTCAGAAGCTTAAACAGGCAAAAGCCTAAAGTTTCTGCAGATCAATCTGCATAAGTGCCAGAAGGCCCAAGACCTCCTCATGCAGACAGCCGAGGAGAAAATGATCGATGTCTTGTTCTGCACTGTACAGAACAGAAAGAACGATCTCGGTCCCTGGTATCAGTATAAATCGGGAAGAGCAGCCATTCAGATCTGCAATTCCGAGTTGCGGGCAGATAAGTTCCTGGAGACGAACAGTGGATTCGTGTGGGTGGAAATGGCAGAAATACGTATGTATAGCTGCTATTTCTCGCCCAACGATAAACTGTCAGTCTTCGAAGATCAAATATATGACCCCGAAATGAGCGTTAGAGAATCCAGGTTGGATACCCTCATTACAGGTGACTTTAATGCTAAGTCACCAGAATGGGGAGAGACAAGGCTTAATAAAAGAGGAATCTTGGTCAGACAAATGATCTCCAGGAGCAACTTGATTGTTGCGAACCAGGGTAGGTCTTGGACTTTCAGGAGAAACGGGAAGGGATCGATTATTGATCTTACGATCACATCGACCCTTCTGACCAAAAGGGTTAAGGATTGGCGTGTCCTGGAGGATTATACCTACAGTGACCACCAGTATATTGAGTTTTCAATCTCATAGGGAGACACACCGAGGGCCAGGAACCACGGAATTCTCCGTGAGAACGGCCCGAAGTGGAACATTAAGAAACTCGACTAGGAGAAGTTCGACGGGTCCCTAGAAGAATCCCGCCTCATTGAGGAGCTAGTATGGGTGAAGAGGCCGAATAATCTTGCAGGGGAAGTGCGGACAGTGAAAAATATGATTGTCACCGCATGCGACGCGTCAATGCCGCGCCGTAGAAGCACAACCCCAAGAAGAAGGAATGTATACTGGTGGTCAGAGGAACTGGCCTCTTTGCAAAAAGCATGCCTCAAAGCAAGAAGGAGATTTGACTGTTCTAACGGAGATCCTTTGCTGAAGGAGGCATATACAGTAGCCAAGAGAATCCTAAAGAAGGAGATACGCGCAGCAAAAAGGAAGTGCTGAAAAGACCTAATCGGTGTAGTCAAAAATGATCCATGGGGTCTGGCTTATAAAATCGTTAGCAAGAAATTGTTAACGAGGCAATAGACCCCCGGTCTGGACAATCTCGATTGGGTCCGGCAAATTCTAAAGGCTTTGTTTCCTCCGGCAGAACCATGGCCTAGGATGGATTGGAGTAACTGCCAAGTCGGTGAGGATGAACTCTTCACTCTTACAGAATTACAGAATGCAGCCAGTAGGTTGAAGCCAGACAAAGCGCCTGGAATCGATGGGATAAGCAACGAGATCCTTAAACAAGTGATCGTTGCTTCACCCCAGATTCTTTTGGAATGCTACAACAACTGCCTTAAGAGAGGAGTGTTCTTCCGCGATTAGAAAAGACAGAGGCTGGTCCTCCTAAGGAAAGGAGACAAACCTCTAGATAAGTTCTCATCCTACAGGCCTATTTGCCTGTTAGATACGATGGGAAAACTTCTAGAGGACATGGTTCTGCAAAGAATGCAGTCTCACCTGACCGGTGAGAATAGTCTATCTAAAAATCAATTTGGTTTTCGTAAAGGCCTGTCCACAGTAGACGCCATTCAGAAGGCGGTGGACCTAGCCAGGGAAGGAAAAAACAAATTGGGACCAGGAAAGAAAAAGGGCTTTTGCGCGTTGGTAGCCATTGACATACGCAACGCGTTTAATGCCGTGCGATAGAACGATCTGATCCAGTCGATGAGAAACAAAGGAATACCGCCCTACCTGTTGCGGATAATGGATAATTATCTTAGCGACAGGTGGGTTATATACGAGGGTGACACCTGTACTCTGAAGACAGACGTGGTTATACAGCCTCTGGTATCCAAATAGACGGATTCGAGGTCCAGTGGAGGAACCATATAAAATACTTGGGTGTAGAATTGGACAAATTTTTTAATTTCAAACACCACATATCCGTAGCATGTCAGAAGGCCGAACAGTGTTCCACAAGTTTAGCTCGACTAATGCCAAACATTGGGGGGCCTTCTGAATCGAAGAGGACACTTGTGGCGAGTGTTGCCCTTGCAAAGCTGCTGTACGCAGCACCTGTATGGGCTCCCACCCTGCGAAGTGACAGAAGTAAAACCATCTGTAAAAGGATACTGTCCGCGCAAAGAAATGTTACTACACCTATCATTTCGGCCTATCGGACAGTAAAGATAGACTGTCTACCCGATATACGGATGTCAATAGACCCAGCAAGGACCAAATTCGCCGAGATGCGAGAAGCAGACTCGTCGACAGATGGCAAGAAAGATGGAGCGGGGAGGAGACAGGCCGAAGGACGTATCGGCTGATACCAACACTTGCCACCTGGATAAGTAGGTAACATGGAATTGTTTCCTACTACTTAACCCAAGCCCTCACAGGGCACGGATGTTTCGGCTCATACCTTGAGCGATTCAAAAAGATCCAAAGCTCCGAGTGTGTGTACTGCGGGTTCCCAGTGGACGATCCAGAACACACACTCTTTAGCTGTAAGCGTTGGGACGCGGAGAGGCAGGTCATGCTCACCGGTGTAAACCGCAAAGTTACACCGGAGAACATGATCCTGCTTATGACTCGTTCTATCGAAAATTGGCGAATCGTCGAGACCTTCATACATTATGTTATGAGGGTCAAATATCTCGACGGTCGTCAAAGAAGGGAAGTCCCGTAGGATAGGGGAGAAAGTCGCTCCGGCTACAGAGTAGGGGATATAAGACAACTTCTGATGGCGATACGCGCGGAAAGTGCTAGCCGGGAGTGGCCATAAGGTCCCCAAATAAGGGGGTGTTTTTAGCGGGTCGGCAGAACATCGTCACCCCCGCATAACCCTGTAGTACGGGCTACAGGGAACCTGATAGCAGGTTTTCACATCCTACCAAATAAATAAAAAAAAAAAAGGGAAAAATTAATATGCAGACAAGACTTTCAAAAACAGAGACAAACCTAGTACCTAGTTTTATGAAAAGAGAAAATAGTTTTCTGATTTTGTACACAGGACTATGATTTTGCAATAAAAATTAGAATTCAATCGCCATTTTGTGGGCGCCATTTTAAAATGTAATTCTGTTAATAGCTCTATCTTTTAGCTTATTCATTTTTGACACGTTATTTATAACCACCAGAGATATTCCTCTACCATAATGGGTCCAAAAAAATTCAAAAATAAAAAAAAACGAAAAAAATCGTATTTTTTGTTAAAAAACGGATTGTAATTTGTTTATTTATAAACATACATTATTTTTTATTGCAAAACTTGAAAGAGCGATTTTTGGACCATAAGAAATGAATATTGCTAAATTTTTCTCTTTATCTTTTACCAATGAAAAATAATATCAAGCTTCTTGAAAAAATTTTGTACATCCCGTCCTTGATGGTTTAATGACCAACCCGATTTTTCATGTTCGAAATGATGAATTATAGTTAACATTTTTTTAACTTTTTTAATAAACTAATTATTGAAATTTGTAGGATTAGTAATTAAATCATTTTTTGTTTGAAAATATATAACTTTTTTGTCTTCTATTGTTTTAAAAATCCCATTAAATATGAAATTAACTTTTAAATTTTCTAAATCTTTTAAAGCATTGTTTAATCTCCTAATTACTATTGATTTTGAATCTTTAAAAAAATCTGTTAAATTTTTATGCGTTAAATTAGTTATTACTCCTGTTCTCATTCGATGATTAAAAGCATTCTCTAAATCTGTCCCAATTAATCTATTTTGATGTTTAATTTTTGAAATATTCCCCCTCCCTTCTTCTGCAAATTTCTAATTTTCCTGACAATTGAACATACAAGCCCAATCGTTGAAATAATGTTGCTTTTTTTCGATGTACAAAGTTTATTTATTCTTAAATTAATTTTTAATAACCGTATGTGTTTCAATCCCTGTTTACATAATTGCTCCCATTCATTAAAATTTGAATTTTGTTCATTCTTATAAATTTCATCATTTTTTCTTAACATATTAACCATCTGTTTATTTGAAATCATTTTTAATTATTTTGTCGAAACAAGAGTAAAAGATGTACAACAACCTTACTCAACAACAGTTCGATGAAGACTGATTTTTTTTAACAATGTTCCACTTTTTTAAAGTTTTTGTTATACAGAGTTGCCAAATTTTAAAAACCCTTATTGAAAAACTTAAAAACAGTGTTGCTAATTTTCAAAAACTGAATTTAAAAAACTTAAAAACCTTGTCGTCACTGCTCGATGCTCACAGCACAACTAATTTTTGTACACTAATTAAAATATACAAAAGATCACAAGGTCAATCTGCATGATGCAATCGCGAGACAAATTCCTCAGATAAAATACCTACCTCATAATTGACGAAACAATGAGACGTGTGTCGAACCTTGCGTAATCGCGAAACATGATACTAACCATAACATGTCTCAGATAAAATACCTAACTCATAATTTCAAAAAAATTATTTGACAATCTTAAAACATTCTATATTACTATATACAAATCATAAATCTTAAAAAAACTCCTCAGATATTAAATACCTATCTAAACAAAAGAATGTGACACGTGACACGCGTCAAAACTTGCAAAAAATTGCACGGATCTCACACGCGGAAAGACTTCTGCGCAGAAATTCAAGTCTCCCGCTCTCGCGCATGCGCAGATCGATTTGGTAGCTTATAAACCCCCCCCCCCCAGCTTATCTACTAAGGTAGTATAAACAAAAGTCAAAGTGAGATCTAATACAACAATTGAATTACACTAATACTAAGTTTAGATATGTTAAAATGCATATTTCAAATGTGTTAGTAAATCTTATTACTGGCTTGGTATTGGGCCAAATATCGAAATAACATTACTCGCTACGAAGCACAGTGGTCGGAGAAACCCTATTTTACGCGAAAAATTGGAAAGACTGCTCTGATTGCAACGAAAATTTAGGATATTCGTATTTTCGACATGCTTAATCCGAATATGACATAAAACTCAAACCTTGACAGTTGACAGCTGTCAAACTGACTGTCAACTTCACCAAAAATGGTGAAATCTACATAAAAATTATATCTATTAAGTTTTGAAACTCACTGATCACGAATTTGGTGTCAAATTTAAACTTTGAGAGTTGATAGCTGTCAAAGTAACTGTCACTTTCAAGAAAAGTAGGGAAATCTTCATAAAAATAACACCTACTAGGTTTTGAGACTCGCTGATCACGAAATTTTTGACAGTTTGCAGCTGTCAAAGTAACTGTCAATTTCATCAAAAATGAGAAAAAATTCACAAAAATATCGCCTATTAGATTTTGAGACTCGTTGATCACGAATTTTGGATAAAATTTAAACTTGGACAGTTGACAGCTGTCACTTGAAACATGCCGAGGACCCTTTGTCCATCCGGGTCCCTGACGGTTCCTATGCCTTTTACGGCCTCGGCAACCTTGGCCGTAAAGGCCTTTCCATCCGAATCTTCTCCTAATCGTAGGAGAAGGTTACCCTGCTTTGTGGGCATTGCACCCACCACCGTGGACTGACAGGAGCCAGAGTCCACCTCCTTTCTAAGCTTCCCAAGGACAGAGGCGTATGTCTGTCCCTGGGAAACCCTCACTAAGAGCGTTGATTTCTTGGACCTCATAGGCTCCACTACTACTTTGGGAGGAACAATTGAAGGTACCTCCCTCCTTTTAACCTTTTTCGGAGCCTTAACCTTATCAGCTAAGGTCTCCGACGGCTTCTTGGGCTTCTTGCTATTTGGAAGTGACCCTCCATCGTTTTCTCTTTTCCTCTTACACTCCAAGACCAAAGCTCTCATTGCTTTGGCCTGGACGCGCTCTCTTACT
Organism: Ganaspis brasiliensis; assembly: GCA_037103525.1. Taxonomy (NCBI): domain Eukaryota; kingdom Metazoa; phylum Arthropoda; class Insecta; order Hymenoptera; family Figitidae; genus Ganaspis; species Ganaspis brasiliensis. Next base: position 279,847 of record JAZKLR010000107.1, read on the forward strand.
TTTTGCCTTTCGGTTCGATCAATTTCGCAGTTCTTCAGGCCAATATAAAGCCCAGAATCTGCTGCATCTGCCTCCAAATGTATCTTCCATAAATCGGGGATCCACTGGTTGAATTTCTTCAATCCAGTTTGGATCTCCACCGCAACGTTCTTTTGAACCTTAAGCTTTTCCATCATAAGCCGCAGTTCCTTTTCCATGTCGAGGAAAATCCTCCCCTCTTTCTCGCGAAGATTTTCGGCCTTCACCCTTTCTTCCTCGCAGTATGCGAGGTCTGCAGCAGTGGCAAAACGATGGATTTGTTCCTACCGAACCCGGTCCTGTGGCACTCGTTGCCGGCGGTGCCTTACCACTGCCCTCTGGGCGCACATCGTCATCTAAATTTAAATCGTCAGTATCCATATGAATCTCACGAGCCTGGGAGAAAAAACGGTCCACCCACACAGAGTTCCAATATGTGGGTCAAATTTGTCATGATACACCTTATAAATTATATAGTGTCGAATATATCATAAATTAAATTAATACTTAATGTTATAATCCACTTTTTGTCATTTTTAACCACTGTTGTAGTCGCACTAGTGAAATAGAAATGTCCGCCATTTTTTTGTTCGCAGGTATTCGCAGCTGTTCTTTTCGTAGATCATTAAAGAACACTTTGCACTACTCTTGGAAACAAAAATTAGGATCGTAACTCGTCGTACTCTTTTGTTTTATCATTTTGAAACAAAAATTTATTAAAAAATAAGCTATGTTGTAAAGTTATCAATATTTTATCAATGGATTTTTTTTAGTGATAATTTTTATAAATTTATCTTCTTTCAAGTGTAAGAAGTAACATAAAACCGTCAAACATTGTTCATGTTGACTGCTGGAATAAATAATATTGTAAATAAAACTACCACTTTATAACAGTTAGAATATGTCAGTTACCGATTTGTTGCATTAAACATACATATAGACTTACCGAATTAATTTTATTAAAAATACTAAATATTTCCGAATTAGTTGGACATTTGTGACTAAGAATCGATTTATCCCGGTCACTTTATCACAATTTAAAAAGTACCCTTTTTGCGCGTACAACCTGGTCTCTCCGACTACTGTGCGAAGGTGCGAAAATGAGATAATACACCAAGTAGCATGAATCATTTTTGCAAATCAATGAATAATCAAAAAAATTATCACAGATCGTTTTAAGTATCGCGTTTCATCTATGATTCTCATGTTTTCTCATAATTAAGAATATTTGAATTCCGAGTGTGAGATTCGCGTTTTGTCATGACGCATGTTTTGCGCGTTTTTTTTGTGAGACGTGATTTTCGCGTTTTGTCATGATGCATGCTTTGCGCGTTTTGTCATGAGGCGTGCTTTGCGTGTTTTGTCATGAGGCGTGCTTTGCCCGTTTTGTCATGAAGCGTGCTTTTCGCGTTTTGTCATGAGACGTACGATCCCACCTTATGATTCTTTCCCCAGATTACCTCCAGCAGTAGGAAGAATTGTCTTTAAATACAAGCGACGCCTAATGCAGGGTGTCGAATGCTCTGTGATTGTGTCGGGTCCTTGTAATGTTGCCTGAATTGTAGACCGGTAGAAACAATTGCTTTCTATACTAAGTCTGCAATTTCTAAAGGCGTACACATGGATGATCGCCGAAATCGTGAGCGGGTTTAAAAAGTGCTACTGTACCGTCGTAAAAGTCCGTTGGAACGTCAAAACTCATAACTTCACGTCCTAGTAAAATCAATGAGTGTATTGTTATTTCAAAACAATAAGTATCGAGTTATTGCAATCTCCTTCGTGAACTAATACACTATAAAAAGAGTGTTGTGAAGTGTTTAAATTTCCTCGCCTTAGCTCGGATGTAACAGCTAATTTGGTGTCAAAAGTGGAATGTTTGCTTTTGTTAAATAAATAATTCAAAGAATAAAAACGTTTAAAATAAATAAATAATAAAAATTATCTAATCAGTTTTTTGTTCCTGGGCGTTGATATCATTGTCCCGCTTGTTTTTAAGAACCTGATTATGTAGATTTAATCTTTTGAGTTGGTTTGTTTTTGTTTCCCACCGGGACGCGGCCTCTAGACCCCGTCGTGGGGCAAGCCTCCCGAACCTCCACAAGGAACCCACTAAGGTGGGGTTGTAGTGCCACTGTTAGTGGATCCTCAACCCTCCCCTAGTTTTATATATATATATGAGGAAAAAAACCTGAAGCGCGGCCTTAGGCTGCGCTTTAAAGCGATTATGGCCCTTTTCAGGGCCACAAGTCTTTGTAAGATGAATAAGAAATAGTGTAATTTGACAAAGAAAGATAAAAAAGTAAATTTTTAAGTTAGAAATAATAAAGTGCAGCAACATATCATGGCAACTTTGCCTAAAAACAAATAATGTTTTTTTCCTAAACTTTTTTGTATTTAATTAGATAATTAATTATTTCATAACTATTTTCCTATTTTTTCTTTAAATCTTATCTTTTTTCCCACTTCAAGTATAATAAAAAAATATGCACATTAAATATAACCTCAAAGTGTCACAATGTTTTTTATGTATCTCCCTAACGAAAATAAATGTTAATATGAACAAATTAGAATTTTTCAAGTAAAATTAAGATACAAGATGTCTTTCCGATTTATAAAAAAGACCATTTACACACAAAATTAAGAGTATTTAAACTTTATCTAAAAAAAAACATTTTCAATTTGACTTTTGTGACTTTTGAGACTTTTTTGTGTCATTTATTATCCAATTAAGAAAATCAATTTTCTTTTTTTGATTCTCGTTAGATACAATTAGGTGCTTTAAAAATCCATTTTGAATTCCATGTCAGTTCAACACAAAAATCTTGGTGACCTTTGGGATTTGGTTGCTTTTTGGTATAAACCATCCTTTGATTGTTCTAAACAAAATCCCCAAGTATTTTTGAAAAATTCAAAAAATTGCCCGATTTATTGAATTTTGAAATTTTTTGTACTTTTTTTTGAAAATGCGATATCTTCGGTTCTAATAAATCGATTTTATTTTTAAACTCTTAATTTATTTGTACTGAAATATACTTTTATTTAAAAAATAAAGATAACAAAATTGTTTAAATTAATTGTTTAAATAATTAATTACAATTTTTGAAACACCCTTGTAAAAAACTGATAGCTCCAAATTTTTTCCTATTTATACTAAATGAAGCCACAAATGTGTTTTACATGTCCGGTAAGTTTCATCCGGGGACCGCCAGTAGTTTTCAAAAAAAAATAAAAATAAAACGTAATCCCGCGCGCTGCAGTATACAGCATTAGTATAAACAGTGCCCACGGTGTGCCTAGTAGGACTTTAATTAAAAGTGTTTTGTATATGGGATTTTTTTTTATTTCTTCTAGTTCTCTTATTTACTACAAACTGTTTAAAACCATAAACTTAATTATTCGTTGGGCAGTTTTTGAAAAAAGTGAATTTTATTTTTTAAATTTTTCAAAATATTGAATTTGTTTAATCATATGTATATTTTTAGTGTTGTTAACAATAAAACATTTTCCTCATATACTAGAAATATTTTTATATTATAAATAAGATAATTCTTTATGCGATTTTTAAAGAAAATTATATAAAAAATATCTTAAACATTGATTCTTTACAATCTAGTGTAATATGTTAAAACGAGCTTTCTTAAAATTTTAGAGAAAATGCTCCTGTTATATAAAATATATTTTACTATTGAACTGTAAAATTTACTTAGTCTAAAATTTTGAGAAAACTCGTTTTAACATATTATACTAGATTGTAAAAAATCAATGTTTAAGACATTTTTTATATAATTTTCTTCAAAAATCGCATAAAGAATTATCTCATTTATAATATAAAAATATTTCTAGTATATGAGGAAAATGTTTTATTGTTAACAACACTAAAAATATACATATGATCAAACAAATTCAATATTTTGTAAAATTTAAAAAAAAATTCACTTTTTTCAAAAACTGCCCAACGAATAATTAAGTTTTTGGTCTTAAAAAGTTTGTAGTAAATGAGGGAACTAGAAGAAATAAAAAAAACCATATACAAAACACTTTTAATTAAAGTCCTTCTAGGCACACCGTGGGCTCTGTTTATACTAATGCTGTATACTGCAGCGCGCATGATTACGTTTTATTTTTTTTCTCGAAAACTACTGGCGGTCCCAGGATGAAACTTACCGAACATGTAAAACACATTTGTGGCTTCATTTAGTATAAGTATAAAAAAATTTTGAGCTTACAGTTTTTTACAAGGGTGTTTCAAAAATTGTAACTAATTATTTAAACAATTAATTTAAACAATTCTATTATCTTTATTTTTTAAATAAAAGTATATTTCAGTACAAATAAATTAAGAGTTTGAAAACTAAAATTGATTTATTAGAGCCAAAGATATCGCATTTCCAAAAAAAAGGTACAAAAAATTTCAAAATTCAATAAATCGGGCAATTTTTTGAATTTTTCAAAAATACTTTGGGATTTTGTTTAGAACAATCAAAGGAAGGTTTATACCAAAAATCATCCAAATCCCAAAGATCACCAAAATTTGTGTATTGAACTGACATGGAATTCAACCCATATAAACTTTTTGAACATGTTAAAAATCTAAAACGTGTCGACTAAGTTTCCAAAACTAAACCAAAACATTTTTCTCAAAAACACCACCCGTGACTCATTTTGCTTAAGATTTAATATTTCTGGTATGTATATTATTTTTTACTAGTTTATTATAATTTTCTTATAATTTACCTGACAAAAAACAACAAGTGCACAAAATTAACAAACTTTAAATACAATACTCTGCTCATCAGAAAACAAAAAACTGGTTTTCAAAATTTTTCAATTTTTTTCAAAATTAATATCATAATAAACTTTAATCAATTTTCATTTTTAATATTTATTTTAAGCTCTACAAAATATAATTAAATTATCGTTATATTATGTCAATTCCAAATAACAAACATCTCAAATGTTTTAAAAATTTCGAGTTTTTTATAAATAAGTATTTTTCTAAAATATTATTTTCTTCAAGTTTTTTATAATTTTTTTGTAATTTACCTGACAAAGAAAAACAAGTGTACAAAAAAAACTATAAATCAAATATTTTGCTTACCAGAAAACTAAAAACTGGTTTTCAAGATTTTATAATTTTTAGGGTTCCGTACACAAAGTGTACAAACGGAACTCTTATGACGAGATTCGTGCGTCCGTAGACAAAAATCGTATCCCCCCCCCCCTAGACGCCAATCTATTTTACTTAGAAAGCTCAAATTTGGTGCACATATGTATTTTCACGTGTAGATTACAGGAAAATTATAGAGATCGTGATTGGAAGGATTGGCCATAGGGTTGTCAAGGAAATAACAAGATTTTTGAGCGTTTTTAAAGTACTTGTGCTGAAAGCTCTTGCTATATCCTTGATACCGCTATTGCCACTACCTTCTCTATAATTTTTCTGTAATCTACACATAACAAGACATTTGTGTACCAAATTTGAGCCCTCTAAGTCAAATAGTTTGGAAGATCAGGGGGGGGGGGGGAGAATGGTCTATTTTTTATAAAAAATGCAATAAAAACTGATGATTCTTCCACTCTATCTGACAAACTATTGTATTTAGCGTGCTGAAATTTGGTACACATATGTAGTTTGACGTGTAGATTACAGAAAGACTAAAGAGAACTTTGTTACAGGCTGTTATCATAGTGGTTTTAGCAAAAAATCACGACTTTTTTTAAAAAATGATGAAAATGTCCATAGCCCCACCCACTTAACTTCCAACCTATTTGTCTTAGAAAGTTCAAATTTGGTATACAAATGTATTTTCACGTGTAGATTACAGAAAAATTATAGAGAACATGATTATAGGGCTTGGTCATAGCGTTGTCAAGGAAATAAAAAGATTTTTGGGCATTTCTTATGCATATTAGCCTAAATCTATCGTTATTACTTTGATAGCACTATGACCATCACCTTCTCTATAATTTTTATATAATCTGCACCTGAAAATACATGTGCATACCAAATTTTAGCTCTCTAAGTCAAATAGTTAGACTGATAAGGGGGAAGATACGGTCATTTTTTAGTTAAAATGCATTTAAAATGCCCTTCCTTGGCGCTAATCAACAAAATTATTTGACATAGAGTGTTATAATTTAGTATGAACATGTAGTTTTATTTGTAGATTACAGAACAAAGGTTGATAACTTTGTTGAAGGCTGTTATCATATTGTTTTCGAGCAAATAACCACGACTTAAAAAAATGGTTAAAAATGATCATATCTCCCATCCCTCTTATCTGTAAAATGTTAGAATTAGAGAATTTAAATTTGGTACACAAATATATTTTCACGTTTAGATTACACAAAAATTATAGAGAACATGATTGGAGTTGATGTTAATACCGTAGTCCAGGAAATATCAAGATTTTTTTTTCAAAAATGCATAAATAAAATCGGGCAAGTACGAGTTACACCCGTACTAAAACCAAGGGTTCCGTACAATTATTGTTAAATATTGTTAAATATTGTTGAAACAAAAAGTGTATAGCATTTTTTAAAATACTAACTGTAATTTTCAATTATTCCAAAAAATTTTTTTATAATTTTTACTATTTTGTGAAATAAAATATGTATTTGTGTACGCTGCACAAAAATATGTTATTAATATAAATAATAGTTTAAATAGAATAATTAAATATTCTTATTTACCTCTTATCCCACTTTCCAATTTTGATACAGAGTTTTCCTAATTTTGTCCAATAAGGTCGTTAAATTGATATTTAATAATTAAACAATTGTATTTTGATAAACTACGAACTAGTACAAATTAATTTATGTAATATTATATTCGGCAGCGTACACAAATACATATTTTATTTCACAAAATGGTAAAAATTATAAAATTTTTTTTTGAAATAATTGAAAATTACAGTTAGTATTTTAAAAAATGCTATACACTTTTTGTTTCAACAATATTTACCAATGTTTAACAATAATTGTACTGAAGCATACTTCATATCTCTGTTCCTTCCGGGGATTCACAATATTTAATATTATCTAAGAAAGTGACTTATATGCTTACTATTATCGCAAGAATTTAGAGTGAGATAGAAAGTAGTCCAAATTATGGGCATTTAAACCCATAAATCTCAAATTTAAAAGGAAAATATTTATATGTGTGCCACCTGTAGTAATTATCTATCTTTTGAAATATTATTCATACTGAATTTAAATTGACTTTTAATCACTATCTTTACAATTTCTATTCTATTTCTGATCGACTTTTAAATTAAATTAAATTAAAATTTTATTTTGTTAATATTAATAATCTCAGTTATAATACTTGTTAAATAATATAACAAGCATTAGGGAGATCATCATTGATTTTGTGATATTAAAAAATAAAATATATAAAAATAAAATAAAATTAATATTAAAACAGTTAAACTTTTATCTAGCATTACAATTAATAGAATTATATTTCTGATGAAACTTCTACCTTAAAATTTAAAAACAAACAAAAACAAAGTTCACTGACCTACTTGATTAGATTTATTTAGCCTATTGCTTCAAATATATTTCTTTCAATTTCTCTTGCTTCTATTTCCAAACTCGATTTATCTATTAAATAATATTAACAAAAATTAATAAAAATTTTCCATTAATAACTCAGTAATCATCCAATTTCAAAATTACATCTTTACTCTACAATAAATTCCTTCCTTTAATCTTTTTTTTCTTATTATTTTTTTAAAATAAGCAAATAAAATAAATATTTTATTCTTTTTGGGATGATTCTCCTTTCCACAAACTCTTGAATAAGTCGTGATGATGCTACAATGCACCACAACTTAACAAGTTTTGTAAAAAGTAGTGTAAACCAAGCGAGGAATTTAAACAATATTAACCAGTCAATTGTTGGTTGTACTATGTGCTCCAACAAAAGATCGATTAACTTTCGTTATTAAATAATTGCTGAATCGCAATTATTTAATAACTATTGATTAAAAACTTCACCCAACAAACACAGAAATTTATTTTGAGCAATAATTTGGAAAAACTCCGTTTCCAAATTATTATTTGCAATAATCAAATTATTTAAATAAATATTGAGGTTTGAAATGGTATTCAATGGTCAAGACCATTTCAATTCATATTACCATTGAAATAAATATAAATTTATAAATAAAATCAATAAAAATAAAGAATTTGATGTAAAATAAATAATATAATATAAATATAGAAAAACAAAAATGTGACATGTGATGGGGATCGATCTCTCGACGTGTGGGTTTGTGGTCGTTGCTTTTGATCGCGGAGCCACGGGAGATTGAATGGGTCGATTTTAAAGTAGAATTAAGAGAAAAATGGTTAAATGATGAAAAATTAATAATTTAAATAAAATAAATAATAAACCCTCTCGTGGTGTCACCTTGTCGTGGTGAGGGGGCTTAGGACCGGCCAGGCGCTTGTCCTTCGGACGCCATCACTGGACGAGCTGTTCGGCTCTTTCCGGGACTCATCGACCCCCGAGGTCTGGCGAGTTTGGGCACAGGGGAATGAACGGGGCCCCGTTAATTCGGGAAGCCGCCGTTTTTCAAACCTGTGCACTAGCTATCCTGTGCGGATGATGTTAATTCGGATTCCAAATGGGGGTTAACCATCCTCGTCAGCTGCGGGAGGCGTGGGTTCTGGGAGTAGCGGGACACTCCTGCCTTCTTGGTTTTTCTAAGTTGGTGTGGAGTAGTCTCGATCTAGGGTTGGCGCCCGATGGACCGGTTGTTTGTCCGGTCTGACCAACGACACTAGTCCGATCGGCACCTTACAGGCAGTACACTGGGAGTGATAAGTCCTGTCGCGGCGGTTCCAACCGTGGCAGGTACGAGTCTGATGTGAGCGTAGCTCTGCCGAGGTGTATCTGCGGTAGGGTGTCAGGAGCCAGCCCCTTCGGGATTGATCGGCAAGTGCGTAATGGATGTAAGGGGTCGGAACCTTCTTTGCTACTGGCGAGTCCGTTCCGTCCGTGTATTCCGGGAACGGCTAAGCGTGTTGATTGGGCCTCAGGGATCTGGGGTAAGACCGCAGTGTCCGAGGGTACACCCGTTCCCAATCAAGGCGGCCCGCCACTTTACGCACCAGGCGCTGGTAAACAAGATAGTATGGATACCAACGTGGAAAATTTAAACCAGGACATGGAGGTAAACGAAGACCAAGTAGAGGCTTTGCCATCTACGTCTGGCCAAGTTAATCTTCTTCCGAGTGTCCGGATTGGTGAGCAGAAACGATTTAGGGCAAACGTCGTCCAACAGTTGTGCGAAATCCCAGAGTTATTTGCAACTATTAAAATGGGCATAGGTAAGCAGAAAAACATTAAGATGGAAGTCCAAGAGGCAATTACAGCGCTCGAGGCAGCCTTTGAAGTAATCCGCAAAAATTTGCGGTTTATTGAAAAGCAGACCCAGACGTCTGCAAAGGCAGCCTTGAATAATGCTAGCTTGAAAAAGACAGGTGACGACAAAAAACGTCCCCGCACGGAAGGTGATAGCCCACCCACGCCAAAAGAAAGGGAATTAAAACGAAGAGTCCCACAAACAAGGCGTGGGCTTCCTCCGGCGACAGCGGAAACGCCTGTTAAGGCTGGCGAGGCAGCCAACAATGTAGAAAGCTTTCAGCCAAAGAGGACATGTGCTCAGGTCCTTCTAGGCATAGAAATGGCCGCCGGTCCCTCTGGCACTCAGCCTGCAAAGGCCACAACAGCCCCAGACGAAGAAGGCTTTGAGCCTTTTAAAGATAAAAAAAGGAGGCTCGTAGGCGTTATAAAGCCAAGAAAAAGGAGAAGCAGGCCGAGAAGCCCCGAAAAGAGAAAGCTTCTCTTCCGAGACTTAGGCAAACCGAAGCCGTCAGGATTTCAGCGAAGGATCCTAATTCCTACGCTGAAATCCTGAAGGACTTGAAGAAGACCCTCAAGCCAGAGGATTCAGGGGTGGAGGTTTTAAGAACACGGAGAACACTCAACAATGAGTTTCTCCTTGTCCTCAAAAAAGGAGGAAATACATCCCAGTTTGCGGGAGTGTTGACTGAGGCTCTTCGAGAGAGGGCCACAGTCACTGCTCTCGTAAACAAGCGGACATTGGAGATCAGGGACCTTGACGAAGCAACCTCCAAGGAGGAAGTTGCTGAGGCCCTAAATGAAAAGCTCGGCGGTGCCAACCCGAAGAGATCCGTCAGCATTGTCTCGCGACTCCGCGGATCAATGTTGGCGTTGGTACGCCTCCCTGAGGCAGAGTATAATACTCTGCTAAAGATAGAGAAAATACGGGTTGGGTGGATTAACGCCCCAATCCGTGAACACCTGGAAGCCGTCAGATGCCAAAGGTGTATGGCATACGGCCACCCGACTCGCACCTGCAAAGGCCCCGACAGAATCAAAAACTGTCGGAGATGCGGCGGCGCGGGTCACCAGGCCAAAACCTGTGAGGTTCAGGAGCCCAAGTGCATCACTTGCGGAGACTTAGGCAAAACTGAACTGAAGCACTGGGCCGGCAGCACATCTTGTCCGGTATATAAAGCAGAACTGCAGAAGCTTAAACAGGCAAAAGCCTAAAGTTTCTGCAGATCAATCTGCATAAGTGCAAGGAGGCTCAAGACCTCCTAATGCAGACCGCCAGGGAGAAAAAGATCGATGTCTTGTTCTGCACTGAACAGAACAGAAAGAACGATCTCGCTTCCTGGTTTCAGGATAAATCTGGAAGAGCAGCCATACAGATCTGCAATTCCGAGTTGCGGGCAGATAAGTTCCTGGAGACGAGCAGTGGATTCGTGTGGGTGGAAATGGCAGGCATACGTATGTATAGCTGCTATTTCTCACCCAACGATCAACTGTCAGCCTTCGAAGATCAGATTGATGACCTCGAAATCAGCCTTAGAGAATCCAGGTTGGATACCCTCATTACAGGTGACTTTAATGCTTAGTCACCAGAATGGGGTGAGACGAGGCTCGATAAAAGAGGAATCTTGGTCGGAGAAATGATCTCCAGGAACAACCTGATGGTTGCGAACCAGGGGAGATCTTGGACCTTCAGGAGAAACGGGCAGGGATCAATCATTGATCTCACGATCACATCGATCCCTCTGCATAAAAGTATGAAAAATTGGCGCGTCCTGGAGGATTATACTCACAGCGACCACCAGTATATCGAGTTTTCAGTTTCAAGGGGAAACACACTGAGGGCCAGGAACCACGGAGTTCTTCGTGAGAACGGCCCAAAGTGGAACATTAAGAAACTTAACAAGGAGAAGTTCGGCCGGTCCCTAGAAGAATCCCGCCTCATTGAGGAGCTGGGATGGGTGAAGAGGCCGAACACTCTGAACGGGGAGGTGCGGACGGTGAGAAATATAATTGTCACCGCATGCGACGCATCTATGCCGCGTTGTAGAAGCACAACCCCAAGAAGAAGAAATGTATAGTGGTGATCAGAGGAATTGGCCTCTTTGCGAAAGGCATGCCTCAAAGCAAGAAGGAGATATGACCGTTCAAACGGAGATCCTCTGCTGAAGGAGGCATATACAGAGGCCAAGAGAATCCTCAGGAAGGAGATACGCGCTGCAAAAAGAAAGAGCTGGAAGAACCTAATCGGTGACGTCGAAAATGACCCATGGGGTCTGGCTTATAAAATCGTTACCAAGAAATTGTTATCGAGGCAAAAGACCCCCGGTCTAGACAACCCCGATTGGGTCCGGCAAATTATAAAGGTCTTGTTTCCTCCAGCAGAACCATGGCCTAGGATGGACTGGAGTGACTGTCAAGTCGGTGAGGATCAACTCTTCACTCTTACAGAATTGCAAAATGCAGGCAGCAGGTTGAAGCCAGGCAAGGCGCCTGGAATCGATGGGATAAGCAACGAGATCCTTAAACAAGTGATCGTTGCTTCACCTCAGATTCTCTTAGAATGCTACAACAACTGCCTAAAGAGAGGAGAGTTTTTCCGCGACTGGAAAAGGCAGAGGCTGGTCCTCCAAGGGAAAGGAGACAAACCTCTAAATAAAGTCTTATCCTACAGGCCTATATGCCTGTTAGATACGATGGGTAAGCTTCTAGAGGACATGGTTCTGCAGAGAATGCAATCTCACTTGACCGGAGAGAATAGTCTGTCTGACAACCAATTTGGTTTCCGCAAAGGCCTGTCCACAGTAGACGCCATTCAGAAGGCGGTGGACTTAGCCAGAGAAGGAAAAAACCAACTGGGACCAGGGAAGAAAAAGGGCTTCTGCGCGTTGGTAGCCATTGATATACGCAACGCGTTTAATACCGCGCGATGGGAAGATCTCATCAAGTCGATGAGAAACAAAGGAATACCGCACTACCTGTTGCGGATAATGGATAATTATCTTAGCGACAGGTGGGTAATATACGAGGGTGACACCTGCACTCTGAAAGAGGAGATGCAGAGAGGTGCCCCCCAAGGCTCGAGGATAGGACCATTTGTATGGAATGTCTCGTATGACGACTTCTTGCGAATGGGTCTACCTAAAGGCGCGGTGATCATCGGCTTTGCGGACGACGCGTTGATCGTATGCACTGCTGAAACTGTAGAAGCCCTGGGCGTATTGGTGAACGAATGTCTGAGACAGGCAAAGCGCTGGCTGGAGGCCAGAGGCCTCCAAATGGCTCTAGATAATACCGAAGCGCTGCTAGTCACAGACAGACGTGGTTATACAGCCCCTGGTATTCAGATAAACGGATTCGAGGTCCAATGGAGGAATCATATCAAATATTTAGGTGTCGAACTCGACAAATTTTTGAATTTTAAACACCATATCGCCGAGATGCAAGAAGCAGACTCGTCAACAGATGGCAAGAACGATGGAGCGGGGAGGAGACAGGCCGATGGACGTATCGGCTGATACCTACACTCGCCACCTGGATAAGTAGGAAGCACGGAGTGGTTTCCTACTATTTAACCCAAGCTCTCACAGGGCACGGGTGTTTCGGCTCCTATCTGGAGCGATTTAAAAAAGTCGATAGCTCGGAGTGTGTGTACTGCAAGTTCCCAGTGGACGACCCAGAGCACAAACTCTTTAGCTGTAAGCGTTGGAACGCGGAGAGGCAGGTTATGTTTACTGGTGTTAATCGCAAGGTTACACCAAAGAACATGATCCCGCTTATGACTCGCTCTCCCGAGGATTGGCGAACCATCGAGACCTTCATACATTATGTTATGAGGGTCAAAGATCTCGATGGTCGCCAAAGAATGGAGGTCCCGTAGAATAAGGGAGAAAGTCGCTTTGGCGACAGAGGAGGGGATATAAGAATACTCCCGATGGCGATACGCGCGAAAAGTGCTAGCCGGGAGTGGTCTTAAGGTCCCCAAATAAGGGTGTGTTTTTAGCGGGTCGGCAGAACATCGCCACCCCCGCATAACCCTGTAGTACGGGCTACAGGGTACCTGGTAGCAGGTTTTCACATCCTACGCAAAAAAAAATAAATAAATAAATAATAAAGTTATAGAAAGGAAAACGTGAAATTATAGTAAAATTGTTAAATAGAAAGAATTATAAGAATAATTTAAGTTAGTTTAAGTCTAAATAATAAGAGTTTCGTCTAAATTATTAGAAAATTAATAATAAATTAGAAAATAAGTTGTTTTTAATAAAATAAAAATAATAAAATCAAAAAAAAAATAACTAGTTAAATAAGAATTGTGAAAATTTAACAATAAACCACAAATATTAAATTGTTTATTTAAAGATTGTAAATAAAGACTAGAAATATTGTCTGAATTTTAATAAAAATATAGTCAAATGATGGGAAATAAAATAAAGTAAAATAATCTAAAATCAGAAATTTAATAAATTAATTATTCTTTGAGAAAATAAATAAATAAGTAAAAATTCGTTGCAGAATGTTCTAGAAAGTTCTAGAAGCTTTTAAAATTGTTTACTTTCCGGTTTCATTTTGGAGAGAAGAATGATTATTGGTAAAAGGGATTGTCCAAAATAAATAAGAGCAAATTAAAGTAATAGAAACAGTTTGCGCCAAAAATATCTTAAACGCGGGAGATATTTGACTTTTATCATTTCTGGGGTCAATAGTATATAAACAGGCGATTTTACAAGGGGGGTCTCTTTTCCTCTTCTGATATTATTCGAAGGTGAGGTGCTGCCGAAAAATATTTCGATAAGAAATATTTTTCAAATTACGGAAGAATTACTATTCAATCATTTTCAAACATTCTTCGAAATTATTGGATCTCACTGTCTCTTGACAATGTGTATCTTTTATATTTATTAAATATTAATTTCGATTAATATTTAATAAAGACACAAATTAAATATCCCCTGTTTTGGAGCTTTGTATGTTCTTAGTTAACATACCGGGTAACCATCCAGCATTGTTTAATTTTAAAAGATTCCTTGTTGAATGATAAAGTTTCAATAAACGATTTAACAAAAAGTGGAGTGTTGTGGGGAATGGCCGAGCCATGCTCATGACATGTACCAAAAGTTTGTTAAATCTATGATCCCAGTCCGCCGTGTAGAAATAGAATTTGCTGTAGGTTTGGCGACAACCAACATTCTGAGCTAAAATAATAAAATTTAGGTTGTCAATAAACCATATAAAAAAAATATATATATATATATAAAGAAAATAGCGTAGGGCTAATCATTATTTTTATTTTGATAAAGTAAGTTAAATATAAATAGATACAATTTAAATGATTTTGTTTATTTCTGAAAGACATTTAAATTTTCTAATTTTAAATAAAGAGAGAATTTCTGATTTCTTAAATTATTAATTTGGAATAAAATATTTAAATTCATTAATTATTAAAAATTTATTATTTATTTATTCAAAAAGATTTAAAATTAAAAATTTTATAAAATTATTATTTTATTTGTTTAATTTTTAAATGTTTATTGTTCAGGTAGGTTGAGGAATCAATGATGAAACTTGATAGTAAATTATAAATTATTAATAAAATCAAATCTGAGATTCCTAATAAAATCAATTTATTTGAACGATAAAAGAAATTGTGAGAATTAGAAATATTAAAATCAGAATAAAATTAAAATAAAATTTGAGAAATCAGAATAAAAGAAAACAGGTGGCTAATTTCTCGTTTAATTTCTTATATGAGAACTCCTAAATAAGAGAGAGAACGATATATGCTTCAGGTTGTACTATGTACTCCTCAATAAATAAATAAATAATTAATTTTTATGACGCTTTGTATCTCTTTAAATTTTTGTACTTGTTAATTATAATTAATAAAATTGTATTATTAATAATAATAAATTCAACAAAATAAAATATTTTATTGAATTTATCAATGAACACAACTCTTATTAAAATATTGTGACGCTTAAGTACGTAGTTCTTACCAATTTTGTTGATGAAAATCAAGAGGACGAGTCCATGCAAATGAGCTCCTTAGATACCCTTGATTTACCCCCAAAAACGTCCAGAAAGTTCGATAACCGCTACAATTGTCAAAATTTTCAATTTCCGCGGTTTTTCTATTTTAATTTTAACGCTTATAAAGATTGATAATTTAATTCTTCTTTCTTGTGAAATATTCTATATTTTCTACTCTATATTTTACCATAAATTTATTTGTTATACATTTATTATTTCTTATAAAAAACTCTATCTGAACTTTTAAAATTGATTTATTGTTTATTCTTTAATAATTAAACCTATCGTACTTCCGTCATTTTCTTCAGCCTTTCCTATTTTTAATTATTTTTATTTTGTATTATCAATTTGTTTATTATTAATACTAATTCCATCCAATTTATTTAATTTTAAACGTTTCTACACTATTACTCAAATATTAAACAATATTTTACTAATTCTACTATTCACTTTTGTGAATTTTCTTATTTACTAATTTTATCAACTAATATTTATTTATAATTGTTTATAATTGTTGCAAAATTTTCACTTTTTCATTTTAATTCTAATATATCAATAATTATCAATGAATTCCGCTTATTTTCTATTTTAATTATTTTTTCATTTCTTATTTTACTATTTTACAATTAACTATTTCTCAGATTTTCAATATTCAGTTATTTATTCTACAAAATTCAACTTTTAACTTTCTATTTCGATTTTTATTTAGAAATACTAAATCTTCTATCAAAATATGTTCTTAACTATATTTCTTATTTAATTTCTTATAATTATTTATAATAATAATCTAATAAATTTTATTTTAAAAATTAATTATTTCAACTGAATTTTTGAAAATCTAAGTAGCAATTCTTCATTTCAATTTTCCCTACAAATTTCAACATCCTGCATGCCAGGACGCACAAGCCATCGGACCACCAACCCAAACGTCTAGAGCTCGATCCCAACAAACCCCAATATTTTTTTATATTTAAATTTTCTATTTAATTAATATTTTTATTTTTATTACTATTTAATATTATATTTTTAAGATTATTTTGAAATGGTTTCTAAACCCTGAAATACCATTTCAATGCCCCCCCTAAATACATCAATTTCATATTCTATAAAAATTTATGTATTTATTTTATAATAATTGATTGCTATTAAATATAAATCTTAAGTAAAAAAAAATTAGTTTCTTAATTGTTGAGAAAAAAAATATTTCAAATATGGATTTTTTTTGTTTTTGAAATCACCATATCAATGCCCCCCTGAATGAACGTGGAATTTGACACAAGTGGCAAACTATTCGTCCATTCAAAACGGCAAAGGGTAAAAAAAAATTGAACAGTATTTACAATTATAAATAGGTTTGTTTATTAATTTATATGAATTTAGTCTTCCTGACACGAATCCTCTTCCTCAAGATCTTTAAATTCTCTTTGATAATATTCTTCCTCTGCATTCGTTATGTACATCTTTCTTGTCCCTGCAACTTTAGCAAGATTGTTTTGTAATAAATAACCTTAGATCGATATATTATCATTTAATAACCCCCGTCCTATATATGTGTTTCTGTCTCTACATATAAAATTGAATTTTAATATTCTTTTTAAGACTTTTCTTTTAAAATTTTTGCATTCATTTCTAGACCATTCTCTGTTTTTACACGGTTTTATACCATCTATTGATAAATCTATTACGTATTTTGGCACTTCACATTATTCCTTAAGCAACCTGTATGTCTGACTCATCCTCACAGTGTAATACTCATCTTCATCTACGTCATAAATCATTAATCTCCCATCCTCTAAGACATACTCCAAAAAACCTCTACCACAGCCCTCTTCATCATTAAAAAATGCTAATGGTAAAGACCTTCCAATGATTATAGATTTATTTATTATGCTTAATTCTTCCGGATCATTCTTGTATACCTCTTCCATTCGTTGAATTAAGTTGTAGTAATTGATTCTATCATCAATTAATTTTCCTCTCAATTCTGGTGAACTAACAGCCGATGTAATTTTAATCTTGTAAGTTCTATTAAAATCTAAAGCTCTGGTCGCGAATTTGTCTCCATTCTTCGCTAATTTATTTTCAAAATTCATTCTAAAAAATAATTATAAAAAGTAAATTCAGAGGCGTGTTCAGAGGCGTTTCCTAAAGTTTCTTGCTTTCAGGGTTGAAGGGGCATACCCCCCAGGGGTTGTGATTATTTGCAGTTATGCCAGAGTTTTAATTTCCATACGTTGGATGAGAGACGAATCATTTCCGCTGCATTGTTTTTGTTCAGGATAGTCAGGTTTAGGATTAATTGTCCCGACCTGTTAGAATTGGTTAGTTTTAAAGTTCCAAGTTTTGGAGCGCGCTATGTTGAACCATTTTATATTCATAAAGACGAATTGCCATTAATTGATACAACAGCTATTTTCTTTGCGTGCGATCACATTAACCGATTGTACCTTACGATGAAACCAAACAACGATTTTTTCTCTGTATCTAAACCGCAATTTTTGAAATGCCTGAATGATTATGTGTTGTATCGCCGAACAAATTTGTAACATAATTTGTTTTGTATTATACTTTTATACATCAATATAGTTTATATCTATGTATATTTCGTTACCCATTTATGGTCCTTTATGGACCGCGGGGAATTATTTGCTAAATAAATAAGTAAATAAATAAATAAAAAAAAATTTTATTGAGTTTTTATTCTTTTTATTTATTTATTTATTTTTTTTTTTAATAAAATATAACCTAGATCACCAGTCCGATACCCCATCGACCAAGCCATGTGTGCTTAAATATCATCAAATTGAAAATTCAAATTGCTCCTACTACTTAAAATACCTTCTTAAAATAGTTTTTACTTAATAATTTATTTAAATATAATTATTTTTATTGTTTGTTTGTTTTTTTTATTTATTTATTATTATTATTATTTTTTTTTTTTATAATTACAACTTATTCATGTGTATCATTTGTTGGTGATCGAATTTGATCAGACTCAGACAATGCAGGCACCTCTACATTTGTCTGAGTAGATGTCGCAAAATAACCCACTCTTTTAAATGTGTCGTGTTTTTGGACATATGTGACGCTCCGCGAGAGAAGGGACCTATCGCTGAGAAAG
Organism: Ganaspis brasiliensis; assembly: GCA_037103525.1. Taxonomy (NCBI): domain Eukaryota; kingdom Metazoa; phylum Arthropoda; class Insecta; order Hymenoptera; family Figitidae; genus Ganaspis; species Ganaspis brasiliensis. The sequence goes on from JAZKLR010000107.1 coordinate 298,386, forward strand.
CAAACTTTATAGGACGGACAGGCAAAAAGGAGGAAGAAAAATCTGGACGCTTAACATACCTATGTTTGAAGCTTAATAACAAGAAAACTAATTGCAGGAATCAAATTTTGATTTTTGGAACTCAAAAAGCAACTCAAAAACTATCAATTACCATTAAAAAACTGAAATTAATGAAAGCCAATTTCACGAGGCGGTCGTTCAAAGAAAATTCAAAAAATGCGATACACTTAGCACGCCTAGGTTTAAAGCATTATAACAAACAGCGTACTTGATAAAAATTTTTTTTGAAACATGAAAATGAAAGATTAACTCAAAAACTATCTTTTAGCATAAAAAAATAAAAATTGATTTTTTCCAAGATAGGTCCCTTCTCTCGCGGAGCGTCACATATGTATATCTCGGATTCCTTTCTGACTCCCTTATTTCCACTTTATAGTTCATTTTGTCCTTAAATTCAGTATCTGAAAATTGAACATTAAATTCTCTTAATATTGGATCTAAAACTAAGTTGTCCCTCGCCAAAGTTCCTCTGTCTGATTTTTCCATTAAATTATTATTTTCTGGATTCATCTAAAAAAAATAATAATAAACATAATGAGAAGAAAAAAAAACCGATTCATTAATTATATTTTTGATTAATTAATATTTCTAATAAATACCTCTAGAATTTACAGATTAAATATAACGTGTTGTTAAATCTGAAGAACGTGTAAGAGTGTTTCTTGACCTTAACAAGTACTTCTATAGAGAGACTTTTCGTCCTGAACTTATTAATTCTAAATTACATTCTTTATCCAAAATATTATTGGCCTTCACAAATTTATCCTTGACTGTTACAGGATATTTATAAATTTTGAAAACCAATAATTTCAATTTCTTAGAGACATTTTAAATTTGCACGAAATTCAAATCTTATATTTTATAAATTGGATTGAAAACTAATTATTTTTTAATAAAATTGATTTATTCATAATAAACTTATATTTCTACATTTCTTTTATTTGCTTAAATTATTTATTTACTTATTATTATTATTATTATTATTATTACTCTTTTTTTTATACTAAAATACTTTTAAACATTTTTTTTACATCTATATTATTAAATTCTACAAAAAATTTTACCATTTCTAACTCTTATTTATCATTTTTCCTTATTTATAATTCACTGTTATTGTTTTTCTCTGTTTATATTTTTCTGGTTGTCTATTCTCGTTTATTTACACTACACTATTGTTAAATTGTCTTATTTAAAAGTTTTTCTTCACTTGATTTATTCACTTGTTTTCACAAATAGTTTATTGTCCCTGAATATAAATTTTTAAATCTTGTGAATGAAACTGTCCTTTTTCTTCATTTTTCCCTGGGTTTTAACTGATGAATGTTCTCTTATTTATTACCTTTTTAATTTCGTACGGCCCTTCATAAATTTGTAAAAATTTCGCGATTATTTTATTTTCCTTGTCTGATCTATTTCATAATTTTATCAGTACCTTATCACCTTTTTGAAATTCTGTTAATTTATGTGTTTGATTAAATTTCTCTGCTCTATTTTTTCCTTTTTTGCAAATATTTTCAAACGCGAGTTCTAATTTTTTTTCGTAAGTTTTATTATCGGGTTTTGGAGGAAGTTTTAACCATTTTTCTAACATTCTTTTTGGTTGTTTATTTAACTGTAATTCTATAGGGGTAAATTCAGTTGTTTCGTGGTGAGTTTCGTTCATACAATTTTCTATTATTTCTACCCAACTCCACCATAAATTGTGCTTTTTTATAATTAAGGATCTAAAAAATCTAGATAATTCCCTATGAATTCTTTCTACAATGTCGAGTACAATGTTGCCTTGTGGATGTCGTATAGACGAAAAAACAGGTTGAATATTTTCTTCAATTATTTTATTTTTCCAAATTTCTGACGTAAATTGTGTTCCATGGTTAGTTATTATTTTTTTTAGGTTTTCCATATGTAGGGATATATTGGTTAAAAATTTTATTTATTACAGCCCTAGTAGTCATTTTCCTAATTAGATATAACCGAACAAATTTACTAAAAGCATCTATTGTTGATAAAATATATTTAAAACCACCCTTCGAAGCAGGAAGCGGCCCATAAAAATCAATAGATAATATTTCACTGGGTTTTTTAGGACTATAATTACGCATTTCTGAATAATTAGTTTGATTTGATATTTTACTTTTTTGACAAGAATCACAACTTGCTATTCTATGTCTTACCTTTCTAGCAAAATGAGGATGATAAAAATATTCATTGAGCATTCTAAAAACTCTTTGAGCACCTATATGAGCATAGAGCTCGTGAGTCTCATCAATAACTAAATTTGATGTATCTTTAGTTAAATATAATTTATTATTATTACCTGATACAAAATATAATAAATCGTTATAACAGAGAGAAACTGAGAGTACGCACGTAATGCAAATGATTGTTTCCTGTTATCGTATGCGCTCTTGCGGACAAAATTCGAAGCTTAGGTGGTTAGCTATATATATTGCCTAAATCGGTGAGGCAACACACACACGCAAAACCTAATGGCTAAGCCGAATCTCGTTCCAAATCGATCGGGCGTCTTCGTGCTTCTTTGCATCAATTCATGAAACGTAAGGAATAGAACCGTAGCCTGTAAAATAATTGCAATTACTGTTTTTCCAGTTTCTTGACATATTATGTTTCAAAACATAACCTAATTAATCAACTTTTACTAATCATCAGTCTAAGTAATTGTTAATATGTTTTTAAGAAAATTATTCCTGTTATACTAATTAACTAATTTTATTAACGTAAAGCTAAAAGTGCAGTCTTTATTAAAGTCTGTAGAAAATTATGTCATGCTTTGAAGAACGAAAAAAAAGTTTACGAATTTTTAGATTTTAGCTAAAATCACACAATTTCTTAGACTTTTGAATTAATTTTAAAAAAATTATTCTTTAATAAATTCAAGAACAATTAATATTATAAAATAAACTCAAAACAATTTTGAATTAATTATAATACATACTAACATAATAAATTCCAAATACTTATTTATTTATAAATAAGTTGTAAAGTATTTTATATTTTCTCTATTATTTTTTAGTTTCTAAAGTGAATTCTAGAACATTATTCCAAAAAGAATTCTAGAAAATTTATGATTACACTATAAATTATAGAACATTTAATATTTTTTTTACAATTTTGGACTCTAAATAAAATATTGCATAATTTTCTTGAGAGTTTGGAACAATAAACAGAATATTTAAGATTTTAGAGCGCAGAAAACTTTAAAAGTTATAATTAATTTCAAAACATTTTAGACTTTTTTATATTTAAATTCTTGATTAAAATCCAAAATCTTTTAGACGCTAAAATAAATTCCAGGTAACTTAATACTTTAGAATACATTTTACACAAGTAAAAATTTTATAATAAATTCTGTAATATTAAAGGATTTTTTTCTTATTATTTAGATTCTAAAGTAATTTCAGAATTTTCGAGATTTTAATATAAATTACAGAAAATTTTAGATTTAAAAATAAATTGAAGAAGATTTGAGATTTTTTTTTAATTTTTAGATTTTTGATCTACTTGTAGAATTTTTTGAGACACTAATGAAAATTAGAGAACAATGAAGATTCTAAAATAATTTTCAGGAAATTCTAGATTATTTATTAAGTTCCAAAATTGTTTAGATTTATTTTTGTTATGATTTTATTTTTGTTTTTACAATTTTGATAAACAACCTTAAATTTTGACATTCTACAATAAATTTTAGAAAATGGTAGATTTTATAATAAATATCTAAATATTTCGATTTTATTTTTATTAGATTTCCCATAAGAGTCTGAAATTAATAGATTCTAATATTTTTAGAATGTTTCAAGTTATAAATAAAATGAAGAAAAGTTTAATTTGAAAAATAAATTCTATAAAGTTGTAGAAGTAATAAATTCCAGAACATTTAAGATATTAAATAAAATTTCAGTTTCTTTAAATTCTGGATGAATTGTCAAAACCTCCTTAGATTCTAGAAAAAATACCCAAAAGTTTTTTTTTCTTTTTTCAAATTTAAATTTTTTCTCCGTAAAAATATCATATTTCTAATATTTTTAGACATTATTTGGAAATTTTCAAATTCTAAATAAAATTCTAGAATTCATTTCATTCTAGAAAAAATTCTCAAACATTTGAAATTCTAAAAAAAAAATACAAACTTTTTAAGTTTTCAAAATAAGCTTCTAAACATTTCAGTTTTAGAATTTCTAAATTAATTATTTAGAATCTATAACGAATTCGATATTTTTTCTGAAAAAAAAATGTTAAAATGAAAAAAACAAATATGAAGTTGTAGGTGTTTATTCTAGAATCTAATAAAGTTTTGAAATTTCATCCAGAATTTTAAAAATCCGGAATTTTGTATAAGATCTTTAGTGTTCTGGAATTTGTTACTTCTATAATTTTGTAGCATTTATTTTTCAAACTAAACTTTTCTGCAATTTATTTATAACATGTAACATTCTAAAAATATTAAAATCTATTAATTTCAGACTCTTATGGAAAATCTAATAATTAAAAATAAAATTGAAATGTTCAGATAATTTTTATAAAATCTACAATTTTCTGAAATTTATATTAGAATGTAAAATTTGAAGTTCTTTATTAAAGTTCTAAAAATAAAGATAAAATCTAAAAAAAACAATCTTACAGAATTAAAATCTAAACAGTTTTGGAACTTAATAAATAAACAAGAATTGTCTTTAATTTATTTTAGAATCTTGAATATTCTCGAATTTTCATTAGTGTCTCAAAAAATTCTACAAGTAGATCAAAAATCTAAAAATCAAAAGAAAATCTCAAATCTTCTTCAATTTATTTTTAAATCTAAAATTTTCTGTAATTTATATTAAAATCTAAAATTTTCTGTAATTTATATTAAAATCTCGAAAATTCTGAAATTACTTTAGAATCTAAATAATAAGAAAAAAATCCTTAATATTACAGAATTTATTATAAAATTTTTACTTGTGTAAAATGGATTCTAAAGTATTAAGTTACCTGGAATTTATTTTAGCATCTAAAAGATTTTGGATTTTAATCAAGAATTTAAATATAAAAAAGTCTAAAATGTTTTGAAATTAATTATAACTTTTTAAGTTTTCTGCGCTCTTAAATCTTAAATATTCTGTTTTTTGTTTCAAACTCTCAAGAAAATTATGCAATATTTTATTTAGAGTCCAAAATTGTAAAAAAAAAATATTAAATGTTCTATAATTTATAGTATAATCATAAATTTTCTAGAATTCTTTTTGGAATAATGTTCTAGAATTTACTTTAGAAACTAAAAAATAATAGAGAAAATATTAAATACTTTACAACTTATTAATAAATAAATAAGTATTTGGAATTTATTCTATTATAGAAAAAATCTAAAAATAATCTAGAATTTATTTTGATTGGATAAAATTCAATAGAAAATTTAAGATATTCTGGAATTTATTATGTTAGTATGTATTATAATAAATTCAAAATTGTTTGGAGTTTATTTTATAATATTAATTGTTCTTGAATTTATTAAAGAATAATTTTTTTAAAATTAATTCAAAAGTCTAAGAAATTGTGTGATTTTAGCTAAAATCTAAAAATTCGTAAACTTTTTTTTCGTTCTTCAAAGCATGACATAATTTTCTACAGACTTTAATAAAGACTGCACTTTTAGCTTTACGTTAATAAAATTAGTTAATTAGTATAACAGGAATAATTTTCTTAAAAACATATTAACAATTACTTAGACTGATGATTAGTAAAAGTTGATTAATTAGGTTATGTTTTGAAACATAATATGTCAAGAAACTGGAAAAACAGTAATTGCAATTATTTTACAGGCTACGGTTCTATTCCTTACGTTTCATGAATTGATGCGAAGAAGCACGAAGACGCCCGATCGATTTGGAACGAGATTCGGCTTAGCCATTAGGTTTTGCGTGTGTGTGTTGCCTCACCGATTTAGGCAATATATATAGCTAACCACCTAAGCTTCGAATTTTGTCCGCAAGAGCAAATACGATAACAGGAAACAATCATTTGCATTACGTGCGTACTCTCAGTTTCTCTCTGGTTATAAATTATATCTTTTAGTTTTTTCGTTTTTTACTTGTTCTATTATAGATCTAGCAGTTTCATCTTTAAATTGTTCTTTTTCATAATTTTTAAATAATTTTCTTAATTCAGAAGAAGATCTTTTTGCTAAATTATATAGAAAAACTTTGCCTTCATTACTCTCCTGAATATTTCCTGATTCATCCACATGCGGAATTATCCTATATAAGAAATCAGTTAGTCATAGCTATAGATATACTGCCATGCTTAAGAATGTAATGCTTGGCTGGTGAGAAACGGCAAGACAGAATATACTAAAGCGTGAGAAACCTAAAGGTGGGTTCTAAATAAAAGATTTAGAATATAGCGTGCGAAATGTGAAAGAGAGAGAGAGGTATAACAGGTGTCTGGGATAGAAAAAGGCAGAGTTAGCTGATGATGATATTCTTCGTTTCTCTATAGGGTGTCTTAAAGAACCACCATTTATTTTAAATATTTTAAAAGCTTACAACTTTTTAATTGCAATTTAATTTACTTAATTTAGTCGATTGTTTATACAATTAAAATGGTTTAAAATCAACTTTTGATGAAATTGTAATAATAAGAAGTTATTTATTTTAAACAATGTATGTTTCTTATATTTTCAAATTAAAATATTTTTTTAACAGCTGTCGATTCTTTAGTAACAACTTATAAAAAATTTGTTTATTAAATATTTATATTACTTCTTTAAATAATCTAAATTGTTTAAAACAAATTTTTATTACCTTCTCTTAGAAGCATTTCGCTTTCGACTTTCTTCATTAAAAAAACATCACAAAGTTATCCGTCTGCAATTTTGATTGTTTAAACAATTTATATGTGAGGAAACGATATTTTTTCTTAAATTATATACGTTTCCTAATTTTCTTAGCTTTTTAAATCTTTTTTACCTCTTCCCTTAATAAAAAGCATAGGTATAAATTAAAAAGAATAATTATACCATACATTCCTACGAAAGAAAGGGAGGTTGGTTTGAATTTTAAGATGTCTTTCTGTATAATAATATAATATTGTACGAAATATAGGTTGGTTAGTTTGGATTTAAAAAAACATCTTTTTGTATAATAACATAAGGATTTTAAGAAGTCTTTCTGTATAATAATATAATAATTGCATGAAATAAAGGGGGGTTGGTTTAGATTTAAAAACGTCTTTCTGTATAATAATATAATATAATTGTACAAAATAAAGGGGGGTTGGTTTGGATTTTAAAACGTTTTTCTGTATAATAATAATATAACTTACGGCGCCTTTATAGGTTATAGTATTATATATAAAGACTTCTTAAAATCTAAAGCAACCCCCCTTTATTTCGTACAATTATATTATATTATTATACAGAAAGGCGTTATCTGTTATTTCTTGGAAAAGGAATCATCCACGTATTACGTGTTATCCTTAGGGGTGGAAGGGGGGTAAGCAAAATATCACGCTCCATGGAAAATCAATTTTTTTAACAATAGAAAAAGTATCACGTAGAGGTGAGATTATCGAGTTTTTATATAATAAAAATGAAAAAGATGTCGAACACAAGGTATAATTTTTGTAAAGACTATTAATAGACAGAGAGAGGGCGAGTGAGAGAAGAAGAAAGAGAAAGAGATGTAGAGGGACAAAGAGGGAGAAAGAGAGATAATTTTGTTTCAGGTAAGCAAACATACTTTCTTGAAAATAGAACGAGGCAGGTAGTGATAGATATAGAAATATTTTTCTTTTCTAATCATTATACCGTACAATTTCCAAGTTATTAGACTTACTGTTATTTCTGAACAAGAGGTAGCAGTTATAAGCACTGAGTATACTTTAATTTTTGTATTAAATGTTGGTACATTGAAAAATTTTGTAATTTGGAAAGTTGTTATATTTGAAATTTGGTTAAGTTGAAAATTGGCAAAGTTGGAAATTGGTAAAGTGGAAAATTGGCAAAGTGGAAAATCGATAAATTGGAAAATTGGCAAATTGGTAAATTGGTAAAGTGGAAAATTCACAAAGTGGAAAATTGGTAAATTGGCAAATTGGCAAAGTGGACAATTGGTAAATTGGAAAATTAGTAAAGTGGAAAATTGACAAAGTGGAAAATTGTTAAATTGGAAAATTGGCAAATTGGAAAATTGGTAAAGTGGAAAATTGACAAAGTGGAAAATTGGTAAATTGGCAAATTGGCAAAGTGGACAACTGGTAAATTGGAAAATAGGTTAATTGGAAAATTGTTTAATTTGTAAAGTGGAAAATTTGTAAAGTGGGAAATTGGCAAAGTGGAAAATTGGTAAATTGGAAAATTGGCAAATTGGAAAATTGGTAAAGTGGAAAATTGACAAAGTGGAAAATTGGTAAATTGGCAAATTGGCAAAGTGGACAATTGGTAAATTGGAAAATAGGTTAATTGGAAAATTGTTTAATTTGTAAAGTGGAAAATTGGTAAGATAGAAAACTGGTAAATTGGACTATTGAATATAGTCCATAAAAAAAAAAGTTCATAAAAATGAAAAATTGCTAAATTCGACAATTGTTAAAATGGGTCTTTTGTAAATTGGAACATTTCGAAATTTGTTAATTGATGAATTGTGTTTAAAATTTTAATCATTTGTGGAAGGCTATAAAATTAGAAAATACAAATGGTAACATTTCTATTAGATATTTGCAAATGTGTCAATTGCTATTAATATAACTGTGAACTGGTCATTCAAATTTGGACATTTTAAAATTGTGCATTGCAAATTTGATATGTTATTAGATTAACATTTTTACAATTTGACATATTTTGATTATATAAATAAAGATTTGTATAAAATCATAAAACGACAAAATGATAAAAGTAATGTGAGCACAGAAAAGAAAAAAGATATTAAAAGTTTGGGAAAGACAGAAATGAGAAAGTGTAGTACCAGTTTAACAGAAGGTAAAAGATTTGAAGATAAGGAAAGATTTACCGAAGAAAAAGTAGAACAATTACAAGAAGTTGGTACAAAAATTGTCAGTACAGAAAAAGTGAGACGATATCGTAGGAGTTTAACAGAAGAGAATAAAATGGAATTGCGAAAATTGCATAGAGAATCAATGAAGCGCTATCGTGCTAGATTAAAAAAAAAAGGGATTACAAATGAATGTAAGAAAAGAGGTAGAGAAAGGAACTTGTAATGCAGATTCTGAAATTCTTGTTCTGAACGCAATACCATCAACATCATTTGAGACAATTTCACATTTCCAAAATGTACAAATAAATTATGAAGATTCCATTACGGAAGCTGTATCTCCATCTATTTCGGAGTTTAATGAACTAGAAAGTGACGAAGTAAAAGGAAAAGCAAGTAAAAGAAAAATTACTGATTTACCAAAACCTACAATTACAGAAAAGAGATCTTTGTGTATGTTGGATTCAATAGGCGAAGTAGAAAGGACAAAAATATTACAAGAAAAGGAAAAAGATATTGAAAGTTTGGCAAAGTCAAGAATGAAGAAGTTTAGTACGTGTTTAATAGAAGGGAAAAGATTTGAAGAAAAGCAAAGATTTACCAAAGAAGAAGTAGAACAATTACAAGAAGTTGGTACAAAAATTGTCAGTACAGAAAGAGTGAGACGATATCGTAGGAGTTTAACTGTAGAGAAAAAAATGGAAAAACGAAAATTGCATAGAGAATCAATGAAGTGCTATCGTGCTAGATTGAAAGAAAAAAAGGAATTACAAATGAATGTATCAGAAGAGGTGGAGAAAGGAACTTGCAATGCAGATTCTCAAACTCTTGTTGTGAACGCAATACCATCAACATCCTTTCAGACAATTTCACATTTCCGAAATGTAGAAATAAATAATGAAAATTCCATTATAGAAGCTGTTTCTCCATCTATTTTGCAGTTTATTGAAGTAAAAAGTGACGTAGTAAAAAAAAAGCAAGTAAAAGAAAAATGATTGATTCAGAAGATACTGTAATTCAAGTGAAGAAATCTTTTCCTTCATTACATGGAATAGAAGAAGTAGAAATTAATAAATTGTCTGAAAATAATAAAAAAGATAAACAACTTCTTCATGGACAAATGTTGAACAGGGAAAAAGTGAAACGTTGTCGTGCAAAAAAAAAAGAAAAATTATATAGAGGCAGAATTAGAGAATCATAAGTTAAGAGAGAGAGACACAAATAATTGTTATGATACAGTTAAAAATTCTTCTATTTCTTGTTTAAATCAAGATTTGGTGAATACATCAGATAATTCTTTAAAAGAACTAAAAGTAAATAAATTGCATTCACGTACTTATGCAGAGAATTATTTAGGTAAAATGTTACTTTATTGCACTCATTGTGATGCTAAACACTTCAAAGATGAAAAAGTTAGTACTAAAATAACTAATTCAGATACTAAAAACCTGAAACATAAAAAAGATGATAACAAAAAGTATTCTTTTGCTGATTGTTGTAGCCATGGAGGTATTAAATTGAAACCTTTAAATTATCCATCTGAATTGAAAATGTTTTTAGATGGTTCACATGAGAAATCAAACCATTTTCGCCAGAATATAAGATGTTACAATAATTCATTTGCTTTTGCGTCATTTAATGCTAATGTTATTAATTTCCATGGTACACGAAGAGGACCGTATTGTTTTAAAATACAAGGTCAAATATATTATCAAATGAATAAAGCTTTATTCCCTGAAAACGGTGATGATCCGTTTTATGGTCAATTGTTTATTTACGATCCTGATGATGCAATTGAATACAGGTTGAATAAAAATGATAGATTAGATAGAGATATTGTAGGAGGAATTGAGAATTTTATGAGAAAACATAATACGTTCAGTCAATCATTTAGAATGATGAAAGAAGTTATAGAAATAGAAACAGCGTTAGCGACAAAAAATGATGAAGAAATTCCAGAATTGAAATTATTATTTACTTTAAAAAAAGGAAAAGATCCACGGCGATTTAATTTTCAAAGAGTTAATGAAGTAGCTGCTATTTTTAATACGAATTCAGAAGGTGAAATACCTAATTCTTATGTTACTGTGTACAACAAAATAAGTAAAGAATTGCAATTTGTTAGTAGTTTGGATCCTTGTGTAGAACCTTTTATATATCCTCTATTTTATCCTTTTGGAGAAAAAGGTTATTGTATTGATATGCTTCGAAATGATACAGATAAAAGATTGAAAAAACATAGAATATCGAGGGCATCTTATGTAAAGTATAAAATGGCAATTAGAGATGATATATTTAATCGGTTTCTATACGGTGGAAGACTATTTCAACAGTGGCTGGTTGACAATTATGTTAAAATGGAAAAAGATCGGCTTCAATTTTGCGCAAATCATCAAACAGAATTGCGAAGTGAAAGTTACAGAGGATTAATAGATCACATGAAGGATGTAGCACAAAGGAATGATACACCTCTAGGAAAATTAGTTGTCTTACCATCAACATTTATTGGTTCACCTCGTAATGTGATGGAATTATATCAAGATTTAATGGCTATTGTGGCAAAACATGGTAAACCAGATTTATTTATAACAATGACATGTAATCCACAGTGGAAAGAAATAACAGAAAATTTATTACCTAATCAAACAGTAGCTGATAGACCTGACATTGTCGCGAGAGTCTTTTCTTTGAAAGTAAAACATTTGATAGAATGTATTGTTAAGAATAAATGCTTTGGAGATGTCAAGTCCTACGTTTATGTTATAGAATTTCAAAAAAGGGGATTACCACATATCCATTTGTTGGTTATATTAACGTCCAATTCAAAAATATTAACACCAGAGAGTGTTGATGGACATATTTCAGCTGAAATACCAGATGAATTGGTTAATCCTAGATTACATGAAATTATTATGGCAAATAATATACACGGTCCTTGTGGAGATTGGTGTTTCGTTGATGGAAAATGCTCAAAAAATTTTCCTAAACCTTTACAAGAAGACACTACTGTTGAAGAAAATTGTTATGTGGTATATAGAAGAAGAAACACAGGTAAAACTTATACACGACCTAATGAATATGTTGTTGATAATCGTTTTGTTGTACCTTATTCTCCTAAACTTTCACAAACATTCAATTGTCATATTAATGTTGAAGTTGTATCCAGTATTAAGTCCGTCAAATATTTGTATAAATATATTTATAAGGGTCATGATGCTGCATCAATTATCATTACAAATAGTAATGGAGAAGCTACTATTAATCATAATGAAATCAATCATTATGAAGAAAACAGATATGTTGGTCCAGTAGAAGCAGCATGGAGAATTTTAAGTAAAACTTTATCCAAAAAAAGTCACAGTATAAATCGTTCACCAATACATTTACAAAATGAGCAAAATATTCTTATTCGGCAAGTAGATACAGAGGAAGAAATATCATTTAATTTAAATAAAAATACAAAATTATTAGACTACTTCCTTTTAAATGAACGTGATGTAAATGCTCGTCAGTATTTTTACACTGAGATTCCCGAATATTATTCATGGGATAAAACAAAATATAAATGGAACAAGAGGCTCCGTAAAGAGAAGGCAATAGGCAGAATTTATTCTGTTAATCCCTGCCACACAGAATTATTTCACCTTAGATTATTATTACTTACAACTAAAGGTGCGATTTCATACGAATCATTGAAGACTGTTAATGGCGTATTACATGAGACATTTACGTCAGCTTGTTTAGCATTAGGACTAATAGAGGATGATCATGAATGGAAGGCAACGTTACAAGTGTCTACTTTATGGATGATGCCTCAATCACTTCGACGATTATTTGTCAGAATTTTCATTCACTGTCGTCCTATAAATGCTGGTAAACTTTGGGAACAATTCAAAATTTATATGTCCGAAGATTATGCTAGAAACGTTGATAACATTGCTGCTGAAAAAATGGCATACATACATGTCAAAAATATGTTATCTGATGAAGGTTATAAGTTGAATGATTTTCTTGGATTGATGGATGTAGAAGATGAAACTGATAATTTTGCAGTTACCCACTCTATAAATATTGAAGAGGAAAAGGAATTAGGAAAAGAAAGGTATGATAAACTGAACGTCAAACAAAAAGATATAGTCGATTTTATATTAAATGCAGTAAATGATAATATCGATAATACTTGTCGGTGTGTATATGTCGATGGTCCTGGAGGATCAGGAAAAACATTTATGTATATTACATTGTGGCATTTATTGAGGAGTCTCTGTAAAACTGTTTGCAATATGGCATTTAGAGGGATAGCTGCAACCTTACTTCCCATGGGTCGAACAGTTCATAAAACATTGGGTTTACCCGTGCCATTATATAATGATTCATCTTCAAATATAAAAGTGCAATCTAAAGAGGGGTTGTATTTGAAAAATGTTGATGTCTTCATTTGGGATGAGGCTCCAATGTCACCGAAGTATGCCTTAGAGATTATGGACAGAACATTAAGAGATATTATGCAAGTAGATGTTCCTTTTGGTGGTAAAACGATTATTTTAGGAGGTGATTTTAGACAAGTATTACCTATAAAACAAAATGGTACAAGATCTGAAATTATAAATTTGTCAATTAAAAACAGCAAATTATGGAAGATATTTGCAAAATTTACATTATCTAAAAACATGCGAACTTTACCGGAAGAAACACAATTTGTTAATTTTTTACTTGACATAGGAAATGGCACTTTTAACGATGTAAAAGATTGTGTTCAATTACCAGACAACATTCTGGAAGAAGGAAATATTGATATCAGTACAGATGTATATGGAGAGTTGATTAAACAGAAAAGGTTTGAAGATTTGGCATTATGTGCTATTTTAGCTCCGAGAAATATTGATGTAGATGAAATTAATAATAATGTTGTCCAGTTATTACATAAGAGCGAAGAAAAAGTTTATAGAAGTATTGACAGTGTAGATAATCGTGATAATAATAATGATCATGAAGTCATTTTACCTGATTACTTAAACACTCTATCACCACCTGGTTTACCACCACATGTTTTGCATTTACGAATAAATTCCGTAGTCATGCTTATAAGAAATCTTAGTATTAACGAAGGTTTATGTAATGGAACAAGATTATTGGTTTTAGCTTTATCTAATCATGTTATAAAATGCAAAATATTAACGGGAGATAAATGTGGAAATATTGTGTTCATACATCGAATACTATTGTACTGTGAAAATGTTTATCCCTTTACATTTAAAAGAACACAATTTCCAATTAAACTAGCATTTGCTATGACTATAAACAAATCTCAAGGACAGACATTTCATAAAATTGCAATTGATTTAAGAAAAGATGTTTTTAATCATGGTCAATTATATGTTGCATTATCAAGAGTTCGTTCATTTAATTCAATCAAAGTTTATTTAGGAAATCAAAGAAGTAGAAAATGTATTAAAAATTATGTGTACAAAGAAATTTTTGAATAATTCTTCTTGTAAAAATAGAATATATATTCTTAACATATAATATTATTATAGAAGGTACTTTGTAGCACAGTTGCAAATAGTTCATGAAAATGAACCCATTAAGGTTCATGCTTAGGGAAAAATTTTTATCAAAAAAGTGACTACGGGAAAGAGGACCGTTTATCAAACAATTATTTTCTATATTAAAAATTGTTTACAAAAAAATTTGTTTCAAAAATTTTTTATAAACAAATAGAGAAATAATAAAATGTATATTTAAATAATAGAATGTATCTCTTTCTATAACAGAGATAAGAAAGGATAAAAAGTGATAAGATTTCTATCTCTTTATTTCCGGTATGGATCTTTAAAAATATAAATACCATGTGGGATAGAAAAAGATAGAAGAGGTTAATGCGCACGAGGTTAGGGGATCGCTCCATCATACCAAACGATTTTTCAGTATTATACGCGTTAAATATCAGATTAATTTCAGTATATATAGATATATATAATACCATATAAAATAACTAAAGCAATTGGGTATTTAAAATGGTAGATAAACTAAAAGATAGGGAATAGAAAGAGATTCATTTCTTATAGCAAAGTAAATAAGAAGGGGATAGAAAAGGGATATAGAAAGAGATAAAAATAGTTGATGGACGAAGAGATAGGAAGAGATTTATTTATTTTAGTAGAAACAGATACATATTCAAAAGCGAATAAAGAAAAGATACAAAGAGGCAGAAGTTTAGAGATAGAAAGATATTGTGTTTTTGGAATGTAAAGTAGATATATGGAAGGGACAGGAAAAGTGTAATCACTTTCTATCCTCATATTTCTTTCCCTTTTTACTCTTAGCAGGGTTATTACATTTAAATACATATCGGTTTCAATTGTGGGTTTGCGCATAATTTATTTTGACTATATAACTAGAAAATTATTGTATGAGGTTGGTCACATAATCTTTTTAATTAATTTAAAACACATGAAGATTTGCATGGTATTAATTGTATTTAAAAGATTGTAATATAGTAAATGCATAATTATGCACAAGTATTCATTTTTATCAACATTTATTATTTTAAAGTGCGTTCATGAAATACATCTGTAGGTCTTATGATCAAGGAAAACAGTTGAATAGAGTTTCATCAATTATAAATGTAATGGTTAAAACAATGTAAATATTGAAAGTAAGGTTATGAGTGTATACACAAATATATTTGTGTTTGCTATTACGTACAAAATCACTGAATAAAGTATTTCTTGATTGCAACTGTACTTTATCTGTTATTAAAAACATTGTTTTTAATTATTTATTCGGTAGAAAATCAGTGAATAAAATATTTCTTGAATGCAAATGTACTTTATCTGTTATTAAAAACATTGTTTTTATTTACAATTTTATTTTTTAATTTCAACCGTACATACAATTTTATATTTAAATATTTAACAGTAATTACTTGAAAGTACCAGTTAGGTTACTTTAGTTACTACTTGGGGCAAACAGCACAAGCGCGTCACTATCCAGATAACAGCCATTTTGAATTTATCCCCATCCAACTTAAACATCCTTAGGGTGAAATCTTGTGTTAGCAGGAAGCGTAAAACCGAAGGCATGAATTATGAGAGTGAGAGAGGTAGGTACATATTATTGTCTCTCTCACTTTCATGATTTTATGCATTTGCGCTTTCTGATCACATGGGATTTTAAGCTCTAAACAGATTGAATACGCGTACGAGATTAAAGCATGAGACAGAGAAGGACAGAAACAGTATCTGTCCTTTTTTATCTCATGCCTAGCTTCTGTAACCGTATTCATTATGTTTTGGGCTTTACCCTTATAAGGATATTCAAGTTGGATGAGGAGAAATTCAAACTGGCGGTTACCTGGATGACAGGTTTGCATTGCTGTCAATGGGACGAAATCAGTTTTTGTACAATAAATCTACATTAGTCACAATTTTAGAACAACCAAATTTGCATTTTTCCGACATTTGAAATCACAGAACTAACGTTTATCTTTATTTTGAAATCTCCGAATTTGCATTTGGACTAATTTTGAAATTTTCCAACATTGAAATGACCAAACTTGCACTTCTTATATATTACATCGATCTATCGTCAATACATTTCTTTTCATTTTTACTTTTTTTTAATAAAATTTTCTTTCTTCCCATATTTGCTTACAATTTATTTTTGACAATTTTCGAAAAAAAGGAAACTCAAAAATTCATACTTAGTCAATAATTAAGGAACATCACGTTTAACAGACCTTTCTATTTTTGTTTCAGGTACTTCTAACGATTTTCATGACAAAATATAAATTAGAATTTTAGGAAAATAGTGTTATAATCATTACAACCTTATTCCCGTTACATCATACTCTATAAGCTGGCCTTTATTTATTCATATGTTAAAATGACACCATGACAAGGCGCGCGTAGCGCGCAGTTTTTGTTCTAGTACTTAAAGTATCTGCAACCGTATTTAATTTTCCCTCACAATATTGCATTGAAAAATCATAGTCCTGAAAAGACAAAACCCATCTTGTTAATCTACCACTTAACAATCGACACGTTTTTAAAAATGATAAAGCTCTATGATCTGTAATTATTATTAATTTAGATCCCAAAATATACGATCTACATTTATCAAGACTCCATATTATTGCTAATAATTCTTTTTCTGTCGTATAAAAAGTTAATTCTGCTCCCTTTAATGTACGACTAATAAAAGAAATAGGAAGTTGTTCTCCATTCTCGTCTAATTGATATAAAACTGAGCCTATCGCAATATCACTCGCGTCTGCTTGTAAATAAAAGGTTTTGGAAACATCTGGGTACGTAAGAATTACGTAATCACAAAATAAATTTTTCACTCTATTAAAAGCTTTTTCCTTATAATTATTCCATTCCCATTTACTCCCACCTTTTAATAACTGTAAAAGAGGTACTATTTTTTGAGCATGATTTTTAGTAAATTTTGTATAAAAATTAATTAATCCCAAAAATCCTCTTAATTCTTTTAAATTTCGCGGTCTTGGAAATTCTTTGATGACTTTATTTTTCTCTGGATCCGGTTTAATTCCTTCTGCTGTTAAAATATGTCCCAAAAATTTTATTTCCGGTCTAAAAAAATGAGATTTTGCAAAATTTATTGTCATATTATTTTCTTCTAATCTTTGAAATAACATTTCTAAATGAATTAAATGTTGTGGAATATCTCCCGAAGTGCAAAGCATATCATCAATAAAAGTTATAATGAAATCACCTAGATCGCATAACACGTGGTCTAAAGCTCTGACTAAAGCACTCGTGCTTGTTTTCAAACCAAAAGGAACTACTTTAAAAACATAGCATTTTCCTTCTACTAAGAAACCCGTGTATTTCATTGAATTTTCTGTTAATGGAATTTGCCAAAAACTACTTACTAAATCTAGAGAAGACATTACTTTTACACCCGCACATCTTTAAAATAATACTTCCGTTGTTTCAGCCCTTTCATAATCATTAATTAATATTTCATTTAATTTTCTGGCATCTAAACAAAGTCGTATTGAACCATCTTTTTTAATTACTGTGACTAAAGGACTAATATATTGAGTTGTTGCTCTTTTTATTATTCCCAAATCAATTAATTTTTTAATCTCATTATTTACTTTATCTCTCATATTAATTGGTAACGGATAAGATTTTTTTATAAATGGCCTACTCTCATTTATTTCTAACTCGTGTTCATATATTGAAATTCTTCCCGGTTTTTTAGAAAACACCCCTTTATAACGCGTTACTAAATTATAATATTCATCTTTTTGTGTTTTATTTAATAGGGTACAGAGGAATGCAAAAATGCCTTGTACTTGAAGTTGCCGATGAAAATTGAAAATCAGCGGCGCATCTTGTAGCGATGAATGTATGGCCAACGAACTGACAAGTCAATTGGTGTCATCGTTGGTCATCAGTTTTTTAAACAGTGTTGTTTACTTTTCGCGAAATATGCAAATAGTGATAATTTAAAAATATTTTGACCGCGTGTGTTTAGTGAAAGTGTGAAAATTAAAAATGGATTTTAACCAGTGACTTTTGCAGTATTGGTGAGTATCAATAAATCTTTTGAATTATTATAAATAGATAAAATGATTTTTAAAACTTTAGGTTAGAGTTTTTATAATTAAACATAAAAACAATTATTAATTTTCTTAATAATATAGAATTAAGTTTCACTTAATAAACTCTATCTAATTTTAATTAAATATTATTAGACTTTTTCAAATTCAAAAACCATTAATTTAATAAATGAATCAAAAACAAAATGTTTCTTTGCCATAAACATTCACCATTTAACCTTCTTATAATATAAATATGTTTTAATTGATAAAATAACCTATTAAATGCATAAATTTAATTGTTTAATCTTTTACAAATTTATTAACATATTATTATTTGTAAAATAGAGGAAATAAAAGCGACGATTTCAACTCAATTGCATATTAAGAAAAAGCAAGAATTTATACTTTTTTTTAATGATATTCTCTAAATTATTAGACTTTTTACAAACTTATTAATTATTAATTTTAAAAATAATCAAAAAGAAAATTTTTATTTGTCTTTACTTTTATCACTTCAACTTCTTATAATATAAATATGTTTTGATTAAAAAAATAACCTATATAAATGGAATCATTTAATTATTTATTAGTATTTTATAAATTAATACATTAATAATTTTTTAAACAGAGCATATGAACAACATTGATTTTAATTTAGTTTCAAATTGAAAAAAGTTAGTATTGAATTAATAATTTATAAATTTCAAAAAACTCTCATAGTTTATTGGTTAAAATTGGATAGAGTTTTTTATATGAAACTTAATTTCATTATTAAAAAACTAATTAAAGTTGCTTTTTCTTAATTTGAAATTGAATTAAAATCCAAATTTTTTATTTGCTCTATTTGAATAATAATTAGTAGTTTATAAATATATAAAACACTAATTCTTAAATGACAGAATTTACAAATTAGGTTACTTATTTAATTAAAATATGTTTATATTATAAGAAATTTTAGTGGTAATATTTTAAGTAAAATAAAAATTTTGATTACATTTCATTCTTTAAATTATAAATTTGAAAAATCTGTAATAATTTAATGATTGAATTAAGATTGAGTTTTCTGGTAAAACATAATTTTATTATAAAACAAAATTATTAAATCTTGCCTTTTCTCAACTACAAATCGGATTGAAATCAAAATTGTTTATTTGCTCTATTTTAAAAATTATAAGTTTACAAATTTATAAAACACTAATAATTAAAAGGTTGCATTTAGAGAGGTTATTTTTCTTTAATTAAAATATATTTATATTATAAGAAGTTTAAGTGGTGAAAGTTTATGTTATTAAGTTAAAGATATTTATTTAATATTAAATAAATAACCTTATATCTAAATTCGATCTTTAAATAATTAGTATTCAAAAATTTATAAACCAATTTTTTAAATAGAGCAAATAAAAATTTTTTAAGTAAAAAAAATTTGTTTCTACCACACATGCACGAAAACCTCGTGTTTTCGTTCGCCTTAAGCGGGGCAGAACTCACAGTTTTTAGGTCAGTGAACGTTAGAGGTAAAAAAACTTCCGAACAGTGAAAAAAACTCTCATCGCGCAGGCTGTTTCACTGTTTGGAAGTTTTTTTATCTCTAACGTCACTAACCTAAAGACTGCGAGTGCTGACCCGCTAACGCGAACGAAACACGAGATTTTCGTACATATGTGATAGAATAGTATATTTCGTAACATGCGTGACAAGCAGTCGTTTCTGAAACGAGAGCAATGTTTTTGCAACGAGTGAAACGAGTTGCAAAAATTGCGCGAGTTTCAAAACGACTGCTTTGTTCATGCAGTTACGAACGATACTTTTCATAAGAAAGTCATAAAAGGCGTGATTCGGTTCTCTGTATAGATAACCAGAAAGTTTCAGAATGAAGAACGATTCACTATGTCACGTCAGAGTGTACACAAATACAATCCAAATTGAATGTCTCGCATTTTTTTACTTGTCAACACGCCGCGCTAGTGATACTGTCAGGTTAGATTTTGAAGCTGTACTACTCACACTAAAGACATCGACTCTGTTCTGTTGGTCAAACAGTGCGTGCAAGAAAAGTAGAAAAGTGGGAGACGTGCAATTTGGACTGTACTTGTTTGCACTCTGACGTCACATAGTGAATCGTTCTTAAATCTGTAACTTTCTGGTTATCTACAGAGAACAGAATCACGCCATTTTTAAGACTGCGTTATGAAAAATAGCATATGCACCTCGGGAGGCCGATTTTTTGTCTCCCACAATGTTCTACGAACTCGTTTCGCAATCGCTACGCTCGTGCTACACTCGTTCTTCGAACATTTGTGCTTGACAAAAAAACACGGACTTCCCTCCCTTGATGCATAATATACTATTTTTGATTCATTTTTTAAATTAATAATTTATAAATTTGAAAAAACTTTAATAATATATTGATTAAAATTGGATACAGTTTTTAGGTGAAACATAATTTTATTATTAAAAAAATTAAAAATTTTTATTTTTTTAAATTTGAAATTGAATTGGAATCAAAATTTTGTTATGTGCTCTATATTAAAAATATAAGTTTATAAATTTGTAAAAAAAATAATAGTTAAATGAATGCATTTAGGTAGGTTATTTTTAAATTAAAATATATTTATATATATATTTTTCTAGTTTCATTTACTGAACATTTCTGGGTTTAAACAATGGACCAAAAAACGTCAAGGACGATATGCGGATATTTGACCTTTTTTCACAACGACATCATCGCCTTCCTGTTTATTAGGTATAGCGTCCCGGATTCTCATCGTATTTTTCCAACGTAGTGTCATCCCTTGAACATTTTCAGGCATATTTTAAATAAATAGTAGTTTATAAATTTTTAAAACATTAATTATTGAATGGTTGAAATTAGACAGGATATTCATTTAATTAAAATATGTTAAAATTACAAGTTGTTTTATTAGTGAAATTTTAAGTAAAAAAAAGATTTGTTTTTGATTCATTTTTTAAATTAAGAATTTATAAATTTGAAAAAACTTTGATAATTTATTGATTAAAATTGGATACAGTTTTTAGGTGAAACACAATGTTATTATTAAAAAAATTAATAATTCTTATTTTTTTTAATTTCAAATTGAATTGGAATCAAAATTTTGTTATTTGCTCTATATTAAAAATAATATGTTTATGAATTTCTAAAAAAATTAATAGTTAAATGTATGCATTTAGATAGGTTATTTTTAAATTTAAATATATTTATATTGTAAGAAATTTAAGTGGATAAAGTTTAAGTCATACAAATTTTGATTTTTATTCATTTTTTATATTGCTAATTTATAAATTTGAAAAAAACTCTAGTGACTTAATGATTAAATTTGAATAAAGTTTTTCAAGTGAAATTAAAATTTTTTATTTGTTCTATTTTAAAAATAGTAAGGTTATAAATTTTTAAAACAAATTAAATGAATGTCTGTAGATATGTTATTTCTCTTTAATTAAAATATATTTATATTATAAGAAGTTTCAGTGGTGACAATTTAAGTTATTTAGTTGAAGTTGTTTATTTACTGTTAAATAAATAACCTTATATCTCAATTCAATTATTAAATAATTTTTGTTTCTTAAATTTATAAAATAACATTTTTTTAAATAGAGCAAATAAAAAATTTTGCTCTTAATTCTATTTCAAAATATGAAAAGCAACATTAATTAATTGTTTTTATAATATAATTATGTTTCCTTTAAAGAAACTGTATCAAGTTGTGATCATTAAATTATGAGAATTTTTTAAATTTAAAAATTTTCAACTTTAAAAATGAATTGAAAATAAAATTTTTATTTGTCTTAAACTTTTATCACTTATACTTATCATAATATAAATATGTTTAATTGAAAAATAACTTATCTGAATGCATTCATGTAATTATTTACTGATTTACAAATTTATAAACTTATTATTGTTAATATAGAGGAAGCAAATAATTTTGTTTTCAATTTAATGTCAAATTGAAAAAAAAGAATTATTAATTATTTTAACAATAGAGAATTTTGTTTCACTAAAAAAATTCTATCTAATTTTAATTAATAAATTATTATACTTTTTTCAAATTCAAAAATCATTGATTTATTAAATGAATCGAAAACAAAATTTTAATTTGTCTTTACTTTCATCACTAAAACTTCTTATAATATAAATATGTTTTGATAAAAAAAATAACCTATATAAATGGAATAATTTAATTATTAGTATTTTATAAATTAATATATTTATAATTTTTAAAACAGAGAAAATGAACAACTTTGATTTTAATTTAGTTTCAAATTGAAAAAAGTATTATTAAAGAAAAATTTCAACTTTGTTTTCGATTCATTTTTAAAATTAATAATTTATAAATTTTAAAAAACTCTTATAATATATTGATTAAAATTGGATAGAGTTTTTCATATGAAACTTAATTTAATTGTTAAAAGACTAATTAAAGTTGCTTTTTTTTAATTTAAAATTGAATTAAAATACAATTTTTTTATTTGCTCTATTTAAATAATTAGTAGTTTATAAATATATAAAACACTAATTCTTTAATGAATTTAGAAATTAGGTTACTTATTTAATTAAAATATTTTTTTATTATAAGAAATTTTAGTGGTAATATTTTAAGTAAAATAAAAATTTTGTTTACATTTCATTATTTAAATTACTAATTTAAAAAATTTAAAAATCTGTAATAATTTAATGATTTTGAATTTAGATTGAGTTTTCTGGTAAAACATAATTTTATTATAAAACAAAATTATTAAAACTTGCTTTTTCTCAACTATAAATCGGATTGAAATCAAAATTGTTTATTTGTTCTATTTTAAAAATTATAAGTTTACAAATTTATAAAACACTAATAATTAGAAGGTTGCATTTAGATAGGTAATTTTTTTTCATTAAAATAGATTTATATTATAAGAAGTTTAAGTGGTGAAAGATTATGATATTAAGTTAAAGTTATTTTTTTAATATTAAATAAATAATCTCATATCTAAATACGATCTATAAATAATTACTATTTAAAATTTTATAATCCATTTTTTTAAATAGAGCTAATAAAAATGTTTGCTTTAAATTCTGTTTTAAACTAAGAACAAGCAACATTAATTAATTTTTTTATAATAAAATTGTGTTTTATCCATTTTTAACCATTAAATTTTAAGAGTTTTTTAAATTTATAAATTTGTAAGTTTACAATTGAATCGAAAATAAAGTTTTTATTTGTCTTAAATTTTCAACACTTAGACTTTATATAATATGAATATGTTTAAATAAAAAATAACCTATTTAAATGCATTGATTAAACTATTTACTGATTTATTGAGAATAGCAAGAGTTATTCATTTCCTTAGTAATAAAATTACGTTTTATCTGAAAATTTTTTTTCAAATTTAATCATTGAACCATTACAGTTTTTTTTCTAAATTTCTAAATTATTAATATAAAAAATGAATAAAAAAAAAAATTTTTATTTCTTTTAAACTTTCCCACTTTAATTAAAAAAATAATATGTTTAAATTCAATCTTTTCATTATTTATGTTTTATAAATTTATAAACTTATAATTTTTAAAACTGAGCAAATAAATAACTTTCATTTCAAATTAGTTTCAAATGAAAAAAATTATTATTTAAGACCATTTACGATTTTGCTTTCAATTCATTTTTTAAATTAATAGTTTATATTTGAAAAAAAATGTAATAATTTATTGATTTAAATTGGATAGAGTTTTTTAGGTGAAATATAATTTTATTATAAAGAAAATTATTTTATTTTTCTTTTCTTAATTTAAAAATTAAAAGAAAAATTGTTTATGGTTTTTTTAAGGAATTAGTTGTTTATACATTTTTAAAACATTAATTATTGAATGGTTGAATTTAGATAGGTTATTCATTTAATTAAAATATGTTTATATTACAAGTTGTTTTAGTAGTGAAATTTTAAGTAAAAAGAAGTTTTGTTTTCGATTCATTTTTTGAATTAATAACTTATAAATTTGAAAAAACTGTGATAATTTAATGATTAAATTTACATTGAGTTTTATGGTGAAACATATTTTTATTATTAAAAAAATTAATAATACTTATTTTTTATTAATTTGAAATTGAATTGGAATCAAAATTTAAATATTTGCTCTATATTAAAAATATAAGTTTATAAATTTGTAAAAAAATTAATAGTTAAATGAATGCATTTAGATAGGATATTTTAAAATTAAAATATATTTATATTATAAGAATTTTAAGTTTATAAAGTTTAAGTCAAATACAAATTTTGATTTTTATTCATTTTTAATATTGCTAATTTATAGATTTGAAAAAAATTATAATGACTTAATGATTAAATTTAAATAAAGTTTTTCAATTGAAATTAAAATTTTTTATTTGTTCTATTTTAAAAATAGTAAGAACAATCGACCAAAAAACCAGAAGGGTGTAATGCGAAACTTTAAACGATTTTCAAGACGACATCGTTGCCTGCCTGTTCACCAGGTATCGTCTCCCGGGCTTACATCTGATTTTTCTAACGTCGATTCTTTTACTGAACATTTCTGGGTTTGAACAAACGACCAAAAAACGTCAAGGACGAAATGCGGACATTTAAACGATTTTCAAAACGACATTCTCGCCTGACTGTTTACCAGATCTCTTTCCCTTTTCTCTCATTGGTTTTTTTCCAACGTAGTTTCATCTCCTGAACATTTCTAGGTTTACACAATCGACAAAAAAAAACGTCAAGGACCAAATGCGAACCATTAACAAAATTTGAAAACGACATCATCGCCTTCATATTCACCAGGTATCGCGACCCGGGTTCTTATCGGATTCTTCTAAGGTGGTTCCATCCTCTTAATATTTTTAGGTTTGAACAATCCACGAAAAAACCAGAAGGGCGAAATGCGAACCTTTAAACGATTTTCAAAACGACTTCATCGCCTTTCTCTTTACCATGTATCGCCTCCTGGACTCTCATCGGATTTTTCCAACGTAGTTTCATTCCTTTATTATTTCTAGGTTTGGAAAATCAATCAAAAAATCAGAAGAGCGAAATGCGAACCTTTAAACGATTTTCAAAACGACATCATCGTCTTCCCGTTAACCACGTATCGCGTCACGGGCTCGCATCGGATTCTTCTAACGTAGTTCTATCCCCTTAATATTTCCATGTTTAAACAATCGACTAAAAAACGTCAAGGCCGATATACGGATATTTAACCTATTTTCACAACATCATCGCCTTCTTGTTCACCAGGTAAGCGTCCCGGATTCTCATCGTATTTTTCCAACGTAGTGTCATCCCCTGAACACTTCCAGGCTTAAACAATGAAAGAAAAAATGTAAAGGACGAAAATCGAACCTTCAACGGATTTTCAAAACGACATAATCGCTTTTCTGTTCACCAGGTATCACGTCTCGGGCTCTTATCGGATTTTTAGAACGCAGTTTTCTCCCATGAACCTTTCTAGGTTGAAAGAATCGACCATGCTGCCAAACTGTTCTAGCTTTGTGCCATAGTTAGCTATATTTTTATAGTTTGATGCAACAGTTTGTCATGTCGTTAGACTGCTTTAGTATTGTGCTACTGTTTGCCATATTATAAAAGCTTGGAGTCAGATATAGTTCACCACGTTGCCGCACAGATATGGCTTTGTATCATTGTTGGACATACTTTAGTAGCTTGGTGCCACAGTTTGCCGTGCTGCCAGAATGCTATAGCTTTGAGCCATAGATTGTTATACTTTGGTAGCTTCGTGCCATAGTTTGTCATACTTTGGTGGCTTGGTGCCATAGTTTGTCATACTTTGGTGGCTTGGTGCCATCTTGGCTTTTCTTTAACAGCTTGGCGCCAGAGTTTGCCATGCTGACGAAATGTTGCAGCTTTGAGCCATAGTTAGAAATACTTTGGTAGCTCGGGGCCATAGTTTGCTATGCTGTCAGAATGTTGTTTATTAATTATTAAAAATTTAAAAAATTTTTTTTTTAGATTTGAAACATGCTTGGCCATACTTTGGTAGCTTGTTGTTATAGTTGGCTATTTGTTGACAGCTTGGTGCCATAGTTTGCCATGCTGCCAGAAGGTTGTAGCTTTGAGTCACAGTTAGTTATACTTTGGTAGCTCGGTGCCGTAATGTGCCATGCTGTCAGAATGTTGTAGCTATAATTCATAGTTGGACATACTATTGTAGCTTGGTGCCATAGTTTGCCGTGCTGCCACAGTGTTATAGTTTAAAGCCATAGTTGGCCATACTTTGGTAGCCTGGTGCCTTAGTTGGCCATACTTTGGTAGCTTGGTGCCATATAGTTCACTATACTTTGGTAGCTTGGTGCTATAGTTGGCTATTTTTTGACAGCTTGGTGCTATAGTTTGCCAAGCTGCCAGAGTATTGAAGCTTTGAGCCATAGTTAGCCATACTTTGGTAGCTTGGTGCCATAGTTGGATATATTTTAATAGCTTGCTGCCAGAGTTTGCCATGCTGACGAAATGTTGTAGTTTTGAGCCATAGTTAGAAATTCTTTGGTAGCTTGGTGTCATAGTTGGTTATACTTTGATAGCATGGTGCCATAATTTGCCATGCTTCCAGAATATTTCAGCTTTTAGCCACATTTGAACATAATATGGTAGCTTGGTGCTATAGTTTGCTATTTTTTGACGGGTTGGTGCCATAGTTTTCCATGGTGCGAGAATGTTGTAGCTTTGAACCATAGTTGGCCTTATTTTGGTAGCTTTATGCTATAGTTGGCCATAGTTTGGTAGCTTGGTGACATAGTTTGTCAGAATGTTGTAGATTTGAACCATGCTTGGCCATACCTTGGTAGCGTAGTGCCATAGTTGGCTATATTTTGATGGCTTTGTGCTATAGTTCTGGCCTTGATGCCAGAATGTTGTAGTTTTGAGCCATAGTTTGTCATACATTGGTAGCTTGGTGCCATAGTTGTCTATGCTTTTATAGCTTGGTCCCATAGTATGCCATGCTGCCAGAATGTTTTATCTTTAAGCCGTAGTTGGCAACAAATTGGTAGCTTAGAGCCATAGTTGGCAATATTTTTGACAGCTTGGCGCCATAGTTTTCAATGGTGCGAGAATGTTCTAGCTTTGAGCCATATTTAGCCATACTTCGGAAGCTTGGTGCCATAGTTAGCTATACTTTGATAGTTTGGTGCAACAGTTTGTCATGTCGTTAGACTGCTTTAGTATTGTGCTACTGTTTGCCATATTATAAAAGCTTGGAGTCAGATATAGTTCACCACGTTGCCGCACAGATATGGCTTTGTATCATTGTTGGACATACTTTAGTAGCTTGGTGCCACAGTTTGCCGTGCTGCCAGAATGCTATAGCTTTGAGCCATAGATTGTTATACTTTGGTAGCTTCGTGCCATAGTTTGTCATACTTTGGTGGCTTGGTGCCATAGTTTGTCATACTTTGGTGGCTTGGTGCCATCTTGGCTTTTCTTTAACAGCTTGGCGCCAGAGTTTGCCATGCTGACGAAATGTTGCAGCTTTGAGCCATAGTTAGAAATACTTTGGTAGCTCGGGGCCATAGTTTGCTATGCTGTCAGAATGTTGTTTATTAATTATTAAAAATTTAAAAAAATTTTTTTTAGATTTGAAACATGCTTGGCCATACTTTGGTAGCGTAGTGCCTTAGTTGGCTACATTTTGATGGCTTTGTGCTTTAGTTCTGGCCTTGCTGCCAGAATGTTGTAGCTTTGAGCCATAGTGGGCCATACTTTGGTAGCTTGGTGCCATAGTTTGTCATGCTGCCATAAGGTTGTAGCTCTGACCTACAGTCGGCCATACATTTGTAGCTTGGTGCCATAGTTGGGTATGCTTTGATAGTTTGGTGCCATAATATGCAATGCTGTCACATTGTTATAGCTTGGACCGCAGTTGGCCATTCATTGGTAGTTTTAAGCCATAGTTTGCCATACTTTAGTAAATTGGTGCCATAGTTGGCTACACTTTGATACCTTGGAGCAATAGTATGCTATACTGCGTGGACTGTTCTAGCTTTGTGACTTAGTTGGCCATACTTTGGTAGCTTGTTGTTATAGTTGGCTATTTGTTGACAGCTTGGTGCCATAGTTTGCCATGCTGCCAGAAGGTTGTAGCTTTGAGTCACAGTTAGTTATACTTTGGTAGCTCGGTGCCGTAATGTGCCATGCTGTCAGAATGTTGTAGCTATAATTCATAGTTGGACATACTATTGTAGCTTAGTGCCATAGTTTGCCTTGCTGCCACAGTGTTATAGTTTAAAGCCATAGTTGGCCATACTTTGGTAGCCTGGTGCCTTAGTTGGCCATACTTTGGTAGCTTGGTGCCATATAGTTCACTATATTTTGGCATCACATGAAAAAGTGACAATTTTTGTCAAAATTTGACAAAAACTCAAAAAATCCCGCGTCGAATGGCAACTATGCGCACAAGCTGATCAAGTATTGTTTGAGACTAGAGAAAACAACCAAAAGATGGGCAAAGCTAGGAAATTATGCCAAGCTATGTGTAGCATAGCAAAGGAATTACGACGACTAGCCAGCTGTGGCACCAAGCTATCAAAGTATGGACTATGTCACAAACCTAGAACAATCTGGCAGCATGCCAAACTATGGCCCCAAGCTATCAAAGTATAGCTAACTATGGCACAAAGATTAAACAGTCAGGCAGCATGGCAACCTATGGCACCAAGCTGTCATAGTATGATCAACTATGGCACCAAGCTTCCGATGTATGGCTAAATATGGCTCAAAGCTACAACATTCTGGCAGCATGGCAAACTATGGCACCAGGCTATCAAAGTATAGCCAACTATGTCACGAAGCTACCAAAGTATGGCTAACTATGGCTCAAAGCTACAACATTCTGGCAGCATGGCAAACTGTGGCACCAAACTACCAAAAATTGGCTAAGAATGGCTTAAAGCTACAACATTCTGGCAGCATAGCAAACTATGGCAACAACCTATCAAAGTAGAGACAACTAAGGCACCAAGCTACCAAAGTATGGCCAACTATGGGTCAATGCTATAACATTGTGGCAGGATGGCAAACTATAGCACCAAGCTACAATAGTATGGCCAACTATATATATATATATACACGAGGGTGACACCTGCACACGACTAGCAAAGAGAGGGCTTGATGCCAGAGGTCTTCAAATGGCCCTGGACAAAACCGAAGCTCTGATGATCACAGACAGACGGAAATATGAACTTCCCCGGATCGACGTAGACGGATTCGAGGTCAAGTGAAGCGATCACATAAAGTACCTGGCTGTGGAACTCGACAAGTACCAGAATGTCAAACACCACATCGCTGTGGCGTCAGATAAAGCCGCCCAACGGGCATTAAGCATAGCACGCATAATGCCGAATTGTGGGGGGACATCCGAGCAAAAGAGGAGAGTATTGGCGAGTGTCGCCCACTCTGTGTTGCTATATACAGCACCCGTGTGGGCTCCTACCCTGTGACAGGAAAAAAGCGAGACCATCTTGAACAAGGTGCTGTCCGCGCAAAGAAATGTTACTACGCGTATCATTTCGGCATATCGGACAGACGAGTGCTGCTCAGGTCCTTGCCAGCGTCCCGCCAGCAGACCTTTTGGCACAAGAAAGGGAGGAAACTTTCCTCCTTTTCAAAGAAAGAATGTCTCCCCGTTATACGGATGACAATAGACCCAGCAAGGACCAAATTCGTCGAGAAGCGAGAAGCAGACTCGTCGCAGGATGGCAAGCGAGATGGAACAGGGAGGAGATGGTCCGGTGTACTCACCGCTTAATACCCAATCTCGAAATATGGATTAATAGGAGCGAATATACACCGTCTGATCTAAAACTGGCTTGAGCCTGAAGTCAAGCTGTAGTTCGACATCAGGCTCAAGCCAGTTTCAGATCGGACGGTGTATATTCGCTCGAGGAGACACGGAGTGATCTCCTATTACTTAACGCAAGCGCTTTCAGGTCACGGATGCTTCGGCTCGTACCTGGAGCGCTTTAAAAAAAGAGAAAGTGCAGAGTGTGTGTACTGCCGGTCCCCAGAGGATAACGCAGAACACACACTCTTTACATGCAGTAGATGGAACGCTCAAAGACAGGTCATGTTCACCGGTGTAAACTGCCAAGTTACACCGAAAAACATGATCCTGTTAATGACAGAATCCAAAAAGAAATAGCGACACATCGAGACCTTCATACAACACGTTATGAAGGTCAAAGATTTCGATGGTCGACAAAAAAAGTAGTTTTCCAGAAGCCGAGGATGAAATCGCTTAGGCGATAGAGTTGGGATATGGGACCACTCCCGAAGGCGATACGTCAATTATAGACTCACCCCTGGAGTGGTCTTCAAGGTCCCAAGAAAGGGTGTGTTTTTAACGGGTCGGTAGAACATCGCAATCCCCGCATAACCCTGTAGTACAGGCTACAGGGTACCTGTGAGCAGGTTTTCACATCTTACGCAAAAAAAAGAAAAAAAAATCTACAACATTCTGGCAGCATGGCAAACTATGGTACCAACCTGTCAAAAAATAGCCAACTATATCACCAAGCTACCATATTATCACAAACTATGGCACTAATCTACCAATGTATGGCCAACTATAGCTAAAAGCTATAACATTCTAGCAGCATAGTAAACTATGGCACCAAGCTATCAAAGTATAGTCAACTATGGCACCAAACTACCACAGTATGGCCAACTATGGATCAAACCTAAAGCAGTCTGTCAGTATGGCAAACTATGGCACTAAGCTATGCAAGTATAGCCAACTATATGGCACTAAGTATCGGTAAATATGGCTCAAAGCTGCAACATTCTGGCAGCATGGCAAACTCAGACACTAAGCTGTTAAAGAATAGCCAACATGGCACCATGCTACCAAAGTATGACAAACTATGGCTCAAAGCTACAACATTATGGCAGTCTGGCAAACTATGACACTAAGCTTTCGAAGTATGGCCAACTATATGGCACCAAGTTTCCAAAGTATGGCCAACTATGCCACAAAACTTGAGCATTCTGGCAGCATGGCAAACTATAACTAAGCTATCAATGTACGTCCAACAATGGTACGAAGCTGTAACAGTGTGGCAGCGAAGCAATATATCGCACCACTCTATCAAAGTATAGCCAACTATGGCACCAAGCTACCAAAGGATGACAAAGTATATCTCAAAGCTACAACATTCTGGCAGCCTGGCAAACTATGGCACCAAGCTACTAAAGTATGGACAACTATGGCACCTAGCTACCAAAGTATTTCTGTCTATGGCTCAAAGCTACAACATTTCGTCAGCATGGCAAACTCTGGCACCAAGCTGTTAAAGAATAGCCAACATGGCACCAAGCTACCAAAGTATGACAAACTATGGCAACAAGCTTTCAAAGTATAGCCAACTATGGCACCAAGCTACCAAAGTATTTCTAACTACGGATCAAAGCTACAACATTTCGTCAGCATGGCAAACTATGGCATCAAGCTGTCAATGTTTAGCCAACTATGGCACCAAGTTTCCGAAGTATGGCTAACTATGGCTCAAAGCTACAACATTCTGGCAGCATGGCAAACTGTGGCACCAAGATACAAAATATAGATAACTATAGCACCAAGCTACCATATTATGGTCAACTATAGCTTAAAGCTACAACATTCTAGCAGCATAACAAACTATGTCACCAAGCTATCAAAGTATAACTAAGTAGGGCACAAAGCTATCAAAGCATAGCCAACTATGGCACCAAGCTACTAAAGTATTTCTAACTATGGCTCAAAGCTACAACATTCTAACAGCATGCCACATTATGGCACCGAGCTACCAAAGTATAACAAAGTGTGTCTCAAAGCTACAACCTTCTGGCAGCATGGCAAACTATGGCACCTAGCTGTCAAACAATTGCCAACTATAACATTAAGCTACCAAAGTATGGCTAACTAAGTCATAGAGCTAGAACAGTCCATGCAGTATGGCAAACTATAGCTCCAAGGTATAACAGTATAGCCAAATATGGCACTAAGCTACCAATGTATGGCAAACTATGACTCAAAGCTACCAATCTATGGCCAACTACGGTCGAAGCTATAACAATCTGGCAGCAATGCATATTATGGCACCAAACTACCAAATTATGACAAACTATGGTTCAAAACTACAACATTCTGGCAGAATTGCAAACTATGGCACCAAGCTATCAAAGGATAGCCAAATAGAGCACAAATCTATCAAAGCATAGGCAACTATGGCACCAATCTACGAAAGTATGACAAACTATGGCACCAAGCTACCAAAGTATTTCTAACTATGGCTCTAAGCTGCAACATTTCGTCAGCATGGCAAACTCTGGCGCCAAGGTGTTAAAGAATAGCCAACATGGCACCAAGCCACCAAAGTATGACAAACTATGACATGAAGCTACCAAAGAATAACAATCTATGGCTCAAAGCTATAGCATTCTGGCAGCACGGCAAACTGTGGCACCAAGGTACTAAAGTATGTCCAACAATGATACAAAGCTATATCTGTGTGGCAACATGGTGAACTATAATGTTCATGGGAGAAAAAATTTTTTTTTCTAAAAATCCGTTGAGAGCCCAAGACGTGATACCTGGTGAACAGAAAAGCGATTATGTCGTTTTGAAAATCCGTTAAAGGTTCGATTTTCGTCCTTTACATTTTTTCTTTCATTGTTTAAGCCTGGAAGTGTTCAGGGGATGACACTACGTTGGAAAAATACGATGAGAATCCGGGACGCTTACCTGGTGAACAAGAAGGCGATGATGTTGTGAAAATAGGTTAAATATCCGTATATCGGCCTTGACGTTTTTTAGTCGATTGTTCAAACCTAAAAATGTTGAAGGGATGAATCTTCGTTGGAAAAATATGATGAGCGTCCGGGATACTATACCTGGTAAACAGGAAGGTGGTGATATAATTTTGAAAATCGATTAAACGTTCGCCTTTCGTCCTTGACGCTTTTTCTTCGACTGTTCAAACCAAAAAATGTTAAGGGGATAAAACTACGATGGTAAAATCCTATGTAAGCCCGGAACGCGATACCTGGTGAATAGAAAGACGATGATGTCGTTTTCAAATTTTGTTAATGGTTCGCATTTGGTCCTTGACGTTTTTTTTGTCGATTGTGTAAACCTAGAAATGTTCAGGAGTTGAAACTACGTTGGAAAAAAACCAATGAGAGAAAAGGGAAAGAGATCTGGTAAACAGTCAGGCGAGAATGTCGTTTCGAAAATCGTTTAAATGTCCACATTTCGTCCTTAACGTTTTTTGGTCGATTGTTCAAACCCAGAAATGTTCAGGAAAAGAATCGACGTTAGAAAAATCAAATGTAAGCCCGGGAGACGATACCTGGTGAACAGACAGACAACGATGTCGTCTTGAAAATCGTTTAAAGTTTCGCATTACACCCTTCTGGTTTTTTGGTTGATTGTTCTTACTATTTTTAAAATAGAACAAATAAAAAATTTTAATTTCACTTGAAAAACTTTATTCAAATTTAATCATTAAGTCATTAGAATTTTTTTCAAATCTATAAATTAGCAATATTAAAAATGAATAAAAATCAAAATTTGTATTTGACTTAAACTTTATCAACTTAAAATTCTTATAATATATATATATTTTAATTTTAAAATATCCTATCTAAATGCATTCATTTAACTATTAATTTTTTTACAAATTTATAAACTTATATTTTTAATATAGAGCAAATAACAAAATTTTGATTCCAATTCAATTTGAAATTAAAAAAAATAAGAATTATTAATTTTTTTAATAATAACATTGTGTTTCACCTAAAAACTGTATCCAATTTTAATCAATAAATTATCAAAGTTTTTAAATTTATAGATTATTAATAAAAAAAAAATGAATCAAAAACAAAACTTTTTTTTACTTGAAATTTCACTAGTAAAACAATTTGTAATATTAACATATTTTAATTAAATGAATAACCTATCTAAATTCAACCATTTAATAATTAATGTTTTAAAAATTTATAAACTACTAATTTTTTAAATAATGCCTTAAAATATTCAGGGAATGACACTACGTTGAAAAAATACGATGAGAATCCAGGACGCTATACCTGGTGAACAGAAAGGCGATGATGTCGTTGTGAAAAAAGGTTAAAGATTCTCATATCGTCCTTGACGTTTTTTGGTCCATTGAAATGTTCCGGAAATGTTCAGAAATGTTCAGGAAATGAAACTAGAAAAATATATATATATAAATATATTTTAATTTAAAAATAACCAAACTAAATGCATTCATTTAACTATTAATTTTTTTACAAATTTATAAACTTATATTTTTATAAAAAGCAAATATCAATATTTTGATTCCAATTTAATTTCAAATTAAAAAAAAAAATAATTATTAATTTTTTTAATAATAACATTATGTTTCACCTAAATTTTTATTTGCTCTAATTAAAAAATTGGTTTATAAATTTTTAAATACTAATTATTTCAAGATCGTATTTAAATATGAGATTATTTATTTAATATTAAATAAATATCTTTAACTTAATAACATAATTTTTCACCACTTAAACTTCTTATAATATAAATATATTTTAATTAAAGAAAAATAACCTATCTAAATGCAACCTTTTAATTATTAATGTTTTATAAATTTGTAAACTTATAATTTTTAAAATAGAGCAAATAAACAATTTTGATTTCAATCCGATTTATAGTTGAGAAAAGGCAAGATTTAATAATTTTGTTTTATAATAAAATTATGTTTTACCAGAATACTCAATCTAAATTCAATCATTAAATTATTACAGATTTTTCAAATTTATAAATTTATAATTTAAAGAATGAAATGTAATCAAAATTTTTATTTTACTTAAAATATTACCACTAAAATTTCTTATAATATAAACATATTTTAATTAAATACGTAACCTAATTTGTAAATTCTGTCATTAAAGAATTAGTGTTTTATATATTTATAAACTACTAATTATTCCAATAGAGCAAATAAAACATTTGGATTTCAATTCAATTTCAAATTAAGAAAAAGCAACTTTAATTAGTTTTTTAATAATGAAATTAAGTTTCATATAAAAAACTCTATCCAATTTTAACCAATAAACTATGAGAGTTTTTTGGAATTTATAAATTATTAATTCAATAGTAACTTTTTTCAATTTGAAACTAAATTAAAATCAATGTTGTTCATATGCTCTGTTTGAAAAATTATTAATGTATTAATTTATAAAATACTAATAAATAATTAAATGATTCCATTTATATAGGTTATTTTTTTAATCAAAACATATTTATATTATAAGAAGTTGAAGTGATAAAAGTAAAGACAAATAAAAGTTTTCTTTTTGATTATTTTTAAAATTAATAATTAATAAGTTTGTAAAAAGTCTAATAATTTAGAGAATATCATTAAAAAAAAGTATAAATTCTTGCTTTTTCTTAATATGCAATTGAGTTGAAATCGTCGCTTTTATTTCCTCTATTTTACAAATAATATGTTAATAAATTTGTAAAAGATTAAACAATTAAATTTATGCATTTAATAGGTTATTTTATCAATTAAAACATATTTATATTATAAGAAGGTTAAATGGTGAATGTTTATGGCAAATAAACATTTTGTTTTCGATTCATTTATTAAATTAATGGTTTTTGAATTTGAAAAAGTCTAATAATATTTAATTAAAATTAGATAGAGTTTATTAAGTGAAACATAATTCTATATTATTAAGAAAATTAATAATTGTTTTTATGTTTAATTATAAAAACTCTAACCTAAAGTTTTTAAAATCATTTTATCTATTTATAATAATTCAAAAGATTTATTGATACTCACCAATACTGCAAAAGTCACTGGTTAAAATCCATTTTTAATTTTCACACTTTCACTAAACACACGCGGTCAAAATATTTTTAAATTATCACTATTTGCATATTTCGCGAAAAGTAAACAACACTGTTTAAAAAACTGATGACCAACGATGACACCAATTGACTTGTCAGTTCGTTGGCCATACATTTATCGTTACAAGATGCGCCGCTGATTTTCAATTTTCATCGGCAACTTGAAGTACAAGGCATTTTTACATTCCTCTGTACATTCAGCAACTTTTGACATTATTTCATCATTTGTTATATCATATTCAGAATGAATATTTTCATAATTTTCTACAATTCCTATTTCATTAATGACAAATGGATTATTCTTTTCTATTTCAAAGTATCTTTCTTGATTTTGTAATAATTTATTTTCATCATCTTTTATTGTTATTTTCATTTTATTATTTTCATCATCAATCAATTTTATTTTTAAACTATTATTCCCATCATATACTTTTAATATATTATTCTTTAAATCAATTTTACTTTGAATTTTTCTCAAAAGGTCGATCCCTAATATGCAATTTTTATTTAATTTAGGAAATATTAAAAATACATACATTCCTTTCCAATTACCCATTTTGAATGTAATATATATTTGTTGTTTAACATTAACTGATTTTGCTCTTGTTGCTCCTACAATATTTACTCCTACAACCGGTAAAATTTCACATTTTATAAAATTTTTTTTATTATTTTCATAAAATATTTCGGAAATACAAGTTATTTCACTACCCGTATCAATTAATGCATTTGTGTCTATATTCTCTAATTCGATTTTAATTTGTGGACATCTATCTAACTTCTTTTCATTTTCACTTTCATTTTCTTCTTTTTCTAATAAATCTTCCCTTGTATTAAATGGAATTGAATCTACTTTATATATTTTCGTTTCTTGATTTAACCTCGGGCTTGTTTTCATTTTATTATTATTATTATTAACCACAAACCCGAGGTTTACATGTTTCCCGAATTTTCGCGATAATCTTTAGAACATCCCGGTTGTGAAAAAAAAATCATCATCCTTTCGTTTATTTTCAGTTTGTTCTTTACCGCTTGTTTTATTTAAATAATTAGTTTCTTGTTTAGCTTATTTTTGATTTTCTGGATATTTATTAAAATTTGGATTAGTCCTACTCACATATCTCCTATTTTCCACAAATCCATTATTATATTCTTGCCTATTATAATTATTACTATTCTGTCTGTTTGGGTTATAATTATTTTGCCCACTTTGATTATTATTATTTTGACTATACCGATTTTCACGGGGATAATTATTTCTATTAAAACCATTATTTGAAAAATTTGGCATGTTATTTTTATTATCAAAATTATTTTGATAGTTATTAAATTGTCTATAATTCGGATTATAATTATTACCTTTATAGTTATTATTAAGATAGTTTTGTGGATTATATCGTTCTTGATTCGAAAAATTGTAGTTATTAAAATTTCTCGGGCTATTTGCATAATTATTTTGTTGATTTCCAAATTCTTTTTTCTGAAAATTTTCATTATTTGATTTATTTCATCAATTACTGAAATTTTGACTAGATTGTTTATATAAAAAATTTCTCGATGAATTAGAAGGTCCGGCTAAATCAAAAGTTTCTAATAAATCTATCAATTCTTCTACCGTTTGAATTTTTCTATTAATAATAGCCGTACGAATTTCAT
This sequence comes from Ganaspis brasiliensis, assembly GCA_037103525.1. Taxonomy (NCBI): domain Eukaryota; kingdom Metazoa; phylum Arthropoda; class Insecta; order Hymenoptera; family Figitidae; genus Ganaspis; species Ganaspis brasiliensis. The sequence goes on from JAZKLR010000107.1 coordinate 336,568, forward strand.
CTTCAAAATGTCTTGACATTTTTAAAACAATTTCACTTTCTGGAGTAACTGGAATAAAATCTTTCGCGTTGTTTATTATTATTATCGCATATGCGGTCCTAGCTAATCTCCCATTTGGATCAAAACTCCCAAATTGTAATGTAGAGCTTATTTTAAACCGTATTTCTTCATTCCAGTATCTTTTAATAAATTTTTCTTTGAATCTTTTATAATTTTCTTGCGCTGACGAAACTGATATCCACCATTTTTTTATTAATTTTAGTTTCTATTTGATTTTGTTTTTCTTCTAATTTATTTATTTTTGTTTCATTTTGTAATATAGATATTGTATTTTCTTGACCTATTAAATAATTATTCGAAAAATCGGCTTTAAACAAATCAACCCTATTCTCAACTACCACTAATTTATTTTCTAATTCTTTACTTTTATTTTCACATTCCCTTTTTCTATTTGCCAATTTAGAATCCAATTCATTTTTCATTTCCCGTCAACATATTATTAAACTCTCTTTCACATTCCTCAGATTCATCATGTTCATTTCCCGAATTTATTTTTTCGTTTTTCTTTTCCTTATCTTCCTCACTATCCCTAATTATGCTATCTTTATCATCTTCATTTGGTTCTTTTTTATCATCTCTATTTTTATAAAACGGATCACCAAAAACGAATTCGTTATTTTTATCCCCATTAGGATTATTAGTATTTTGATCCGCCATTTTTTTATTTTAATTTTTAATTTATTAATAATTTGGTTAATTATTTATAAATTATTTTATTTATTTCTATTAATTTTATATTTAAAATATTTTATTTATTTATTACTTCTTAATCTATTCAAAATTGATACAATTCAAAAATAAAATCCTCTATTTCCTTTCTTCCTTTTCTATCTTGTTTTGATTCTATAAAGTTAAAGTCCCATCAGAAAGTAAATACGCTAACCGAAATAGAATAGAAACAAACTTGTTTTTCCTAATGAATTTTACGTTAAATTTAATTTTACCTTTAATCTCCAATTATTATTCTTAAAAAATTTTATTAATTATCTTACTAAATTTTATTTATTCTAATCACCAGGGGTACCAGTTGAAGCATACTTCCTATCTCTGTTCCTTCCGGGGATTCACAATATTTAATATAATCTAAGAAAGTGACTCATATGCTTACTATTATCGCAAGAATTTAGAGTGAGATAGAAAGTAGTCCAAATTATGGGCATTTAAACCCGTAAATCTCAAATTTAAAAGGAAAATATTTATATGTATGCCACCTGTAGTAATTATCTATCTTTTGAAATATTATTCATACTGAATTTAAATTGACTTTTAATCTTTATCTTTACAATTTCTATTCTATTTCTGATCGACTTTTAAATTAAATTAAATTAAAATTTTATTTTGTTAATATTAATAATCTCAGTTATAATACTTGGTAAATAATATAACAAGCATTAGGGAGATCATCATTGATTTTATGATATTAACAAAAATAAAAAAAAATATAAAAATAAAATAAAATTAATATTAAAACAGTTAAACTTTTATCTAGCATTACAATTAATAGAATTATATTTCTGATGAAACTTCTACCTTAAAATTTAAAAACAAACAAAAACAAAGTTCACTGACCTACTTGATTTGATTTATTTAGCCAATTGCTTCAAATAGATTTCTTTCAATTTCTCTTGCTTCTATTTCCAAACTCGATTTATCTATTAAATAATATTAACAAAAATTAATAAAAATTTTCCATTAATAACTCAATAATCATCCAATTTCAAAATTACATCTTTACTCTACAATAAATTCCTTCCTTTAATCTTTTTTTTTTTATTATTTTTTTAAAATAAGCAAATTAAATAAATATTTTATTCTTTTTGGGATGATTCTCCTTTTCACAAACTCTTGAATAAGTCGTGATGATGCTACAATGCACCACAACTTAACAAGTTTTGTAAAAAGTAGTGTAAACCAAGCGAGGAATTTAAACAATATTAACCAGTCAATTGTTGGTTGTACTATGTACTCCAACAAAAGATCGATTAACTTTCTTTATTAAATAATTGCTGAATCGCAATTATTTAATAACTATTGATTAAAATCTTCACCCAACAAACACAGAAATTTATTTTGAGCAATAATTTGGAAAAACTCCGTTTCCAAATTATTATTCGCAATAATCAAATTATTTAAATAAATATTGAGGTTGTACTATGTACTCCTCAATAAATAAATAAATAATTAATTTTTATGACGCTTTGTATCTCTTTAGATTTTTGTACTTGTTAATTATAATTAATAAAATTGTATTATTAATAATAATAAATTCAACAAAATAAAATATTTTATTGAATTTATCAATGAACACAACTCTTATTAAAATATTGTGACGCTTAAGTACGTAGTTCTTACCAATTTTGTTGATGAAAATCAAGAGGACGAGTCCATGCAAATGAGCTCCTTAGATACCCTTGATTTACCCCCAAAAACGTCCAGAAAGTTCGATAACCGCTACAATTGTCAAAATTTTCAATTTCCGCGGTTTTTCTATTTTAATTTTAACGCTTATAAAGATTGATAATTTAATTCTTCTTTCTTGTGAAATATTCTATATTTTCTACTCTATATTTTACCATAAATTTATTTGTTATACATTTATTATTTCTTATAAAAAACTCTATCTGAACTTTTAAAATTGATTTATTGTTTATTCTTTAATAATTAAACCTATCGTACTTCCGTCATTTTCTTCAGCCTTTCCTATTTTTAATTATTTTTATTTTGTATTATCAATTTGTTTATTATTAATACTAATTCCATCCAATTTATTTAATTTTAAACGTTTCTACACTATTACTCAAATATTAAACAATATTTTACTAATTCTACTATTCACTTTTGTGAATTTTCTTATTTACTAATTTTATCAACTAATATTTATTTATAATTGTTTATAATTATTGCAAAATTTGCACTTTTTCATTTTAATTCTAATATATCAATAATTATCAATGAATTCCGCTTATTTTCTTTTTTAATTATTTTTTTATTTCTTATTTTACTATTTTACAATTAACTATTTCTCAGATTTTCAATATTCAGTTATTTATTCTACAAAATTTAACTTTTAACTTTCTATTTCGATTTTTATTTAGAAATACTAAATCTTCTATCAAAATATGTTCTTAACTATATTTCTTATTTAATTTCTTATAATTATTTATAATAATAATCTAATAAATTTTATTTTCAAAATTAATTATTTCAACTGATTAATTATTTAATTTTTAATTTTTAACATGTTCAAAAAGTTTATATGGATTTTTAAAGAACCTAATAGTATCTAACGAGAATCAAAAAAAGAAAATTGATTTTCTTAATTGGACAATAAATGACACAAATGTCTCAAAAGTCACAAAAGTCAAATTTAAAATGTTTCTTTTTTAGAAAAAGTTTAAATACTCTTAATTTCGTGTGTAAATGGTCTTTTTTATAAATCGGAAAGAGACATGTATCTTAATTTTACTTGATAAATTCTAATTTGTTCACATTTACTTTTATTTTCGTTAGGGAGATACATAAAAAACATTGTGACCCTTTGAGGTTATATTTAATGTGCATATTTTCTTATTAAACTTGAAGTGGGGAAAAAAGATAAGATTTAAAGAAAAAATAGAAAAATAGTTATGAAATAATTAATTATCTACTTAAATACAAAAAAGTTTAGGAAAAAACATTTTTTGTGTTTAGGCCAAGTTGCCAAGATATGTTGCTGCACTTTATTATTTCTAACTTAAAAATTCACTTTTTTATCTTTCTTTGTCAAATTACACATTTTCATTTTTAATTAAATGCACAATTCTATAGAAATGTACACTTCTTTACTCTTAAATTTTCCAAATCAGATGGACATATTTAAATCTGCCGCGAATTCTATCAAAAGTTGACAAGTGCCGTGTGTGGAAACACCTTTAAAGTATAAATTTCAGAATTTTCTATTTTTCTGTTTAAAAACATTATTTTACCACCCAAAACCTTGTCAATCTTATTAACAAAGTTACATTTTATCCTAATAATAACCTTTTTGCCCAATTTTCATTATATTTTGCCAATATTCAACAAAGAACTCTACTGGAACGAACCAGTACTCTGAAAGAACCCAGATTCGTTCTCCCACGGTTCCGGCCATCTACCAGGGCTTTTATAACATTAAAAACAAATAGTTAAATTAGGTTGAGGACCCATTGAATTACGGAGAGTAGTTAAAAAATAGTCAAATCTACTACTTTTTTCAGTTTACTAGAAACGCTGTCAATTTGCAATTAACAGTACTGGCACAGTACAGACATTCAGTACTGATCGCCTGCATAGAAAGTCGTCTACATGCCGACTCTGCCAGTACTGGCTCTGTACTAAGCCAATTTCCCATTGGGAAGAGCTACTAATCCTATTTCTTCAAGTTTGAATCTTGGGATAGCAAACTTTTTTTTATCATTTTTATCTATTATGCATATCTCTGTATTTTTTTTAACAAAAATAACAATTTTCAACAATTATTATTTTTCTTAAATAAACAATTAAAAAAAATTATACCTTTTTTGAAATAATTCCAACAACAAGTTTCAATTCTATTATATTGTAAATCTATTATTATTATTAAAATTCTAGTATATTATTATACAACTAAATGTATTTTTCTACTCTTCGAAAAAATTCCTTAGTAATCTTTGATTAGGCAAAGAGACATATTTGAAAAAAAAGCAACACTATTTCCTGATAGGTACAAATAACATTTTTTCGATAAATAAATTTTTCCTATCAGATTTGAGAATTTTCCTTAATTATTGTAAGGGAAAACTCCCAAAAAATTTTACAGTGTACTTCTAGCCTTGATAACTCAGCCTGAGCTTAAACCAGGTTTCAATCCACATTCAGTCTTGTTTTTACTCGCCTGGACAGTACTGGGTGGTTATCATGTAACTTTAAAAACGAAAACTAAAAAGCAAGTTCGCAAATTTGCGATTTCTTTTGCGAAATTTGCGTTTCCGTTTTCAAGTTACTAGATAGGACCCCTGTTTGGTGTTTTCATACGAGTAGTCATCCAGTTTCGGCCTATTATCGAAAGATATGCCCAGGTTGCTCTTATAGGTTGTCACAGCGAGAGCACCACAAGGTGCTCTCAGAGAGCGTCTATTTTGCCAAGAAAACAGTGTCTATTGCAAAATTGATATTATTAATGCTGTCTTCCTAAAAGAATACATTTCTTAAAACGTCGCTTGTATTTTAAAATCTCTTTCAAGCCACATGCATGAACACGACGTAACGGTGTGCATCGAAGCAAGGACGAACGGAGCTCACTTCACTGAAAAAAATAATTCCGTGGAACTGTCATAATTATGGGTAGATCTACCATAATATATTGCTGATATTGGAACAGCAATACTGTATTGGTGTTTCAGCTATATGACTGGCGAAACTGACAGTTACATTTTTGGGTTAGGTAGAATTGTCCGTGGCGCAGCGATGCTTTATTGGATATTCATAAATATAGTATTCTAAGTTCTAACAAAACTGTTAACCAAGAGCATATGTCTTAAATTACTACAGCATTTCTTTCAGCGTTCTTCTGAGCGATCAAAAATAATTTCTTCACTGAGAAAAAAATACTATTGAATCAATGACATCTGTCTTTGATTCATTCAATAGTGTCATTGCGGGCTACCATTAGCATATGCTATTAAATCTAAAGCACTGCTTTTATGATTCTACAGTGTCGCTTCTATTGAATCAAACCATGATTAGTTGCATTATCAGCAAATTGTTTTGAAATATATGTATATGCTGTAAATTTAATAAAATAAGTTCTATTGTATCAATAAGTCATTCCTACAGAAGAATAGTATATAATGTTGTCCCTAAAGTAGCAGTTTGTTACATTATGTACAAATGCTTTCAATTTGATAGCATGGTGCTATCAAATCGAAAGTATCTGACTTTGAAGCAATAACACCATACTTTTGGGAGATAAATATAATGAGTCAAAATAAATATTAATTCTTATTAACTGGTAACATCCTATCAGTAGTACGGAATCTTTGTATTTATTTATTATATTTATTATTTATACTATTTTATAACATTTTTACATTATTTTTATACATATAACATATACATCTTAATTCTAACGCACAACTTATAAATAAAAATATTTGACGCTGAGAGGTCTCGAACGCGCGACCCCTAGGCCTAAAGCCCGACGCTCTAACCACTATGCCATACGCTCGCTGGTAGTCGTTTCACGAACTGCCTATATAAGCTACAATCCAAGAGGTGGGGAAGAACATTGCCAAGACATTGAGTAGATAGCAGCGATTTGATAGCACCATGCTATTATTTCAAAAACTTCAGACTTTTGCTTTAAAGGTTTATGCTTATGAACTAATAAATCTGTCAATGAAGTAATGACATGGAATTCAATAGCATGAAGGTATTTAATTCAATAGCATTTTTTTCTTAGTGTTGTTGACTCTAGGGTCAACAAGAAATTCATTTTAGCCCACTCAGAAGAAATGGGCTCCTCTCGCCCCTTCTTCTCGGCCTAACATGCGTCTTGTTCGTGCATTAAGAATGAAAAGCATCGTAAGCTACACAATTGAAATTTGCCATTGTTATATTGACCCCGTTTTGGCTCGTTTCGAGACGGTGCAAAAATGAGATTTCTTTTTCTCTTGTTAAGTTTTGGTTCAAAAAGTTGCAAAATGACTTTTTCAGTTTTAATAAACCATTTTGTAATTTTCTGTACTAAAATTTAACAAGATTAATGGGATCTCATTTCAGCTGCGTCTCAAAACGAGCCAAAACGGGCCTAATATGAGTTCAGGTTTTTTTTTTTTGAGAAGCTTCGGCGACTATTGGCTTGCGTCCGCCGCGCCGCTAATCGCCTCAGCTTAGTCGAGCAGTTAACATGACAAGATTTTAACACTTGTAGCTTAATATACTATTTCTTGTAATATATTAATTTTTCTTAAAATCTTGTTTCAATCAGAAAGCACGGAAAAGGAATAAAACTGAATTGGCCAGATACGTTCTTGATTGAATCGTCAGGTCGTAGAGAAACTTCAGTGTTGCTTGCTAAACTAAAAACAAAGGAAGCCAAAAGACAGAATCTTTCAAAAATCCAACGACCGCAATTTAAAGGATTAGAAATTGAAGATATTTATTTAAGTAATTCAAAAACAAAAGTTAATATACATCATAGAAGTGATTTTAATAGTGATCAGGACATTGCCGGTGGCGAAATTCATATAGGACCCGAGTCAAAAAATATAAGTGAGTACGACTTTTTTGTATGAAATTTAAATATATATCAGCGCAGTTAAGTACCGCAAGCTTTTGCTGCTTCCTTCTATTCGATTTCTAGACAGTATTAAGACATGTTTTATTTTGTCACTCAGGTGCTAATTTTTGTTGGCCGACAGTCTAACTCTGTCTGACAATTAGGCTGAGTGTCGGCAATACTCTGTGAAATGATGTCAGCCTGACTTAAAATGCCAAAGTTGGGCTAACCAAAAAAGCCGACTGAAATTGCTGACCTACAGTCAATAGTTAATATCAGTATCGGCTAATACGGTCTCGATGTCTTGGGGTCTCGTGAAATTTCGATCAATTCACTTTAATCTCTACTAGACAAAATAACAAGTAACTTGGAATAAGGTTAAAGCAAGCCCTTTATTAAAAAAGTAAAGTTAAATTGTTCATTTATTTATTTAAACCTTTGCAGAACACATTTTCTAAAAGGAAATAAAATATTTTCCTTAACACAAATTATGCCTTTTTGATCCAAGGCAATGAAAAACCTAATTGGTATTGAATCGAAAATCAGATACTAGTCTTGGTCTCGTGGTCAGAACTATTCATTAATGTTAAATTTCTATATTCTTATATGCTAATATGTGTGTAACTAAAATAACATGTGAATTTTGTAATTATATATGGGTCTTCTTTAGTAGAATAATTTGGACAAAACGGTGTCTAGTCAGCATAACGGTGGGTGAACCGTGAGATAACTAGTGTTGCCGCATGATGAGAAAACAAGAGATTTTGTCCAATCCCGTCTCGACTTGAAAATTCGAAAAAAATGGGTCTCGTCTCGACATTTTTTCAAATGTGGGAAGTATATTCGGTACCAATTCTACTTTTAAATTTGCCGCTCTATGATTGTTGAAACATAGGTTAGAGGGCGTCAACGGAGGGCGAAAGTAAGTTATTGACGAGTTGATATAAGTGCTGACGGGCCATGGAGAGCCAGCTCGGGCCCCGGGAAAAATTACAAAGACGGGCCCTTTTGGCTAATAAAAAATTTTAATGTCCCCTTCCATGGATATTTTTTTTTAGTAGGCAATTTTTGAAGGCGGGCCCCAATGAGATCTGGGCCCCGGGGCAAAAGCCCCTGCTGCCCCCCCCCCCCTTTCGTCGGGCGTGAGTGCTGAATTGTAGGGTTATGCCAGTTCTGGACCACCTCTGAACAGTTCTGATCCGTGCTAAGCAGAAATTTGCTTTACTGGCCGAGCATAGCGATCTATTTTACCCTACTTACCGTCAAGATGGCGCTGATTTGGGAGATTCCTTTGCTTTTGGGAAAATTTACCCACACCTCAGCATTTTGTAATGACGGGAATTTGAATTTTACCCTCAGTTTTTAGAAGGCTTTTTGAATTTCTTTTATATTTTTCAGTCTGTTGTTAGCCAGACTTCTACGTTACCGAAGCTAGTGTAAACGAGTAAATACAAGTTACCAGTAGCCACTTATAGATGACCCTGTCGTCAATTTGCGCCAAATTAAAACGAAATTTCTAACCCTTTTAATTTGAATAAGCTGTTGTGGGAGGTGTTTGGTCTATTTTTGTACCAATATCGTAGAAATTTGGATTAAAACGACATAACTGAAAAAATCCTTATGGAGAGTATAGATTAGAGGCTACAGAATACAGGAAAAATAAGGAAAATAAATAAAAAAGACAAACAGTTAAGTTACTGTGACATGTGATAATGTAAATAATTATTATTAACAAATAAACAACCTTCACTTATATAGTTATAAGCAGCTTTTCTTAAAACAAAAAATGGAATGTACAAACTTGTAATAGGAAGATAATTTGTAAAAATGAAAAATATTTAATAATTAAATGTTTATAACAATTATTTGTTAATATTATTGTATGCGCACTTGCTTTCAAAGCCACTGTTTTCTTCTATTTCTATCAAAAGACATACAAAAAGCACAGTCCAATTATAATTCTTATTAAAAATACTAGAACTACAAAAAGTTCTATCCTAAAAAATCACAATCCTTATTCAAGTTGCAAAGCTGACAGTAGTGAAGAATGGCACAAAGTCTGTATTTAATAAACACATCTTATTAGAGTAATTGATTATAAAATTCACGGTTTGGAATCCGCAGTAAATATCTGCAGGGAAAGACATAAATAAAAATACAGAAATGTGTTAAAAAAATGATAAACAATCATTGACAATTTTTGAAGAAATAATAATAAATAAGTGCATAAAACGTTCTAAATGGAGTTTCAAACGTGCTAGCAACCCTAGTTCGAAATTATAAAGGTCAAATTTTTAATTTTTTCTTATTTGTAATTAAAAAAATATACATGTATCTCAAATTTATGTTCGTTATGTATATTTAATGTCAATACATGTACTGCATGTGTGCCTCATATGCATGTATATATTAAATAAAAACAGGTTTCAGTAACAGTGTTGTAAACACAAAGTGTAATTAAAAATTACTTCATAAGATTTTTAACTTAAATCAAAGAAAAACTAAAAGTTTCTAGCTTGACATTAAAAACTTTAAGTTTGCTTCTTTCGTAGCTAAAGTTCTTTTATCTAAATCTGTCACAAATCATATAAATTATTTCTCGAACACAACTTTATTAACCATTTGTATAATATTTTATAAAAAATAATCACAGTAATAAAAATTGATTGAATTAAGGGGCAACATCACCCAGAGTCCATAAAAAATAGAGTCTATGTCAATCAATGATTTTAAGAAAACGTACAATAATTTTGGGTTTTCTTTAACGTTAAACACATGTATTAAACCAAATTTAAAAAAAAAGAATATTTTTTAAAAATAGCGCTTTAAGATAACATTTTTTAGAGAAGAACACATTTTTCAAAAATACCAATTTTTCGCAAAATGACATGATTTTGATGACAAAAATGACTATAGAACGGAAACACATTAACCGCTTTGAAAAATCCTATGTACTTCTCTGAAGAATGTTATCTTAAAGCTACATTTAAATTTAAATTATATCCGTCAAAAACTGTAGGAGAAGTCCTTCCGGCCTCGAGGTTGTTTTAAAAAACGTGACATAAGTTAAAAATCTGTAAAGGCGCCATTTTTAAAAAAAAAAATTCTTTTTTATCTCACAGGCACAAAAATGGCGTTTTTAGATGCCTATAGGCAGGGTCTAAACGCATTCATTTGAGTAGTAGAACTATGCCGGTTCCGTATCACTTACCCTTTTGGAATCTGCCTTACCGGCCGCGAGTAGAAATCTGTTTTACCGGGAAGGAATCTGTTTTACCCTAGTTACCGACCAGATGGCGCTGTGTGGGGGATTCCCCGCGCCATTTTGGATTTTTACCCCCACTTTTGCGCGGGAATTTAAATTTTACTCCCACTTTTGAGCGGAAAGTTAAATTTTACCCCCACTCTTAGGTTTTTCAAGCGCGCCATTTTGGATTTTTACCCCCACTTTTGCGCGGTAAGTTTAAAATTAACCTCACTTTTAGGTATTTCAAGCGGGGATTTCCCTACTTTTGAGCGGGCTTTTAGTCTGTTGTTAGTGAGAGTTCTACGTTAGGGACAGCCATTTTAGTGAGTTAGCACACCGGCCACTACTGATAAACGGCGCTGCAATCGAATCGCGCCAAGTTTAACTTAAAATGCTAACCCTTTTAATTTGCATACAGTGTTATGTAAGAACTAATTTGCATATCATTAGTATGCAATACCAACCATGCGGCTAATTTGCATAAATTGCGTATTGTTGTTAACTTTTACCGAAGAACGAATTTGCATATCCTTAATACCACCAATCTAATTTGCATAAACTGTGTATTGTTGTTAACTTTTACCTAAGAACTAATTTGCATATCCTTAATACCATCAATCTAATTTGCATAAACTGTGTATGGTTGTTAACTTTTACCTAATAACTAATTTGCATTTCCTTAATACCACCCATCTAATTTGCATAAACTTGTTTATTGTTGTTAACTTTTACCGAAGAACTAATTTGCATACAGTGTTATGTAAGAACTAATTTGCATATCATTAGCAGTCTCAAAAGTAAAAGGTGCGCAGCAAAGATGCGCGTGCGGTTAACGGGGTCCAGTGCCAGTGGATAGCTTTGTGAAAGAGGAGTTGCGCGCGCAACAACAAAGTGGGGGTAAGAAGAGTTGGAAATTGGAGAAAGAGTGGGGTTCATGAGATATAAGAAGGATTTGAAGCCAAGTGGAGACATATCTGTTACAGCCTACATCAGCAGCTGAAGCAGCATCAAGAGCAGCTCCGAATCCTCTACTAGGTAAGCCCTTTTTAACCTTAAAGTCTATTTTTTATTTTAGCTTAATAATATGTTTTGATCTAACAACTCCATTTTGATTTGCTTGCAGATATTCAAAACAATGGACGCCATCTTAAGCAAAATCAACTCTCTTGGACGTTTGCAGCATCTTCTACCCACGAAGCCGCTTGCTGAGTTGAATGTCAATACCCTCTATACCGTAACTAGTATAAAGAGGATGTCAACCAAGTATGGATTCAAATTTGCAGTTGACTTGATTGGTGAATTCCGGACGTTCCTGCCAGCAAGGTTTACGAACCTGTTTGAGAAGGAGCCAGACAACTTTAAGGTGCTCATCTATTCATATTAAAAATTCCAATTCATTTTAATACACATTCCCATTGCTATTACCCCCACAGCTCCGAAAATTTCCTGAAAATTTATTAAAGATTTATTTGCAAACTTCGGAATATTTAGGTGCAAAGCTTAGCGAAAATTGTGTAAAGATTTAAATGTCCCGATTAAATAAATGTTTAGCGTAAAAGTTGACTGAACATTTAAATTTACATTTTCGTGAAATTTTCGTCGCGAAAGTTTCCTGAACATTTAAATATACATTTTCGTGAAATGTTCGTCGTGAAAGTTGACTGAAGATTTAAATTAAATTTTCGTGAAATGTTTGTCGCAAAAGTAGATTGAACATTTAAGTGAATATTTGCTAAATGTTGAGCGGAAAGTTGACCAAATAAAAAAATTATATTAAATAGAATACACAGGAAATTGTAAGTTGGAAGATTGTATTAGATTAAGGATTTGTAAAACGTTACAGAATCTTCAAAATTTTATTCAATAAATGTGTTTATATTAATTTAATTACTGTTTAATTTACTTGTTCCCCTTCTATTTAATATAATTTTTTTATTCGGTCAACTTTCCGCTCAACATTTAGCAAATATTCACTTAAATGTTTAATTCACTTTTGCGACAAACATTTCACAAGTATTCAGTTTAAATGTTCAGTCAAATTTCACTACGAAAATTTCACGAAAATTTAATTTAAATGTTGAATCACCTTTTGCGACAAACATTTTACGAAAATTTAATTTAAATCTTCCGTCAACTTTCACGACGAACATTTCACGAAAATGTAAATTTAAATGTTCAGGAAACTTTCGCGACGAAAATTTCACGAAAATGTAAATTTAAATGTTCAGGAAACTTTCGCGACGAAAATTTTACGAAAATGTAAATTTAAATGTCCAGTCAACTTTTACGCTAAACATTTATTTAATCGGGACATTTAAATCTTTACACAATTTTCGTTAAGCTTTGCACCTAAATATTCCGAAGTTTGCAAATAAATCTTTAATAAATTTTCAAGAAATTTTCGGAGTTGTGGGGGTAGTAAGATTTTAAACTATTAGACAGAGGATATAATTCATTAGCACCTACTATAGATTCTATAGTTTCACACATTATAATTTTCAGTTCTTATACAATGGTATGTACATGTAGTTAACAATAAGTCATTTCTTACATTTCTAAGCGTTGGACAATCTATATCTTCTAAATTTCGTACATTTAACAAATATTTTTCTAACCACTCTTTCTTTTCAACACCTTTTATATAGATAGTTTTCGGTCCTTGTAATGTTTCTTGAAAAATAGCTCGCAGTTTATCATAAGGTATTTCTCCTTTACCCCAATGGAGTCCATGGTAATTGAATGTCAACCATGTGTTCATACTTCTGCAACGTTTCGATAGTGAATCATAATGATAGGGTTGTTGAAAGAAATAAACTTGAGGTGTAGCATCTGCTTCCAGTGAAAGAACAGCCAACTCCTTGACAATGAAATCGTTGCTGGACTGTTTAAAGCCTTGAACGTCTACTATGTACTCCATCCTGGAATAGAAATAAAATTCTATCCCAGGAACACAACTTATATACCAGTTCAGTCACTCCCTCTCCACTTTTGCAACTTCTTTACAATACCGCTGATTCTTTTATATTGCACAATGCGATCATGAATGACTAGACAGTATGCAGTTGTTGCATCGGGGATATTATCTGTGGACTCGAATTCCAAACGTATATCGACTGAGGTCTGCTTCAGGAACTCGTTTTGTTTTGAGCTGTCAATAACAATTAATGGAGCCAGTGATATAAAATTTGACATATTTAATATAGGTTCCGAATCTCTTCCATAGTAAGAGGATTGGAAGTTAGCATACATATCATATAATATAGAATACTGATTTTGATCAAAGTGTAGATTTAAATTTCCATAAGGATAAGATTGTGAGTTCAAAAACAGTTTCACATTTGTAAGGTTAGAGTGGTCAAAAAAAACATGCAGTAACTCCCAATTTATCTTTTCTTTCAGTTTGAAAAACCAACAATCACATATCTTGGTTTCTCTAATTGTGTTGAAGATTTAATTTGCAACATAACTCTTGTACTCCTGGGAACTAATGGATACTCATACATTTTCCAAGATCTAAAACTTATTGAAATTAATGGATCTTCTTCAATAAATTTCAATAATTTTATTTTATTATTGTCAGATGGTAATATATATGGTACCAACCACTCAAATTTATTAACTACAAATTTGAACTCAGGGATACCAACTGGTCCATCATAAATAATAGAATTTTTATCATTACGTGATCTTATTAAAATAAGTTCATGTTTAGCATTCGTAACAATTTTCTTATAATCTTCAGAAAAACCGAAAATTATACTCAGTGGTATTGTTACATTAAAAATCCATTTGTCAATGACAGTCTTGAAGTTGATTTAAACTTCACAAATCCAGCATTTCCTGCACGGTTAACTTGAGAAGGTGTTAAAGATACTAAGTTTTTTATAGTTGCAGTGTGTCCAACATACTTGCATCGATCAATCTCAATACCATTTAATTCATAACGAATTTCATCAAACAAATAAGCTGTAGCATTATTTGTAAGATGAACATTTTTGTAAGAGTAATTCCATCATCCTTAGTTAACCTTCCAAATATATGTAATGCACTTTTACTTGGTAAAATAGACAAATCTTGATTTTGTACTACAATTCGGATTTCATCACTGTTATTAAAAGATGACGATGCATATGGTTGATGACTATGAATTTCATACTTAGTAATGGATTTATCAAAATTCACTGCTGTTGGAATGCTTAGAATTTCTTCCATTTTTCTTAGAACAGCTGCACATAAAAAATAGGTAAAGTTGATCTCTTCTTTTCCTCTTTTTTTTCTTATATTCGAGGTTTGACTTGTAGACCGAGTTGTTTCAGGAATAGTTGATTCTGAGGTGTTAACACTCTCCGAGTCACATTCACACTGATCTTCTCTGCACATGTTGATTGACTTTTATAACTGCCACCAACCTTCTTTTTGTTATTGTACACGATACCCATTACATAGATTTTATATGTAAGCGTATTGTTATTGTTTCCCCTCTGAAATTATCCAAGCTACCGTCCTGATCAATCAAACGAAGCTGAACATTATGTATTGTCTTCACGGTGATTGGAAGGTAAATAATTCGAGTTGGAACTTCCGTGATCTTATATCCAGGTGGAACAACAGGAAATAATTCATGTATAGTATGCACTTTTTGATTATTTATATACGCTCCTGTTGTAATATTAAATTCAACTTGTAGAGTATTCACTTTCAATATAGATACAGGTAAATCAGAATTATGAGTTTCATCGGATTTCAGTTCACGAGGCGTAAATCCTAATAACTTACCAATTAAATCTTCATAATAAAAATCAATGTTACGATTAGATTTAATTTTACAACCTAATGTATTGTTGTTAGGTGTGATTAGTAAATCAATGTTATTTGGTAACTTTGATTTAATATAGGATTTAATATCTTTAATTTCATAACTACCAGTAGGTATTTCAATTATGAAATCATCTATTTACAACTTATTACAACCAATATCAATATTAGGAATTGAATTATATGTAAAGAAATCAACAAGACCAAGCGCATCATTTTTGTTTTGTGAGAGTTCAATTAGTGGAAAGTATGCAGTTTCAAGAACTGAAGAATTCCCCGTTAACGTTAAAGTGAAAGAGTCATTCATGATTGACATCTTTTTTATACTGATGCTCACAGTTAATTACACATTCTTATATAGCCTAAAATTATTATTAACATTAATTTGTCCACATAGAAACTTAAGACATAAGTGTCTGCATATAAATGTATCGAAATTTTGATATCTTATATGATTATATTTTATACAGCTACCAACACCTAAGTAGACAATCAGATCTAATGGTGGTGAAAGATTTCCAAAACTATCAAAATATTCAGTTTCATTATTTATCTTTTTGTAAGCTACCCAATGGGTTCCAGGTCCTTCCTGCTGTAATGTTTTCCCGATCTTTGGAATACGCTATATCATGCTCTTTGCAAGCTGCATCCAAAAAGTTTATACCTGGATCACCACGTGACAAACGTTTTTTTAGCTTAGTACCAGGTCCACAATATTGATATCCAGGTAAATGCAGCTCAAACGGTAATTTATTGATTATATTATTAAGAAACCCTTTACCACTGCAAGAAGTTTTCTTTTTCATTTTATCATGAGTTTATCAGTCGATTGCAAGATGCAGTTTAAAGTACAAGCTGGTCAGCTCCCAATTGTAAATGTCGATAACCTCATTCAAACCAAAGACAGTGGAGTTAAGCGTCATGGGAGTCTCTTTTTGAATAGCATTCGCTCAGCTTTTTGCGGACCCTCAAATTGTGGAAAAACGAATGCCCTTCTTTCTTTGATTATACATCCAAATGGTTTAAGCTTTGAAAATATTTATTTATACTCAAAGTCATTACAACAACCAAAATATAAATTTCTAGAAAAAGTACTGGGTAATGTTGATGGAATAAAGTACTTTCCATTCAGTGAACTTGAGCAAGTGGTTTTACCTAAAGATGCTGAACCCAATTCTATCTTTATTTTCGAGGATATTGCTTGTGAGAAGCAGGACAATGTCAGAGCATTTTTTTGTATGGGTAGGCATGTTAACGTTGACAGTTTTTACCTGTGTCAAACCTATGCCCATATTCCTAAACATCTTGTTAGAGATAATGTCAACTTACTGGTTCTTTTCAAACAGGATGATAGAAATCTTAAGCATGTTTATAATGATCATATAAACACGGATATGACTTACACTCAATTTAGAGATTTATGTTCTACATGTTGGAATTCTGATAGATATGGGTTTGTGATTAAAGATAAAGATAGAAATTTAAATGAAGGTCGTTATAGAAAAGGCTTTGATTGCTTCATTCAGTTATAAATATCAAATGTTTCTAAAGAACTACATTAGTGCAAATTGAGACTTCAATATATAAACATGTTTCGAAAAGACGTGGAAAAACTTCATCAAATTGCGAAAGCAAGTGAAGCTATACGACGGAAACAACGCATACTTAAAAGTGGTAGAGAGAATGCAGAAAATATGTTAAGAGAAACGTTTCAACCATTAATTACTCCATTAGAGAAATTAGTGAATATAACTCAAACACCTATCAAGATTTAAAATGTTAAGAATAAAGAAGAAATAAAAGAAGAGGAAGGTGATGATTTTGAAACGTCTTTTAAGAGTGTTGTTAGTAGAAATATACCATTTGATACATCCACTCATGATAACAGCATAGAGTTTTTTGTTCCTTTTGATCAAGAAGCAAATCTAGTTAATATGAAAAATGAAAATGCGATTAATGAATTAAAAAATGATGAGTTTCATGATGTTATTTCGAATCAAGAGAATATACTTGATAGTGATTCTATAAATCATGATTATAATAAATTGACGAATAAATTTATACAAATGCTGCATAAAAATAAAAAGCAGTATTTGGATATGGTTTATGGAGTACGTATACTTCCTGACGGTACGTTCCTAATTGGTGATACACAAATAGATTTTGAGGGTCCATACATTAATCTAGTGGGAAAGAAAAAATATTCAAAAATAAATAGTCTATTAGAACTTTTATTCAGACAAAAACCTGACGAAACTGCAATAAGTTCAAATGATTTAGAAAATTATAAAAAAATTCTTACTTCTACGAATGCACATAGAAAAAATTATAGTCCAACTAAACCTTTGCGTACGAGCACGAGTTCAAAATTCACTAAAGTTATTGCAAAGCTTTTACCAAAAACTGGAAATTCCTTAAATAAAAAGAATCCATTACCACAAGTTATGATAGTCAAGAGAAAGTCCTATCCAGACTACGTCTATTGGGATAATCCAAATGAACTTGTAGACCGTTTACGGTTGCTCATGGCTTCCCAAGAAGCTGGTAACTCAAGTCATAACAATGAAATTATTTCGATTATTGAAGAATTACGTGAAGCTCAAATCATATATTAAGAAGGTAAAATAAAGTGAAGATCATTATCAAGTTGAAAATTGATGTATTCAGATGCATTAAATCATTAAAAATAGTTGATAAAAATAAAAAGTTAGTAGTAGTTACAGAATTACATAGACAAGCTAGGAGAAATTACTCACGTCGTAAAGTGCAAATGCGTGGAATAGATGAAACCTGGCAAGCAGATTTAGTTGAAATGCTGCCATATTCTAAAGTTAATAAAGGTTTTAAATATATACTTACGGTTATAGATATCTTTTCCAAGTATGCATGGACAATACCTGTAAAAAGCAAAAATGGAAAAGATGTTTCAGCAGCAATGAAATCTATACTTGTGAATGGGCGGATTCCAAAAAAATTGCATAGTGATATAGGCAAAGAATTTTATAATTCTCAATTTAAAGGTTTAATGACGTCATATAAAATCAAACTTTATTCAACCTTTAATAACTTAAAAGCATCAATTATTGAAAGATTTAACCGGACTCTGAAGAATATGATGTGGCCACAATTCAACTTGCAAGGAAATTACAAATGGACGCATATTTTACCATCACTTGTTACACAATACAATAATAAGAAGCATCGTACTATTGGAATGAAACCAACGGATGTTAGCAGAGAGGATGAGTCTGAACTATTGAAGCGCATCTCCAAGCAAAGGAAATTTAGACCTAAGAAGACAAAATTCAAAGTCGGTGATCAAGTTCGAGTAAGCAAGTACAAAAATGTTTTCAATAAAGGATACACACCCAACTGGACAACTAAAATATTTACCATTACTCAAGTGAAACCAACAACCCCAGTAACATACAAGCTGAAGGATTATCAGGATCAACCCATCGAAAGTGGTTTCTATGAAGAAGAGATATCCAAAGTAAAATATCCAGATGTTTAGATTATAGAGAAAGTTCTTAAGCAGAATATTGATAAAGTCTATGTAAAGTGGCTTGGATTTGATAACTCACACAACAGTTGGATAAAAAAATCTGAATTGTAATCATGTAGTACAAGTTGAAGATAACTTTTAGAAAAGTTAAAGGGAACTTTTAGAGAAGATAAATGTAACTTTCGAAAAAGATAGACTTATACTAGAATAATGTTAAGCTGTTATATTGAAATAATGTTAAAGTAACGTTAAAGAAACTTTTAATAAAATGTAAATAAATTAAAGTTACCTCGAATAAACAATTCTTGAAATAAATATTTATGTAGCATCTATTATTAACCTTATCTCTTCGTTTCAAATAAAAAATTTTAAGTAATAGATATGCAATTAACATCTAAATCCTATAAGAGATAAAGTTAACTTTTAAAAAAGTTAAAGTTAACATTCGGAAAAGTTAATGTTAACTTTTGGAAAAGTTAAAGCTAACTTTAACCCTTTAACACCCGAGCAAAATTGAGAGTAGGTATAAAAAAATGAAACACCATTCTAGGTGTTTTCGGGGTCGCTGATTACGAATGTGATGTCAAATTGACAATTTGACAATTGACAGCTGTCAATTCAGTTGTCAACTTTTCTAAAACGTGATTATTGTTGATGACAACTTCCTCTCGCGGGTTTTTAGGGTCGCTGATTACGAATATAGTGTCAAATTGACAATTTGACAATTGACAGCTGTCAATTCAGTTGTCAACTTTTCTAAAAAGTGATTATTTTTTACGAATATGACAGTATAAGGGTTTTTGGGGTCGCTGATTACGAATATGATGTCAAATTGACAACTTGACGATTAACAGCTGTCAATTTAGTTGTCAACTTTTCTAAAAAGTGATTATTTTTGACAAAAATGACAGTATAAGGGTTTTTAGGGTCGCTGATTACAAATATGATATCAAATTGACAATTTGACAATTGACAGCTGTCAATTCAGATGTCAACTTTTCTAACAAGTGATTATTTTTGACGCAAATGACAGTATAAGGGTTTTAGGGGTCGCTTATTACGAATATGATGTCAAATTGACAATTTGACAATTTGACAATTGACAGCTGTCAATTCAGTTGTCAACTTTTCTAAAAAGTAATTCTTTTTGACGAAACTGACAGTGTAAGGGATTTCGGGGTCGCTGATTACAAATATGATGACAATTTGACAGCTGTTAAATCAAATGGAGGATAAGAGCATATAAGAACATTTTCAATGATTATTTTTTCCTTCTTTTCATGAACGAAATTGAATATCAACTTATAAAAGGACATTTCATGTTATATATAGGTATTTAACAAATCGTAGAAAAATGCAACAAAACAAATTATCTGTATGAAAGATACGTAACTTTAATAGAAACTTTTTATGAAATGTATTTATAATACTTTTTGTATTCATAAATTTGGTTAAGACTAGATTTATCAACTTTCGACAAAAATTCAAAAAATCTGCGAGCGACAAATCACTTAGCTACAGACAAAAAGACAGGTTGTACAATGCGTAAACATTTTTCTTTTTTGCTTGTTACAATCTGGGCTGATTTCGATTATGTGACAGCTGTTAGCTGACAAATTCACATTATATTCGTAATCAGCGACCCCAAAAATCCTTATACTGTCATTTTTTTTCAAAAATAATCACTTTTTAGAAAAGTTGACAACTGAATTGACAGCTGCCAATTCTCAAATTGTCAATTTGACATCATATTCGTAATCAGCGACCCCAAAAACCCTTATACTGTCATTTTTTTCCAAAATTAATCACTTTTTAGAAAAGTTGACAACTGAATTGACAACTGTCAATTGTCAAATTGTCAATTTGACAACATATTCGTAATCAGCGACCCCAAAAAACCCTTATACGGTCATTTTCGTAAAAAATAATCACTTTTTAGAGAAGATGACAACTGAATTGACAGCTGTCAATTAAATAATTTGACATCAAATTCGTAATCAGCGACCCCGAAATCCCTTATACTGTCGTTTTTGTCAAAAATAATCACTTTTTAAAAAAGTTGACAATTTAATTGACAGCTGTCAATTGTCAAATTGTCAATTTGACATTATATTCGTAATCAGCGACCCCAAAAACCTTTGTACTGTCATTTTCGTCAAAATGAATTACTTTTTTACAAAAGTTGACAACTGAATTGACAACTGTCAATTGTCAAATTGTCAATTTCACATTATATTCGTAATCAGCGACCCCAAAAACCCTTATAAACATGTGTCACTTATTTATGGTTATTGTTACTACTTGGGAAGCACAAGTTATTTTTTTTTATTTTTGAGGCGCCATCTAGGATACGCCATTTTGAATTTTTTAATTTTGGGACCAGATTCGTATTAAGTAGTTTAAAAACTTTTAAATTCTGTGTCCCAAAATTTTTTTTTGACTTTGATGTCCGTCTGGGAGCTAACTGATTTTTTTTCACGATTTCTGAGATTTGCATAAACATTTGGTTATTTATTTATAATAAAATAATTTTTTTTTATTACTTGTATTTTTTTCTAGATACTAGCATTCATACTGAAGAAAATAAGCTAAACCGCATGGAAAATATTGATATTCAAGAAAGTTACAAGCGTTTTTGCAAGTGGGACATATACGTCCCGCACGCGTTAAAGGGTTAAGAAAAGTTAAAGTTAACTATTCGAATAGTTAAAGTTAACTTTTAGAAAAGTTAAAGTTAACTTTTAGAAAAGTTAATTGCATTTAACATGTTAATCCCATAAGAGATAAATTTCCAAACGTTACCTTTAACTTTTCCCAAAGTTAACTTTAATTTTTCCAATAGTTAACTTTAACTTTTCCAAAAGTTACCTTCAACTTTTTCGATAGTTAACTTTAACTTTTTCAAAAGTTAACTTCATCTCTTATAGGATTTACATGTTCATTGCATTTAAGTTTTCCAAAAGTTAACTTTCACTTTTTCAAAAGTTACCTTTAACTTTCCCAAAAGTTAACTTTAACTTTTCTAAAAGTTAACTTTAACTTTTCTAAAAGTTAACTTTAACTTTTCTAAAAGTTAACTTTAACTTTTCTAAAAGTTAACTTTAACTTTTCTAAAAGTTAACTTTAACTTTTCTAAAAGTTAACTTTAACTTTTTTTATATTATATTTTGGATTAAATCCAATTAACATGTAAATCCCATAAGAGATGAAGTTAACTGTCGGAATAGTTAAAGTTAACTTTCGGAAAAGTTAAAGTTAACTATCGGAAAAGTTAAAGTTAACTTTCGGAAAAGTTAAAGTTAACTATCGGAATAGTTAAAGTTAATTTTTGGAAAAGTTAAAGTTAACTTTTAGAAAAGTTTAATCCAATTAACATGTAAATTGTAAATCCCATTAGAGATGAAGTTAACTTTTAAAAAAGTTAAAGCTAACTATCGAAAAAGTTAAAGATAACTTTTGGAAAAATTAAAGTTAACTTTCGGAAAAGTTAAAGTTAATTATTGGAAAAGTTAAAGTTAACTTTCGGAAAAGTTTAAGGTAACTTTTGGAAAAGTTAAAGGTAACTTTTAGAAAAGTTAAATCCAATTAACATGTAAATCCCATAAGAGATGAAGTTAACTTTTAGAAAAGTTAAAGTTAATTATCGAAAAAGATAAAGTTAACTTTTGAAAAAGTTAATGTTAAGTTTTAGAAAAGTTAAATCCAATTAACATGTAAATCCCATATGAGGTAAAGTTAACTTTTGGAAAAGCTAAAGTTAACTATCGGAAAAGTTAAAAGTAACTTTTGGGAAAGTTAAAGTTAAATTTCGGAAAAGTCAAAGTTAACTTTCGGAAAAGTTAAAGGTAACTTTTGGAAAAGTTAAAGTTAACTTTTAGAAAAGTTAAATCCAATTAACATGTAAATCCCATAAGAGATGAAGTTAACTGTCGGAATAGTTAAAGTTAACTTTCGGAAAAGTTAAAGTTAACTATCGGAAAAGTTAAAGTTAACTTTCGGAAAAGTTAAAGTTAACTATCGGAATAGTTAAAGTTAACTTTTGGAAAAGTTAAAGTTAACTTTTAGAAAAGTTTAATCCAATTAACATGTAAATTGTAAATCCCATTAGAGATGAAGTTAACTTTTGAAGAAGTTAAAGCTAACTATCGAAAAAGTTAAAGATAACTTTTGGAAAAATTAAAGTTAACTTTCGGAAAAGTTAAAGTTAATTATTGGAAAAGTTAAAGTTAACTTTCGGAAAAGTATAAGATAACTTTTGGAAAAGTTAAAGGTAACTTTTAGAAAAGTTAAATGCAATTAACATGTAAATCCCATAAGAGATGAAGTTAACTTTTAGAAAAGTTAAAGTTAATTATCGAAAAAGATAAAGTTTACTTTTGGAAAAGTTAATGTTAAGTTTTAGAAAAGTTAAATCCAATTAAAATGTAAATTCCATATGAGGTGAAGTTAACTTTTGGAAAAGTTAAAGCTAACTATCGAAAAAGTTAAAGATAACTTTTAGAAAAATTAAAGTTAACTTTCGGAAAAGTTAAAGTTAATTATTGGAAAAGTTAAAGTTAACTTTCGGAAAAGTTTAAGGTAACTTTTGGAAAAGTTAAAGGTAACTTTTAGAAAAGTTAAAACCAATTAACATGTAAATCCCATAAGAGATGAAGTTAACTTTCGGAAAAGTTAAAGTTAACTTTTGGAAAAGTTAAAGGTGACTTTTGGAAAAGTATAATGCATGTAACATGTAAATTCCATAAGAAATGAATTTAAATGCGCACAGATGCTGTGTATCTTTCTCTTTCAGGCTAGACCGTACTGGGCAGCATAAGGCCTAAGCAGATAGAAATACAAATACGGGACCAGAGCATGAGACTGAAAAGTACAGAAACAGTATCCGTCCTTTATTATTTCATGCCATGCTTTCCTAACCGTATTCGTTGTGCCTTGAGCTATACGCGCATTATGCCGCGCAGAGTTGCACGGGTTGTGTCCTAGCGCGGCCCACTCTTAACCACCCACTTGAGTCGACCACTCAGGCCCGAGCGTTAATATCACTTTCCCTTGATTCCTCACGATTTTTATTATGATTTTTGAAATTTGATAACATATTTGCAAAAGTGGGTGGTGTTTTGAAAATTTAAGTCCCAATACATTAGTTTCGTTGATGAGCTGTGGGTGGTGGGTATTGTTGAGAATTGAATAGAGGTATTTAAAACATCTACTAGTTGGGTGGTAGGAGGAGTGAATGGGTGAAGGGGGGGGGGGGTAGGGTAGATACAATGGAAGATAGTGATGGGTGGTAGGGCCCATCGCCTCTTGCCACCCACATCCCAACCACCCCCTAACCCCACGCGGAGTTTTCGGTTGTGGATGGTGGTGGGAAAAATGCAAATAAGATGGGTCAGTGGTGGGTGGTAGGAAAGTTGTTGAAAAGGGTTAAAAACAATACATAGCGTTTGCAAATTAGGTGGGTGGGGGTAGGTGATATGCAAATTAGACAAATTGGGTGGTTGCATAGTAATGATGTGTAAATGAGTTCTTAGGTAAAAGTTAACAACAATACACAGTTTATGCAAATTAGATTGGTGGTATTAAGGATATGCATATTAGTTCTTCGGTAAAAGTTAACAACAGTACCCAGTTTATGCAAATTAGATTGGTAGTATTAAGGATATGCAAATTCGTTCTTCAGTAAAAGTTAACAACAATACGCAAATTTATGCAAATTAGCCGCATGGTTGGTATTGCATACTAATGATATGCAAATTAGTTCTTACATAACACTGTATGCAAATTAAAAGGGTTAGAATTTTAAGTTCAACTTGGCGCGATTCGATTGAAGCGCCGTCTATCAGTAGTGGCCGGTGTGCTAACTCACTAAAATGGCTGTCGGTAAAGTAGAACTCTTACCAACAACAGACTAAAAGCCTGCTCAAAAGTAGGGAAATCCCCGTTTAAAATACCTAAAAGTGGGGGTAATTTTAAACTTACCGCGCAAAATTGGGGGTAAAAATTCAAAAAGGCGCGCTTGAAAAACCTAAGAGTGGGTGTAAAATTTAACTTCTTGCTAAAAAGTGAGAGTAAAAATTAAATTTCCGCGCAAAAGTGGGGGTAAAAATCCAAAATGGTGCGGGGAATCCCCCACACAGCGCCATCTGCTCGGTAACTAGGGTAAAACAGATTCCTACCCGGTAAAACAGATTTCTACTCGCGGCCGGTAAGGCAGATCCCTACAGGGTAACTGATACGGAACCGGCATAGCTCTACTACTCATTTGTTCGGCCATGTGAAAATAGCTTCCATTTTTTCTTTAGGGAAAAAATGAACAGCTGATCCATGCATTTTTTTCACCTTAGGGAAAAATGGACGCCATTTTTATACGGTTAAACAAATGAACGCATTTCGGCCCTAACCTACAAGCATTTAAGAGCACCTCTTTTGTGCCTTTGGAATAAAAAGTATCGTAAGCAACACGGGTTTAAAGTCAGTCCAATTTGTTTACAATGATGTTTGTGTACTCGTTTTGTCTCTGGCTTGGCCCTCGACTGTCACTCGTAGACAAACTTTGGCGTAAACAATTGGTGCCTTTAACCCCTTGTTGCTTAATATACTATTTTATTCCACAGGCACAAAAATGGCGCTTTTAAATACCTGAAGACAGGCATTGGAAGTCGTTCATTTATTCGAACATATGAAAATCGCGTCTATTTTTGTCCTAGGAAAAAAATGAAGATCTAGCCCATGCTTTATTCGTGTATGCTTATTCGTGAATACTCGTGTATGTCTCGTGCTTCGCCCTCGACACCCACTCGTACTTTATGTCCTTGTTACTTAATATACTATTTTTTTTTAAATGTAATTTAATACATGTGTTTAACGTTGAAGAAAACCCAACAACATTATACTTTACCGTTTTCTTAAAATCATTGATTGAAATAGACTATTTTTTATGGGTTCTGGGTGCACGGTGGTCTTTAAGGGCCAAAAAATGGTATGAAAATGGATCCAAAATCGAGTTGTAGGGGGTTTTTCTAGATCACTTGTAGGTTTAAAATCTGGAAAATTTGAAATCCTAGCTGCTCTCTTTTTTGAGATATCGATATTTTTGTGTATTTAACCCATTAACGTCAAGAATCCAAAAGTTTGTTTTCTATTATCAAGATACGTTATTATAAACATAAAAATAAATCTTCACTGGAGGTACATTTTCTTTAGGTTTTGAGTGTGCTCTTTTTAAATCTTAAATCGAAATTTTTTTTTTAACCGAAATTTAATATGACGGTTTTAATGTCAAAAGACTTACAAAAAATTTCAATTTTGATATTTTTTGATATTTTGATATTTTTTTTATGTTCGCCTCTGCTATTAACAATTCTCTGTGATCTGCTATTTAAGTATGACTCAAACCAAGAACAAGCTGAATTGGAAAGATTATGTAAGTTGAGCTTCTTAAGCAATAATCAATGTTCAACCAAGTCAAAAGATTTAGAGAAGTCAAAAAAACAAAAAGAGTAATAAGATTTTTGTCTAAGGCAAGTTTGATATCCGATGTAAGTTTTAGTAATGCTGTACATGTACTATGCCTGGCACTAAATCCTGATTGTAGTGGCTCAAATAAATTGTTAAGATTCGAATATTTGGTTAATTATTGTTTACAAGCAATACGCTCCAATGGCTTAGCTAGTGCACAAAGTATAGAAATAGGTCTGAAATCAGAGGGTGCAGAGGTTTTGGGAATTTTAGGATCGGGCGGATATTGCTTTTTTTCCAGCTTTCAGGAAAGATTCCTTTCTGTAGGGAGTAATTGCAGATATGTAGAAACACTGGAAATAGAATAGGTAGGGCAAGGTTGATCATTCTAATAGATATGCCATCTGGTCCAATAGCGCTAGATTTGACTTCACACAGAGCCTTAAGTAGATCTTCGGGAGAGATATCATTGAAAAAATATTTTTCTCATCAAATGAATAATTTACTATCGGTCCAGAATCAGAAGGAGAAAGTGGTAAAAGTGGAGAGAGGTAGAGAATGTTTAGAAAGTCTTTAGTAGGAAAATTATTGTCAGAGGACTCTGTTTTGGAGGTCAAAAGATTGAGTTTTCTGAGTACATACCAAACGTTTTCGGACTTATGTTTGTTTTTGATCATATCGAAATTGTATTTATTGTAGGCGACAGACAGACAGAACTGATTCTAGTTCTTTTAAATAATCTATGGAGACGATTTCGTTCCTTAATAAGCAACTTAATCTCAATGGTCATCCAAGGAGAATATCGTTTACGTTGACTTGGTATGTGTAAGGGTGTAAAATGATTAAAGGCAGAGATTAAAAAGGAGATAACTTTATTCACTTTGCATTAATCAAAAATCAATAAAAATCTATATAAAATCAATATAAAATCAATATAAAATCAATATAAAATCAATATAAAATCAATATAAAATCATTAAAAAAAATCAATAAAAATCAATAAAAAAATTTATATAAAAAAATCGGGCAAGTACAAGTTACACTCGTACCAAGTCGAAGGCTTCCGTACCTTTATAATTTTTATTCAATTATATGAGGTAGAGATTTAAAATTTTCCACTAGGATACCAGTTTTAAAAATAATTTTTATTATACACACGGAAAGAAATATATTGGTTTTGTACCATTAGATGACTCTATAGTATTTTCCTATATGAGTTTGCTAACCTATAATAGCAACAATAAATAGTTTTGCAGTATTAGGTATCGCTATAGAAAATACCCGTCATAGACTTACTTTTATAGTAAGAACATAATAGTCTAATCGCAAAGACGTTACATAGGCCAAAAGCATGAACCATCGTTATAGGGCAATCGCAAAGAGGATAACAGGATTAGACTGTTATGTTGGTGGAACCGTCCTGTTATACTCTTTGCTATTGCACTATAACGATGTTTCTTGCTTTTGGCCTATATAACGTCTTTGCGTTTAGACTATTATGTTCTTACTATAAAAGTAAGTCTATGATAGGTATTTTCTATAGCGACACCTAATACTGCAAAACTATATATTGTTGCTTTTATAGGTTAGCAAACTCAAATGGGAAAATACTATAGAGTAATCTAATTGTACAAAACCAATATAGTTCTTTTTGTGCACTAAACAAAATTTTATTAGTACAAATTTATAGCACTATAAGCCAAAACTTTTGCAGTTGGGGGGTCAGGGTCATTTTTTCAATATGTTTAAAAAAAAGGAATTAACCAATTATATTTTGATTTTTTTTTTACAAACACGAATTTTAGCTTGTAAATTCTATAAAAACGAACATTAACAAACTTCTATATATTTTCTCTATAATCTACACGTCAAACTACATATGTGTACTAAATTTTAGCAACCTAAGTCAAATAGTTTGGAAGATTAGGGGAAGGGGACATGGTCATTTTTTAAAATTTTTTTAAAAAACTTGTAAGTTTTGGCTAGTAAACATTATGGAGACCGCCTTTACGAAAGTTCTTTATAATTTTCCTGTAATCTACACGTAAATCTACATACGTGTACCAAATTTCAGCACTCTAAGTCAAATAGTTTAGAAGATTAAGGGGGTGGGACATGGTAATTTTTTTGCATTTTAGGGCAAAAAAGTGGTTTTTGATGGATTTCGGCATGTTCATGAGCTCGAATCGCGTTTTCCATATCATTTTCGTAAATCCAAGGTGAAATTACATATGTGTACCAAATTTGAAGACTTTAGCTCATATAGTTTAGAAGTTAGAAGGGGTGCGAAAACGGACACACATACTGATTTTAATAGGGTTCCGTTTTACGGTACGGAAGCCTAAAAACGAAGAAAACTTGATCATATCAATTTGTGACACAACTTCGTAAAGTATATAAAAACATATTTAAAAATACTCAATAATATCTTACTTCTCTGCAAATCATAAAAACATTATATACAAATAATCAGGAATAATGAATTGTAAATGTAATTTTATTATTACACATTTCCGCTTATTTGGAAGAACATAATATTAGAACACAGAAATTTATTCTGGTAATTACAAAGCACTATAATGGAAACACTGCTTCGAAAGTTGTATAACCACACTACATCTTGTGTTATCAACAATTATAAATGTTTTAAACATAATTGTTATGTCCGGAAGGGACAGTCACAGTCTATCAAAGATTTTAATTTTAAACCCCCGATTTATTTACAAACCCAGCAGGATTTGAACTAAGGGAACGGGGAAGAAAATCCACTGAACAATTTTATTTATCACAAATAAGCACATTTAGTTTATTCAATCAAATACAATTTGAAGCTGGCGCTGAGCGTTTTATTTTAACTTGAAAATGGTTGAGGAAGAGGAAACATCTTTGGTAATTCAAATCCTTGTTTGCGCGTGAATCATCATCCACTGAAACAAAGGTTAATTTTATTGACAAGGAAGTGGTTGGTTAAGGAAGTGGTTATTGATTTAAACAACTTACTGAGTTAAATAAATTGAAGATCTTAATTTGGTCCCTGAGCTCCGCAGTATCGTTGTTGTGTATCAAGGGAAGAATTTTACTATCTCTGCAGGAGGTCCTAGGTTAGAATTGTAGCTGCTAGACAATGGGGTGAAAATGCAGCCGTCAATCTTCTGGACTCGGAGATGGTTTTGATGATGCTCCCAAAAAGGTGGAAAGATATTCTTCTATGGAAGGTCAGGGTTTCCGCACAATTTATTGATGATTCTGTTTCGTGTTTTGTAAGGATTTTAGAAGGCAAAGAGAAAAGGATTAAGATGAGAAATTCAGGATCAAAATGTTTAGGAATTTATGATTTCACTCAGCTCAAGGTTTTACACCCATGCTGACACAAATGTACTTTTTAGGGTTTACAAATTTTACCCTTTTCACAATTCACAAATCCGATTATTTAACACTCTTAAGTTCGAAGAATTTGACAATAAATAAGTTATAGTTAATGAGTTCTCCGGAGTCGCAACTAATAGTTGACCGCGCCTCAAAGGGTTA
Source organism: Ganaspis brasiliensis (assembly GCA_037103525.1). Classification (NCBI taxonomy): domain Eukaryota; kingdom Metazoa; phylum Arthropoda; class Insecta; order Hymenoptera; family Figitidae; genus Ganaspis; species Ganaspis brasiliensis. The sequence goes on from JAZKLR010000107.1 coordinate 366,457, forward strand.
GAGAATTTATTTAAAGACGATAAGAACAGCATTTGGATTACTCAAATGTTTTCACGTTATCCCGATTTTAACACTTGCAGACTTTTGAAATGTTATAAATTGAATGATCAAAGACCGCGGTACTATCAGATATTAAAGAACTTGTTGCGACTCCGCTAAAGACTTCTTAAGAGAAGAGGACCGACTCTGAGGATGCTGGCTCAAGAACTCTACCAGAGTCCTATGATGTTGGTTAGGAGCTCTTGAAAAAGAGAACCGGCTTAGAAGATGTCAGAGGAGAAATTTAATTTTGGTCTCGCTTAATTTTTGAAGAAACTTCGGTTCTTTGTATTTTCATCCCTTCTACCATACAGCATTGAAAGGGTACATGGAACCCTTGCATGCGGTAGCCAATCACAAGGTAGACACAAGTTTGACCTCCCAAGGTCAAAGATGCAAAAATGACCTAGGATCTTACTCCCACTACAGAAAATTAATTTTACGCATGTATTACCCTTTCTTTCTTAATCATCTCCCCCACTACAGAAAAACCAAATTCGTACGCATCTTGCTTCTTCTTGTTATGCATCTTACCCCATACCTCCAAAACTAATCAATACTCAAATATCGATTTATACAATTCAAGAATGAACTTGTGAAGTCCATTGACATTGAACTCTGTGGGGCATAGGGTCATGATGCAAGTATTGATTTCAAACGCATTTTAAGAATTAGATGAAGTTTGTTTACATCTAAACTCAACAATTCACGGGGACGTGACATAATATTTGAAAATCAAATTATATAAATAAAATAAATATTTATTTACGATAAAATTTATAATATTTTAGAGTTAAAAACAATTGCAAAAAATAATTTAAGTTAAACAAAATAATTGCAAATTTTGCAAATTAATTGAAAAAAAAAATGAAATCAATTGAAAATTTCAGAAAGTAATTTAAACAATTATAGAAGTGTTTTAAACATAAAGAAAATAATTTAAATTTAAGAAAAATACTTGAAAATTTTAAAAGTAAAGTGAAAAAAATTGAATAATGTAAAATTAGAGAAAATATTTGAAAATTGAAATAAAAATGATTGAAAATTCAAATAAATTAATTGAAATTGAAAAAAATAATTAAAATTTGAGATAATAATTGAAAAAAGATAAACATAATTTAAAATTGAAGAGAACAAGTTTTAATTAAAGAGAAATAAAGGAAAACTTTTTGGCAATTATAAAAAGAACGAGTAAAAAAACGCAAGTAATTGAAAATTGAAGAAAATATTTTAAAGAATAATATAATTAATTGAAAATTGAATGAAATAATTGAAATGTCAGATAAATAATTTAAAATCTTGAAAATAATAAGACAAAACAAATGTAAAGAATTGAAAATTGATGGAAATAAATTATTTAAAATAAATGAAAAAGGTTTTTAAATTTTAAAATTTAAATAAAATAATTGAAGTATGATACAAACGATGATAAATTGTAAAAAAATAAATGACATTTAAGTGAGTTAATTGAAAAAATTACAGAATTTTTTTTAAATAAAGAAAGAATAATTGAAATTTGAGAAAAATACATGAAGATCTTAGAAATCAATTGAAAAAAAATGAGAATATCTAAAAAATGGGAAAAAGAATTGAAAAAAGCTAAAAATAATTGAAATTCACGATAATAATTAATAAAACATTCTTGAAATTATAAAAACAAATGAAAATTGAAGAAAATTGAAGAAAATAATTGAAATTTTAGAAAAATACTTAAATATCTTAGAAAAAAATGATATGAAAAAATGAAAATGATAATGAGCAATAGAGGAAAGTAATTGAAAAATGATTAAATCAATTCAAAATTGAAGAAACTAAGTGAAATATGATGGAAATAATTTAAGATTGAGAAAAAAAATTGAAATATTATTAAACTAATTTAAATACGAAAAATTGAAAACAGTAAATAAAATTTCAGTGAAATAATTGAAAAAATAATAGAATATATATGTTTAAAAATTTAAAATAATTACAAAACTACTTACAAAATTTTAATTAAAGAGAATTATTAAAAACTCGCAGAAATAATCAAAAATTGATGAAAATAATTAAAATTTTGGAAAAATACTTAAAAATCTTAGAAATTGGAAATAATAATTAACAATTGAGAAAAATAATTGAAAATTGGAAAAAGTAATTTAAATATTCTGAAAATTATTTAAATATTATGAAAATTGATAACAGTACCGTCAAGTGGGGCTATTTTGTGCACGCGAGGTTTTTAATGAATAAAATTTTTATATATTCAGTTGCTTAAGTTTACTACTTTATATAAATATTTTCAGATATCTAGACTACAGACAGTACTGAATGAATTTACTTAATTCTTTATCAAAAATCAGAAAAAAAAATCGTAAAGTCGTGAAAAACAGGCAGAAAAATATCAAAGTTCACAAAATTCTGTTTAGATCTCCGGAAGTTTAAAAGTTTTTTTAAATATATCAATAATACTTGTTGACAATTTAGTTATGATGATGTATACGTGATGCGCTAACTTTTTATTGTATATTTTAAGAAAAAAGTGTAAAAAACTAAAAAACCAGGATTTGGTTGGTTATTTTGTGCATTCTTTAAAATCAAGTTTTTTTTAATAACTTGTTTTGTAGTTAGCAAAAATTACTTTAGAATTTCGTTTTGTGACCTTTGGGCACAGTGTGCCTCAACCAGTCGCAGGTGGTCTGAAAATGTAACAAAAAACGGCTAATGTGGAATTGTCCTAAATAGCTCCCATATTCCAAATTTTCGAGATTTGAAATCCTAGCTGCTCCACTTTTTGATTTTTCTACGTGAGAGTTCCATATTTACCATGAAAGCGCCTAAGAGGCTATCAACTCAAGAAATGTCGGAGTAAGACGTGTTATTACGTATTATAACTGTAAATGTCGATAGACCCGACTTTGTTAAAGGCAAAATACTTTTTAGCAACCCCTCACCACCAAGGATGACAGAATTGTTTATATAAAAAAAAAACGAAATTTTATCCACGATAATTGAAAATGTTATTGATGTTCATCGTTGTAGGATCTTTGGCCACCCCATCCTCACTCTAATTGACCACATTTTTCCATTTTGTGGACCTCTATGGAGCCACCCCGACCCCTCCCCAATGATGACAGAATTGCTTATTGAAATGAAACGAAATTGTATACACGATAATTGAAAATTATATTTATACTCATCGTTCAAGGGTCTTTGACTACCCCTTCCCCGCTCTCGTGGACCACCTATGATTCCCCTTTATGATAATATGTTAATGAAGAGGAATTTAAAATAATTAAAAATTTACCTACCTATATTAATTCGTAATAAATTAAGACTGCTTTTCTGACATAAAACAAGACTTTTAAAAAGGCATCCTCTAACTATTGAGAGGGTACATAGAGGGGAAAGGTGGTTAATGAGGGTGGAGGGGGTAGTCAAAGATCCTACAACGATGGGTATCAATAACATTTTTAATTATCGTGGATAAAATTTCGTTTCATTTATATAAACAATTCTGTCATAATTTGGGGGCGGGGTAAGGTGGCTACATAAAGGGCTACATAGAGGTGAAAGATGGTCAAAGAGGGTGGGGAGGTAGTTAAAGATCCTGGAACGATGAGTATTAATACCATTTTTAACTATCGTGAATAAAATTTGGTTTCATTTGAATAAGCAATTCTGTCATAATTAGGGGGCGGGGTGGGTAACTTCATAGAGGGCTAGATAGAGGGGAAAGGTGATTAATGAGGGTAAAGGGGGTAGTCAAAGATCCTACAACCATGAGTATCAATAACATTTTCAAATATCGTGGATAAAATTTCGTTTTATTTCAATAAGCAATTCTGTCATCCTTGGTGGTGGGGGGTTTGGGGGGGAGGTATCCATGGCTAAAGAGTATTTCGCCTTTAACAAAGTCGTGTATAGCGACATTTACAGTTATAATATGTAATGACACGTCTTATTTCGATATTTTCTTGAATAGATAGCATCTTACGCGTTTTCATGGTAAATATAGAACTCTTACGAAAAAATATCAAAAATTAGAGCAGCTAAGATTTCAAATCTTGAAAATTTGGAATCTGGGAGCCATTTAAGACAATTCCACATTAGCCGTTTGTTATTACATTTTCAGACCACCTGCGACTGGTTAAGGCACACTGTGTGGGATTTGGTTGCTTTTCAATATAAACCATCCTTTGATTGTTCCAAACAAAATCCCCAAGTATTTTTGAAAAATTTAAAAAATTGCCCTATTTATTGAATTTTGACATTTTTTGTACCTTTTTTTTGAAAATGCGATATCTTCGGTTCTAATAAATTGATTTTAGTTTTCAAACTCTTAATTTATTTGTACTGAAATATACTTTTATTTAAAAAATAAAGATAACAAAATTGTTTAAATTAATTGTTTACATAATTAATTACAATTTTTGAAACACCCTTATAAAAAACTGTTAGATCCAAATTTTTTCATATTTATACTAAATGAAGCCACAAATGTGTTTTACATGTCCGGTAAGTTTCATCCTGGGACCGCAAGTAGTTTTCGAGAAAAAAAATAAAACGTGATCCCGCGCGCTGCAGTATACAGCATTAGTATAAACAGTGCCCACGGTGTGCCTAGAAGGACTTTAAGGGGTTATAAACACTTAGCATTTTCAAAAAATCAATTTTTTTTTTATTTGATTATTTAAATGTACATATATTTAGGTAAACGCCCTGAAAATTTCATGTCGATCCCGCCAATATTCTTGAAGTTACGCACACATTTGTAAACGCGCGTCAGAGCATTTGGCCACCAGACAAGCCAAGAAGCAGAATCAAAACAAAAGCACGTGTCGTGCAGTAGTTAAATAATTTTTGATCTCATTAATATGAGATTAATAAATTGTAAATCTGAAACGTCAGTAACGGTTAATTTACAATGGTTTTATGTCATTGCTAAATGTAGCCAGGACTGATAGTGTTACTAATAATTATTGGTAACACCTCAACAAGAATTATTATTTAAATAATTCTAAAATCAGATTACAAACGAATATTCTCGTTTATTTTGTTAAATTAAAAAGAATGTCAAACCAAAGTGCTTTGAAATAACTGATTTCGAAAGCATAAAAGGGGTCGTTCACGTCAGTTGAACGAACCAAAGATTCTGTTTCAGCAAAAGTCTAATTTGAAAAGAAGATTTCGACCTTACCAGTAAAGCGACATCTATTACTCGATGCCTATTACGCTCTTGGTTCGAGCTTTGGTGGTAAATTTAAATTCAAATTCGATTGGTTTTTCGAATTCAAATTATATTTTAAAATTTTGTTCTGAAAAAATAAGCCGTGAAAGAGCACACCGTGCAACCGAGAGGACTCGAACCCCTGCCAATGGATGCCTATCCGGGGACTTATACCCTATTAGTGCACCTTGCCAACACGACATGACTCTTCACTTTCTTATTCTTCCAGAACAAGCCCATACTGACGTCAAAGGCTATCTTTTATTTTAAGAAGGAAATTCCAGGTCGGTTTGTAATTGAAAAGAAGATTTCGACCTTACCGGTAAAGCGACATCTATTACTCGATGCCTATTACGCTCTTGGTTCGAGCTTTGGTGGTAAACTTAAATTTAAATTCGATTGGTTTTTCGAATTCAAATTATATTTTAAAATTTTGTTCTGAAAAAATAAGCCGTGGAAGAGCACACCGTGCAACCGATAGGACTCGAACCCCTGCCAAAACATATGAGATTTCTCATAAATGCAGTATCAGACAAATGAGACTTCTGATAATAACAATTTTTGAAAAATGCGATTTCTGATAAATGCAATTTTTGACAAATAAGATTACTGATATTTACCATTTTTGTCAAAAGAGATTTCTAAAAAATAATATTTCGGATCAATGAGATTTCTGATAAATGCAATAACGGATAAATCAGATTTCTGATAATTGCAATCTCTCGAGGGGATTTCACTCGGAACGGAATTGTATTTACTTTCGCGTAATCCTACGAACGTCATATCAGTCAGGCGGAGACAGCAGAATGTGCCAGAGAGTATGTTCTGGAAGAATGAGAAAGTGGAGAGTCATGTCGTGTTGGCAAGGTGCACTAATAGGGTATAAGTCCCCGGATAGGCATCCATTGGCAGGGGTTCGAGTCCTCTCGGTTGCATGGTGTGCTCTTCCACGGCTTATTTTTTCAGAACAAAATTTTAAAATATAATTTGAATTCGAAAAACCAATCGAATTTAAATTTAAATTTACCACCAAAGCTTGAACCAAGAGCGTAATAGGCATCGAGTAATAGATGTCGCTTTACCGGTAAGGTTGAAATCTTCTTTTCAATTACAAACCGACCGGGAATTTCCTTCTTAAAATAAAAGATAGCCTTTGACTTCAGTATGGGCTTGTTCTGGAAGAATAAGAAAGTGGAGAGTCATGTCGTGTTGGCAAGGTGCACTAATAGGGTATAAGTCCCCGGATAGGCATCCATTGGCAGGGGTTCGAGTCCTTTTGGTTGCACGGTGTGCTCTTCCACGGCTTATTTTTTCAGAACAAAATTTTAAAATATAATTTGAATTCGAAAAACCAATCGAATTTAAATTTTAATTTACCACCAAAGCTCGAACCAAGAGCGTAATAGGCATCGAGTAATAGATGTCGCTTTACCGGTAAGGTCGAAATGTTCTTTTCAATCACAAACCGACCGGGAATTTCCTTCTTAAAATAAAAGTCTAATTTAGCAATAGCACCGGCACGGCGTTGGCTAGTTCCAAAACTCCTAAATCATCAGTTTTTTTTCACCTTCAATTCTTGTATTGAACACGTAGAGGATCATCGTGTAGAGAAATAATTTGCAGTTCGTCGATCAGTCTCACCCGGTCAACACCTCTTGTGATCATGGTCTTAAAATGTTGGACTGAGAATTGAACCCGGACAACGCCCCGTCCATTGACGGAAGATCCCGGTCAGTCTCATGCGACCAACAATTCTTTCGACTATGATCTAGAAACGTTGAAAAGAGAATTGAAATTCCGGTACTAGCCCGTCATTCTTCTGCAACTTTGTTGCGCTTGCAAAAAATGGTTACTTTTCTTACCGTCTCTATTCTGTAGTCTGTAAGTAACCTATTGTTATCTAGGTAATTCTGTTACATTCGTAACGGTGTCCTTAAACTTTTAGAAACTATCCTGGTAGACAAGTCTCCGCGAATTATTGCTGGTAGACAAGGCTCCGGACAAGTACTTAGAGTTCAAATTCCATTTCTCGTATCTTTGAGATTTCCTTGCGTTGTCCTATCGGTATTAGTCTTTCATTCGTCGTTTTCGTTGCCGTAACCATTTGATTCAGAGGCATCAGAGATGCAAGTTTAATTTGAATTGATTAAAATTATAAATTTAGAATAATAAATGATCCAAGGTTGGATTTTTGTCTTTGTTTGTTGTTCCGAACCTCAATGAAATCCTGAATGAACCTTCGCATCTAGCGCCACCAACATAGAGTTGTAATTACAAGAATCTTTGTAATTCCAACGGTCATGACTCTTACCAGCTGTTGTAATTACCGTACGAGTAGAGTGGAAAATTCCGCGCGATTTCAAGTCAGGATCGATAGTAAAATTTATACAAAATTTTCTTTCTATTTCATAACACTTGAAAAGCTGGATCAGTATACTCTCCAGTGCGAGAAATACGTACGCGCTGAGTTTGCAAAACTACAGTAGTCTCTGTTCAATAACCGGAAGAATTAAAAAAAAAATTGAGGCAAGGACTCCCTAATTTTATCATTTCATGATGATTATTTAAAATGTCAACTTCAATGATGAATATTCATCCCGAGGCTAAACGAAAGAGAAAAGAGAGAACACGATCGAGAAGAAAACACGCTCGAAAAAAATCCAGAATCTAAAATTTTTGAATTGGTTAAGAAAAATTCAGAAATCAAGCAAATCCCCGTTGACGAAATTTCACAAGTCGTTTTTGGTCCAGAACCTCCCCCAGAATATACGCAAATTTATAGCAAACTTTTCTATCCAATTAAAAGACAAATACCGGTTAAAAGCGGTGGGGTCTTTCTCATTTAGCTGCTAGCCACGTTACCTGGTAACACGGTAACGTGCCTCTGTTACTTTTGCAACTTTGTTACTAGTTCTTATAGCATTTCGAACCTTTTGTAGTTTTTCCAAATTTGAGTTTTCGAAATTATAACTTGACACGTCAAAGTCTTTCGTTACCTCTTTTGTTACCTTTGTTACCTTCTCTTTTTTCTGGTAACACGAAGTTTTGTATTTTACTTTCGTTAGTTTTACAGTTTCATGTTATTTTTAAGTAATCTTTTGTTACTTTTGCCAATTTTAAAATTGCACTCTATCTTTTCGGGTCTTTTCTTTACCTAACAAAAACTTGTTTCTTGTTTTGTTACCATCTAGTGAGAACTTAATTCTTGAACGGTAATCTCGTTCTCACACTCAATTCAAACTGTCAGTTTCAAACTTTTAAGAAAAATCCTGGTGGACAAGGCTCCGCAAATATTGCTGGTAAGAACTAACTTAATTACTTAAAGAAACTAAGCAAATTCGAATTTATAAAATTATCTCAACTAACAATACTCTAATTTAAAACTCCTATTATCTCTATTTTCTTTGTTTTTTCTACTCTTTACTAACAAAATTATTTTACTTCAACTTCAATTCTAAGAGTGAGTGGCAGAAAATTTCCGTGGTGGCGAATTTTTGCCACAACATGATAGAGCACACATTTTATGCAATTAAGTCCGGATCGACATGCGCACTGCGATTGATTTTTGGGTAGAACATAGAATTGTCGGAATAAAAATTTACCTTGAATTTAAGAAAAACAAATGTAAAAAAGTATTCCTGTAAGAAAAAAATTTAAACATGGCCTAGAAACGGCCCTGCCTAGTCTGCCTAAGAATAATTCTAGTGAAACCTGTTTTGGCCCAGACCAGTAGAGTAACGCTTCAATCTGAACAAGCATAAATTTTGACTAAAACGAGCCTGACTTGGCCCAGAGTAGTTTAACTAATTTTACACTTAATTACATCACACTAGTTTTGCAATTTTTTTGTTCTAAATATTGCATAGATTTGAAATCAATGACTAATGTTCTTATTTAATAAACTTTACATTTCTCTAAAAAAAAAAAATTAATTATCCAAGTTTCATCTGATTTACTTTATTCGAGCTTTTAATATATTCTACCGATTCAAATTTAATTTTAATCAACCATAACTTCTAAATTTTCAATTTTATTGTTTTAATCCCAACCTATAAAACCTAAAAATGAAGAATTCCAATTTATTTTAATCTAGACTAACTCAAAAAAAATTCAATGGTCATTGAAACCTTTAATCTATTCAATTTTTATTGATTTCAAATTTGGCTAATTTGAACTTGAATTTTGTTTATTGAATCATATTAAAAATTATGCAAATCACTGTTTACAAAGAAATGTCTAATCTTTCAAAATTTTAATACACAAGAATTTCAACTGTTTAAGTTAAATTCATAATCTAAAAATCGTCAAAATTTGAAATTATGAGTATTATAAGTATACTTAAAATTATCTTGCTTCAAAGAAACAATTATGTAATCTTGATAAATGATTAAGTATAAATAAACATCAACCTTAATTAATTAATTACAGTTTTATTATGCCTTTGTAACGATGATTTGTAATGTTAAATGTCTTCAACAACGTTTAAATATTTTTCAATCATTTTCTTCTATTTCAGATACATTTGATTTTATAACTATTTGCCTTAATTGTTAGTTATATTCTAAAATTTCAACAATGATGTCCAACTTTAGAATTATTTTTTTAACTTTTAATTTTTTTATGTTCCACTTCATTTTCTTAAATGGAATTCTCCAATTCCAATTACTATTTAAAAATTTTAATTTAGTATTTCAATTTTCAATTATTATCATTAATTTTGAAATTGTCCTTTTATTAAAATGTTATAGTATTCTTATAATTATGTTGCGTCTTCTTGGATTGAATTAAATTTGTTATTAATGCAAATTTCAATTATTGGCTTCAATATTATTAACTCTTGTCTTATCCCATATATAATTATCTTTTTGATTAATTTAAAAATTTTAGTGTTGTGTTTCGTTTAAATTATCACAATAAATTTTGTCTGTCCTGAATAATGAAATGCTGACAAAACTGTCATTGCCCTCCATTCGAAACGGCCTTGCCTTGAACGTAGAGCACTCGGTGAGCAAGGACGGACACCTGAAACCGTCTCTAGTGTCAGTTCTGGGCCGAGATTCTGGACAGTGCGACATAAAATAATGCCAGCACTTACTAGTGCTTGGACCTGCGTTCGCACTGAAAAACAATGCGACCTATGTCCGCGGATACAGTGCAATCAATTTGAAGTTCAACTTGCATTAGAATAAAAACAAAAACAAACGCTTTATAGACTTGCAAAATAATTGTAATATTGACATAAAATTTAAAAAATTGGTGTTAATCTACAATTGTGAATTTATGTTGTTAATATCAGTATGTGTATTTTAAATTTAATAATATTCAGTGTTAAGTAACTGACATTTATAACATTATTTTAATCAACTTCGAATTTAAAAACGTCAAAATGATTTCAAAATAATTTCCGTTTATTTGAATGATCAGTTTGAGTTCATAAAATTGAAAATTTTAATTATTTAAAATTATTTGATTAATTCTCCCGTGTAGTACTCGAGCATTTCCAATACTGTTAACAACAAATTGTCAGCGTTCCCAATAGATTTGTTATTAAGCGAAAAATATATACCTGGTTCTATAATTTATAAATATTTAAAACCAATTTTCAAGCAAATACAAATTAACTAAATTAACAAAATTGTCCGCGTTCTAATGACTTTAAAATTTGTTCAACTCGTTTCTTTTGTTCATGAAAAGTCTATTCTAAAATATAGTATCAATTATCTCTTATTCTCAGTTAATTATCTCGTATTAATTGTTGTTTATGGGTATTTCCAATTAAATTGTTTAACTTTCAATACAAATAATCAAAAATTTTAGATATTGAATTTTTCCTATTCTCTGTTGTCCAAATTTTACTCGATGTACTTTTCAAATGATTTAATAGTTAATCCATCAAAAATTACATTAGTGAAAACAATCGTAAATTAAATTGGCAATCCATCTGAATTTAGTTGAGTAAGATTCTAATTTAAATCCATTATAATTCCAATTTACCCAAATGACATTTGGTAAGTTTAAGACAGTCCAACTTTCAATCAATCCTAATTTATATAAATTATAATATTTACTAATTAAATTTTAATAACATATGGAGACCTAGTTCGTGTAACTGGTAAATTTGTTGTTCAAGTTTTAATCGATGTAAATTTCAATTGATTCATAATTCTACTTATGTGAATTTATTGTTATTTAAATTTTGAATTATGAATTAATACCTTAATATTTCAGGTATACCACTGCCTTTCAATTAATTTTCTTTTGACTATTTCAACTTTAAGTATTTGGTTTAATAAAACGGTTTAACAATAATAACAATAATAATTATAATAGTAACTATCACTGTTATTACCATTGTGCAGTATATTATTCTATTTTCAATGGATATAATTAATATCTAACAGTTATAATAATTAAATATTAATTGATTATTTGTCCAATTCAAAAGGGATTTTCTAAAATTGTTTAAACCCATTTTCAATTAATTAGTTATAAAATTTTATTATGTTGAATAAACTTTTAAATAATACAAAAAGTCGAGAAGACAAAGTTGAAAATGAAAGAAGATTTTTAAGAAAGTAAAAGTAGTTTTTGTAGCGTTTAACTTATACCCCAGGCGTCCCGGGTTCAATCCCTGCGTCCGTGCGTTTTTTTAATTCCTGGGTAGTTGTAATTGTTTAAGTTTATAAAATTCATACAAACATAATCAAGTCTTATAGAATAACAACAACTAATATGTTATAAGTAATCGTGATAATAATGTAGATTATAAAATAAAATATTAAAGTAAATAATTAATTTAATTTAACTATAACATATAGATTGTAAAAATAAATATTTTTTTTTTTTGCGTAGGATGTGAAAACCTGCTACCAGGTACCCTGTAGCCCGTACTACAGGGTTATGCGGGGGTGGCGATGTTCTGCCGACCCGCTAAAAACACACCCTTATTTGGGGAACTTAAGACCACTCCCGGCTAGCACTTTTCGCGCGTATCGCCATCGGGAGTAGTCTTATATCCCCTCCTCTGTCGCCAAAGCGACTTTCTCCCTTATTCTACGGGACCTCCATTCTTTGGCGACCATCGAGATCTTTGACCCTCATAACATAATGTATGAAGGTCTCGATGGTTCGCCAATCCTCGGGAGAGCGAGTCATAAGCGGGATCATGTTCTCCGGTGTAACCTTGCGATTAACACCAGTAAACATAACCTGCCTCTCCGCGTCCCAACGCTTACAGCTAAAGAGTGTGTGCTCTGGGTCGTTTACTGGGAACCTGCAGTACACAGACTCCGAGCTATCGACTTTTTTAAATCGCTCCAGATAGGAGCCGAAACACCCGTGCCCTGTGAGAGTTTGGGTTAAATAGTAGGAAACCACTCCGTGCTTCCTACTTATCCAGGTGGCGAGTGTAGGTATCAGCCGATACGTCCATCGGCCTGTCTCCTCCCCGCTCCATCGTTCTTGCCATCTGTCAACGAGTCTGCTTCTCGCATCTCGGCGACTTTGGTCCTTGCTGGGTCTATTATCTTCCGTATATGCGGAAGAATTTCTCTTCTTGAAAAGGAGGAAAACTTCCTCCCTTTCTTGTGCCAAAAGATCTGCCGGCGGGACGCGGGCAAGGACCTAAGCAGCACACGTCGGTACTGTCCAATTATAATTAGAAAATTATAATAATAAACAAATTATATAAATAGCTAATTTAATTAAGAATTATAACAATAAATGAAATAATAAAATAATTTAGTTAAATTTATAATAATTGGAAAAATAATTTAGTTAAATTTATAGCAATTAGAAAAAATAATTTAATTAAATTTATAATAATTAGGAAAATAAATAATGGAATAATTAATATAATAAAATTCATAATAATGTTATAGCTTAAATGAAATAATTAGAATTAATAAATTATATAAATAATTAAAATTTATAATAACAGATATTTTAAACAAAACATTAATTAATACAGTTAAATTTATAAGTAGATGAAATAACTAAATTAATTAAAGTTATAATAGGTGGATAATAACACAAATGTTAAGTAAATAGTTTATTTCATTTAATTATAACATGTAAATTATAAAATAAATGTTAAGCAAATAATTAATTGAATCTAATTTATAACATATAGATTGTAAAATAAATATTAAATAATTAATTAGAAGATTACTGTATGTTTATGCGGAACTTTCTGCTACAAAATGTAAAATTTTATAAAGCAGAAATAAATTATTATTATATTATTATATTATTAGAAGATTATAATAATAAACAAATTATATAAATAGCTAATCTAATTAAGAATTATAAGAATAAATAAATAATTAAAATAATTTAGTTAAATTCATAATAATTAAAATAATGTGTTCCGGGTGAAGTGTCTGGACGTTAGCACTCGAACCACATAGTTTGCAGTCCTATGTCCTAACGCTGAAACAGAAAGATAAACGAATTGAAAACCTTGTTGAATATTTCGCAGAAATTAAAGTTTTATTAAGGAATTTAAAGGTGCTTACTAAGTCCCAGCCTTGATGAACTAGTTCCGTCTCCTCCTATTCTACCTGGTACCGCTGTTCGTACACCAGTTCTAGGGCACGGCTTTTCGGGCAGAATCCATTTCCTGGCGGTAGTGCCGAAAGTGCTGAATAAGGTCTAAAACATATATATATATATGCATATATTACATAAATAAAATTTATAATAAAGTTGTAGTTTAAATGAAATAATTAAGTTAATTAAATTATAACATCTATATTGCAAAATAAATATTAAATAACTAATTAGAAAAATTATAATAATAAACAAAGTATATAAATAATCAATTTAATTAAGAATTATAAAAATAAATAAATTATATAAATAATTAAATAAGTAATTTAACTAATAATAATATAGATTATAAATAAATAAGTAAATAATTAGTTTAATTAAAAATAATTAATAATATAAATTCATTAAATTAAAAATAATTAGAAAATTAAATTAATTAATAAATAAAATTATTATAAAATATTAAATTAAATATTAAAATATTAAATTATTATAAAATAATTAATTAATAAAATTAATTTAATAAAGTTTATAATAATGTATTAGCTTAAATGAAATAATGAAATTAATTAATAAATAAACAATTAGAATTAAAAATTTATAAATATGTTAAATAATTAAGTTAATTAAATTATAATATGTATATTGTAAAATAAATATTAAATAACTAATTAGAAAAATTATAATAATAAACAAAGTACATAAATAATTAATTTAATTAAGTTTATAATAATTAAGAAAATAAAATAATTAGAATTAATTAAAATTATAAGATCAAATAAATTAAATAAGTAAATAAATATTTAATTTAACTAATAATAACATAGATTATAAAATGAATAAGTGAATAATTAGTTTAATTAAATTTATAATAATTTTTAATCTAAAAACAAAAAAATAATTAATTTAACTAAATTTATAACAACAAACAATAGATAAGATAAAACAATTAATTAAATTAATAACGTAGATTATAAATAATAAGTAATTGATAGTTCAATAAATTTATAATTATAGATTGCAGAATAGATATTCAATAAATAATTAAAAGAATAATTATAATAATAAAGAAATTAATAAATTAAAAATACAAAAAATAATAAACAAATCTTTTGCAAATTAAAGCAATTTTTTTCATTGTAACGAGCACAACCGATAGAAATGGTAGTGTCGAATTTTTATGCTAATCATGAATAAAACTTTTGGCTTTTGATATTTACTTACAATTGGGCAATATTCACGCCAAACGCGCCCACGATAGTCTCCATCACTTCTTCCCCCGTGGATTTACAGCTGCTGGGATACGAGAATTTCTTAGGAGCCCAGTAGTTTCGTACTTCGTACTTTTCAGCTTCCCAGGACCACTTGTACTCCTGGTGCCAGACAGCGCTTTCGTAAGGTGCGCTCTGACGGTAGAAAGATTCGGATTCAAGCGGCCAGTTCGATAAACGACCCCTCAAGGGTGCATCCGTCCAATCGGGCATAGTAATTTGGACCCTAAAAGAAATTGAACAGATTAATCACCGAAAAACAATACGCGCTAGTTATATGGGTAAAAAGAAAGGGATTTTGAAAGTAAACAATTTTTATCAATTTGAATTTAAGGAAGACTGGATAAAAAGAAGATAAATTTAAAGATTATTCAATTTTTACGTCATATCTTCTATTTCAAAATTAAGTGCAATTAACTACAACTTTATTTAAACATTGAATTGTGTTTCTCCAGTAACTAAATTAAACATTTTAAATCCCGTATTTCTCAAGATTATTACTATTAAAAATTAATTGAATCCAAAAACAAAGTTACCCGCGATGTTCTGCTCGGAAGGACGCATTCAATTCCTTTTCTATTGCGGCTCTCTTTACTTAAAGAAAAGCTGGTACATCCACTATACCAAGCTCAACGAATTCCAACACTGAACACTTAAAACATCGTTTTAAAATCAAATGACCCCATGTTCGACATCTTCCTTTTATAACACAACACTAAAGTAAAGCACTAACCGAATCGAAAGAATAAAATCTACTGATGGTGTTTATCACGGAATGAACAGTGTTACTAGGTAGCAACGTCTCAACGGGGACCTAAGTCCGTGGCTGTCATCAGTCAGCAAATCAAATTTCTGCCACTTCCAGAAATGCTATTCCCATTTTCCGGTATCACAGTCGACAATTTTACTCCCGCATACACCAACCGTACGAAACGTTAGACAAACTAATGCAGATCGTAGGTTTTCGATATGTTTTCTTTTGAGTCATTTAGTCCGAATTTTGCATTCTATTCATGTTTCAGTTTTCCAGATTTTATTCGATGTACTTTCCAAATGATCTAATATTTAATTAATTACAAATTATATTTATAAAACAGTCGTAAAATAAATTGTTAATCTGTCCAAATTTTAATCTATGTTAATTTCAGCTGATTCAAGATTCAATTATTCAAGTTTATCGTTGTTCAAATTTTAAATTATACAAATTCCAATATTCTAAGATGTCAATTCATACAAATCCAATTCGACTTAAATCTCGAACGACACTGTGCCAGTACTGGTAGCCAATACTGGGATAAATCTGGGTCACGTAATTCTGCGTGCTAGAGAGTAAGAACCGCGTTGTAATGGCGTTGTACAGAAATTTTCGTTAAATTAACAGAAATTTTCCATGGTGGCGTTCAGTATTTCAAACATACTAAACGCAGTGAACCTTTCCGTTAACCTAACCTCTGAAATTCCAGATACTATTAATCTATGTTATTTTTACTTAATCAAAAATCCAATTATTTTAATACAATAAATGTTTCACTTGGTTGAAAACATACTTAGTTATCGTGGCCATTAAAAAGGTTTCATTTTCTCAGCGTTCATATTTTTGTGCGGATGGAAAATATTTGCTTCAAGTAAATACTCTTCATGTAACTCAAATTAATTAAATTAAAAGGAGCTGTTTAGTGACATAGTAAACTAAATAAGAAACGATTAGAATTCTGTTGATTCCTGTTATTTGTTTTTTTTTGTTGCTTTCGAATTTCCGCGGTCTACTCATGTCGATCCGGACTGTATTTCTATATCTTAAAATATTTAATTTTGCATATCTAACTAACAATAACAAAAGATAACTACTCACACTTTCCCATTCTATAAACTTCATCTATCTCTTTCTCTTTTTTCCATTTTGTTATATTTCACAAATTATAATCATCTATCATAATCAGCATTGCATGGAAAATTTCGTTGCAAGCAACAAAAATTTCCGTGGTGGCGAAAAATTTTAACTCCAACTTGATCCATTCCAACTTTAATTTAAATAGTTTAACTAACACACATTCTATGGCTGTTAAACATCATAAAATACAAAACTTTTTACGAAAAGAACATTGGCTCACTAAACCGAAAGAGAAGTGTTCTTAATGTGGAGAAATTTCGCTTGATTTAATCCAAAATTTCTATCATATATGGACACTAAAGTATTCCTCTTTAAATGTATGGATTTTTCCTCTTCTTTGGAAAGGAATCTTTTCAATAAAAGGCGATTTTATCAAATGCAGAGCAACTTTAAAATTGTCAAAGTTATGCATGCTAAATATTTATTAATTGTTTAAAAAGAAGAGTAAACGCTCGATAAATTCTCTGAATAAATACACAGCCCCACAAAAAAAAAAAGTGTCATGTACTTTTGACCGGAATACCTTAGCCCTATGTATTTTGACGCGCTAAACACGAATTCGAAGTCCATTTTGCTCCATCACGTCAGGATTTTTTTCTAACCTCAAAAAACATGTCGGATTTTGAGAGGTAGGCGATTTTTTAAAAAAATTTATGGATTTACTTCAAACTTGGTATCTGCGGGTTTTTTGGGTCGCTGATTATGAATCTGAAGTTAGATTTTCAAAATTCAAAGTGGCGGATCCAATATGGCGGACGAATTTTTAAAAAATTTGAAGATTTACTTCAAACTTGGTATCTGGGGGTTTTTTGGGTCGCTGATTACGAATCTGAAGTTAGATTTTCAAAATTCAAAATGGCGGATCCAATATGGCGGACGAATTTTTAAAAAATTTGAAGATTTACTTCAAACTTGGTATCTGGGGGTTTTTTGGGTCGCTGATTGCGAATCTGACGTCATATTTTCTAAATTTTTATGAAATTTGGTATCTTCAGGTTTTTGAATTTTGAAAATCTAACTTCAGATTCGTAATCAGCGACCCAAAAAACCCCCAGATACCAAGTTTGAAGTAAATCCATAAATTTTTTTAAAAAATCGCCTACCTCTCAAAATTCGACATGTTTTTTGAGGTTAGAAAAAAATCCTGACGTGATGGAGCAAAATGGACTTCGGATTCGTGTTCAGCGCGTCAAAATACATAGGGCTAGGGTATTCCGGTCAAAAGTACATGACACTTTTTTTTTTGTGGGGCTGTGATATTAAAAAACATTAATTATTTCGGCTTGATAATAGATTAACAATACTTATCCAATAAAAATAATAAAAATAAATATCTTACAAGAAAATTGGGTGTACTATAATTCTAAACGATCTCTAAAATTTAATTTAAATTGCACTGAGATTCCACTTATTTTAACCTGGTCTATGTAATGCCACGAGAAAAGTCGCACTTATTTTAACTTCCAAGTAGTTATAAAAAAAAACTTCTCTGATTGGCTGGTCCAATTCGCGGAAACCAATGAAAATGTTAGTTAATTTTAATTGGTCGACAAGTTAAAAATAATTGAGACTCGAAGTGTTAAAAATGAATGCAATTTTAATAAGCGAGACTTTAAGGGGGTGAGGTTTCAGTGTAATCCACTATCTTTCTTTTGCTTAAAACAATAATTAACTAAGCATAAAATGTACTCTACAATTATATTATTGTTGTATTGGAAGGTAAACCAATTTTTTTAAAACAGAAATGTTTAAAATTAGAATAAATACGTAACTGTATTCATTGAACTAACTTTTCACTAATTTGTCTCATAAAAGAATATATTGGGACTACAGATCAAATTATGATATTAGGAAATATAAATTATCAATAGTTACAAACGTTGATACAGAGCACTTAATATTGTATTCAATTAAACTTTCGAAAACGTCAGGGAATGCTATTTCTCTGATAATTTGAAGTGGCGTTAATGCAAAGTAAATATTTAAAAACAATTAAAAAAAGAAAATTCGTATAAAGGAATGATCTTCACCCTTAAGGGGCAGTTAAACGAATAAGTTCAATTCAAAAACATAACCTAAAAGTCACCTTTAAATAACATGTTTTTGTGTCAAGAAAATTCCTTTCTCAACGTACAAAATTATGCTTGTATTAAAATACAACCCAAAAGGAATCTGAAAGAGGAACACTTTATTCAAATCGAAATCTTTTTTAAGGTGTAAATCAAAATTAAGATAGAACCAGTAACATTCGCCATTTAAAAGAAATTTATAACCCCTTTTATAAAAAAAGGCACCACATAATCATACTCTTTTCTTATGTTATATAGGTTATACCAGTCACTTTTGTTTTTACACTCAAAAACAATCATTTTCTATAAATTGAAAGGTTGCTGTCAGACCAACATCAGCCAGTTGCAGAATTTTCGGCCAAGGAAGAATATTTTACTTAAACAAATAACATATTAAGTCAACAAACAGTTGCTACGACTTTAAGACCTACAACGAAAATAAATTTTCAATTACAACCCTTACTTGCCGGTGTTAAAAGATTCATACGAGGCTTATAAAAGACATCTTGATAAAAATGTCGAATAATAATTAATAATATTAAATTCCAATCAATTGTTTAATGTACTTAATTGGAAAAAAAATTAACTTAAATTACGGTTATGTTCATCTCTAAAAGTTCCATATCTTCATGTACTTTTAAAAATTTTATGGAGTTCCACCATTATAATGTGCTTTGTTAATTGTACACCATTTAAAAATTAATCCTACCGACCCGAAATATGAAAAGTAGAATGTCCGCCAGTACAAATGTGAGAAAACGGAAAAAATTCGTGAAATAAAATAAATATCTATTGTAAGGCGATAAAAAGCGCAAGTATAAGAATGTATTCTTTTTAAAAATTGGAAATCATGAACAGATATATATATATATGGGGCAAAATTTCTGTACCGATCCAACTAAAAAAAAAATTTCCTCCGATTGGGCTAAAACTTGCCCTAAGTTTAGGTCTATGCATGAGTACATTAGCCACCAAGTATTACTAAATTTCATCATTAACTGTGTAGTGGGGAGGGAGGTCAAGTTTTTGATGAATGGTGGGTGGACTAGTTTTTCATCACTCGTAACTTTTATACGGTCAATCGCACAAATTTTTGACCTATATACTTTTGAAAGGGTTTTTCTGCCCTTTCAAACGGTAAAAAGAATTTTTTCGAAAATTAAAAATTTGACCCTTTTTTTTAAAAATCAAAAATATTTTTGACTTTTTTTTCAAAATCGACATTTTTTTTTCATTTTTTATTTTTTGAAAATTAAGTTTAAAATGTGTACTTTGAGTACACCAAGTATGAAAAGGTCTTTTTTTTTTTGAGATATTAAATAATGAATTATTAAAAATTAAATAAAAAAAAGTAATAATTCTTTAAAAAAGTAAATTTCGAATTAATATGAATTCTTATTCTAAAGACAATAAAAATTTACATCCAACAAAACCCAAATATATAACATTTTGCATAAAAAGTATTAAATAAAAAAAATTTAAATAATTATTAATAAAAAGTTAATTATGACATTCTTAGCGTCCAAATAAAAAAAATCATAAGGTCAATTCTCTTTTTATTGTATGACTTATTTATTTGTTTATTTATTTATGTGGATGTTTTTTTATTTATATGTTTAAGAAAAATATCAAAAAGTACCTACCTATATTTTTACAATCGCTAGTAAAAAGAAATTAAGGAAAATAGCTATCCGTGTACTTTAAGTAGGATCACAGTTTATATCCCCTTTGTCCACAAAATTGTTTTCGTTTTTTTTTTGTCTTTAAGAATATAGTAGAATATTGTAGTACTGATATCTGCATTTTACAGGGTTTAGACTGTCATGTGAGTTATTTCAATGCCTGCATTACAGCTGTGTAATATGTAAATGTGTTAATATGTTAATTTTAACTTTTGTTAAAAATATGATTCGTATTTTATGTTGTAACTGTGTAATGAGTTGTATGATAATATTTTCCATATGTTTAATTAGATTTAAATGATTGAGCTTGTTTTACTTAGTTTTTTTTATTGGTTTTGTTTGATTTCGTTGTTTTTGAAACCTTTGTATTAGATTTGACTGCTTTTGGATTTTTCCTTCTTTTTCTTGGAGTTTCGTTCAACGTTTTCGGAAAAAGTCACTTTCCATCGCAGATGAGAATTTTTTTAGTTGAATTCTACCATCTTCTTGTGGTATATAGGAATGGTATTGAGAACTACCAGTTATTGTTACTGCACTATCGAATCTGAATTTCAACATTTGGGTAGTTGAAGCAAGAGTCTCTTTACTTTTAAAAAAAATGTGAGTTTCTTTGAAGTTTTTCTTTACCCAGTTAAATAGATTTTCTGTATTAAGAATGTGTTCTTTTGAAGAGGCTTGGAGACTTGCACGAGCAGCTCCTCTTTTTATATTAGCTCCTACGCCATCACAAGCACCTTTACCATGGGCAGTGGCATGATAATGCCATTCTGCAGGAACTCCAAAATCTTGTGTATGAGCTAGAAGATTAGCAAAAGAATATTTATTCTTAAAATGCTGCTTTGCTCCGTCTGTAAAGTAAAAAACTTTTTTTACTTCAAAATTTTCTTTCAAATAGTTCATGATGACAGTCTGATATTCATATACACTCGCAGTGTCATGTGACAAATTGTCCGAAATAATAGCCATGCTTTTATGTAACAAATTATCTTCTACTTTATAGTATATGACTACTGTAAAGATGGTAGCTTGATTGTTGTTCCAGTGAAAAGCTTGGGCAGCGTTTTGAACAATAAAGGCATAATTTTCAGCGAAATCACATGAAATGACAAACTCACCTGGCACTAATTTTTCGTTTAGATTTTTATAAAAAGATGCTTGCTCTCTGGCAATAAAATCATGTACTTTCAACTTATTTAAGCGTTCACATAAATCTTCTGTAAATTCATCAACATTTAGTACGAGTGTTTTTAAACTGTATCTGTCGGTCTGCATCCAAATTTCACATTTTACCTCTTCTACACAATCTTTATCAAAAGCTTTAATTAAAATCTCTCTTAAAACATTTGTACCTGGACATAGTCCACAATCTCCTAAGTAACAAGAAGTACTCGGAATAGGACAAATTATAGCTTTTATGCAATCATGATAATCAGCTAATTGTAATTGATGGTCTTTAGTTAAATGTTCAATATCAATTTCATTTA
Organism: Ganaspis brasiliensis; assembly: GCA_037103525.1. Lineage (NCBI taxonomy): Eukaryota > Metazoa > Arthropoda > Insecta > Hymenoptera > Figitidae > Ganaspis > Ganaspis brasiliensis. Next base: position 388,649 of record JAZKLR010000107.1, read on the forward strand.
GCATTAATTTCACATTTTCGTGATACGTGCAAACACAAACAGTGTGTGTTCCACTACTTCCAGCCAACACACAATGGGTAGGCCTAAGTTGGGAAAATTTTGATAAACTTATTTGGACGTTCTTATGTTCTGATTTAAATTGCTCATACAGTTCATTTAAATTGCATAATAAAAGCCTTTTTTGTACATGTTGACGAGTTCGATCTGCATTTTTGACAGATATGAAGTCCTTCATGCCAGGCATCATGCGACTGATATCATCACGATTGTAAAAATCTTTAACTAAATTCACTGTTTCAGTCGATAATGGATTTCCTTTTTTTGGTTTTGGAAAAGCCAAAATACCATATTTAGCTACTTCATCTTTTACATTTCTTGCATGTCCATCGGAAACGTTAAATTCTGTCATTATCTTATTACGACTCCAAGATTTTGGTAAAAGTGTAAGAAGCTGAAATTTTTCTGAGTTCTCAAATTTTTCCTTAATTTGATCAAAGATTTCTACACACGATTTGTGATGTTCATAATCGTCATCAGAACATTTAGACTTAGTTATTTTATTTGGAGTTAAAACAAAGTCATTATCATTTGTCCGATCATCATATTCTTCAATAAATCCACCAGGTTTTTCAAGATCTATTTTACTTACTTCATTTTCCTGTGCTTCAATATATGAGCTTGAAGGTTTTTCAACTGTTGTTGAAGTCTTCATCTCTTCTTTTAAATCAAAATTGCATTTCAAGCAAATTTTTGCTCCTGGTGGAAAAGAGTATCTACTTTGTGCACTCCCAGCTACGGGACGTAATGCTCTATTTGGATGGCTTTTTCTTTTAAAGGGATTAAGGCATCTATTATAACAAACTTTTAATGGCTTACTAGGAGCCATGTTTGATTAAAATACCAATAAACAAATGAAAAATATTTTATTAAATAAAACGATTGTTAGAAAATATTAAATTTACTTACGCTATATGTTAGCAAACGATATAAAAAGAGAGATTCACAAACCTGCGTTTAATGTATTTAAAACTCAAATTTAAAAGATCTAATATCTGACAGAAAACTTATTCCAACAATACAAAAATATTATTAGTTTTTTAAAAGTATATAATACGAAAAAGAAACCAAGATAATTTGTACAAACCTGAAAACATATTCTTATAGAATAAAAAACTTGAATATTAAGCTCTTATATATAATATAATACACATCTGTACTGTGAGAAATAGAAAAGTTGGCCACCCAGTGGCAACTTTTGATACTACTTTAAATAGGCGCCAAAATTTGAACTATTCTAAGCAAAGGATACATTATTAGACAAAACAAGATTATTTTATTACAACAGAAAAAGTATTTTAATACTTCTATAATTGAAATAAAAAAAGAAGACAGCAGTACTACAATATTTTACTATATTCTTAAAGACAAAAAAAAACGAAAACAATTTTGTGGACAAAGGGGATATAAACTGTGATCCTACTTAAAGTACACGGATAGCTATTTTCCTTAATTTCTTTTTACTAGCGATTGTAAAAATATAGGTAGGGGAGAGTGGCCATCAATGTACCGGGTTTTTTTCAAGGTCATAGTACTTATTCAACTTCACCAATTTTAAGCACTTCTTTGCATCAATATAAAACTACAACACTTCTCTAGGTAATGCAAACATATTATACACGATTTATTTTGATTAAATAATAAAATTTAGGATCTTTCTAAACTAACAAGCTATTTTCATTTTCAACAACCTGGGTACACAATGAACCACCTCTATAAAAACACTAAAAATGTTTAACAATAATAATATTGCAATTTTCATTTTGTAAAAAAACTTATTTTCTATCAAATACTGTAAAAAATTATTATTTAACACATTTTAATTGATAATGTATAACATAAATATACCTCAAATTTAAGTTAACTAGCTAAAATGGCATTTTAGTTTTGCTATGTTGAGAAAAGTACTGATAACAATCGCTGTCACATGCTGTACGCATGCCTAGTTTTATAATCAAGCATACCACTCTGGAAATCGAAAATACACTGAAATTCCAGGTGGTTCATTGTTCCCCGGTACATTGAATCAACATGACATTTGCAACAAAAACGGTTATTTATAACTTAATCCAATATTTCAAAATCTTTATCTCATTAGAATATTGTAGTTAGGGCCCAAAACAAAATAAATTGTAAGTACTTTTATTTTTAAATTGCCTTATTTCAATTAAAAAACGTGTTTGTATTTTAGGTAAATTTTTTCTCCAGTGCATCAAAAACAGTTTTTTTCAGTTTTCTCTGTTAAGAATAAATCCACACGTCTCAAATTTATGGACGTAGTGTGTTTACGCAAACTTCATTTATATTTAAAATTGGGAGAATTTTTATTTAATAGTTTCTGAGAAAATTGAAATGGATCATTGAAAAAACTGGTACATTGATGGCCACTCTCCCCTAGGTACTTTTTAATATTTTTCTTAAACATATAAATAAAAAAACATCCACATAAATAAATAAACAAATAAATAAGTCATACAATAAAAAGAGAATTGACCTTATGATTTTTTTTATTTGGAGGCTAAGAATGTCATAATTAACTTTTTATTAATAATTATTTAAATTTTTTTTATTTAATACTTTTTATGCAAAATGTTATATATTTGGGTTTTGTTGGATGTAAAGTTTTTTTGTCTTTAGAATAAAAATTCATATTAGGTTCTTGCAAAACGTTTGTCTTTTTTTTTAAAAAAAACTTAGACGGCATAAGGACTTCCTGAAAACAATCGAGTATTTTAAGGTGAAGGAACGAAAGAGAATTCCGTATTGCGAAATTAATAAAGTAAAGCGGACAGCACTCTGGACACCGCAGGTATCACAACCACATGCATGGACTTTGTCGTACTACGCGAAACAGATACAAGCTCATTACCGATGCTCCGCTACATCTTTTGCGTGTCAGGCATTGACGGCCATAATTGTTTCCTTACCTCCCACCTCTCCTTCCCTTCCACAGCCACCAGACAAGCCAAGAAGCAGAATCAAAACAAAAGCACGTGTCGTGCAGTAGTTAAATAGTTTTTGATCTCATTAATATGAGATTAATAAATTGTAAATCTGAAACGGCAGTAACGGTTAATTTACAATGGTTTTATGTCATTGCTAAATGTAGCCAGGACTGATAGTGTTACTAATAATTATTGGTAACAACTCAACAAGAATTATTATTTAAATAATTCTAAAATCAGATTATAAACAAATATTCTCGTTTATTTTGTTAAATTAAAAAGAATGTCAAGCCAAAGTGCTTTGAAATCACTGATTTCGAAAGCATAAAAGGGGTCGTTCACGTCAGTTGAACGAACCAAAGATTCTGTTTTAGCAAAAGTCTAATTTAGCAATAGCCTCGGCACGGCGTTGGCTAGTTCCAAAACTCCTAAATCATCAGTTTTTTTCCACCTTCAATTCTTGTATTGAACACGTAGAGGAGCATCGTGTAGAGAAATAATTTGCAGTTCGTCGATCAGTCTCACCCGGTCAACACCTCTTGTGATCATGGTCTTAGAATGTTGGACTGAGAATTGAACCCGGACAACGCCCCGTCCATTGACGGAAGATCCCGGTCAGTCTCATGCGACCAACAATTCTTTCGACTATGATCTAGAAACGTTGAAATGAGAATTGAAATTCCGGTACTAGCCCGTCTGTCCATCGAACACGGATTTTCGATCCTCGATTATAGTGATATAGAATATATTCCGTGCAGACGAAAATAAAAACGGAACCTTACGTTCGATGAAGTCCAGCGGTATCCTTCAAGTGGAAAATGCTATGCCATCGCGAAGAGGCATTTTGCAAATTTTGTCTTCGACCAGGCAGTCCGTATATATTTTACCTGCGCTGTCTTGGAGGGTAACGGAACCGCAAAAGGTGCAAGCCAAGCAAACCCAACCATGGCACTAGGATTAAATACAACAAAGATTTTCAAGCTCAGCCCGTCGAATCTACGGAATGGTGAATTCTCTTCACTTCTTCCACCTTCAGGCGGTAGGATTAAGGTTAGGGTTAGAATCCTCCAAATCTCGGCAGCTTGGAGCCTCCGACGAACAATATCCTATTTAATTGTTATTAAAATATTAATTATTTATTCCCTGTTCGTAACAATTATATTAATGAAATCTTTTTGGTTTTTTCATTTTACATGATCCAGTCCAGATGAATCTTGCCCACCGCAAGACGCCTTTTTTTTTAGGAGCTCCGGGAGATAACGTATAACGGTGTTGAAAATCATAATATTTAAAGATGAAAAATGTTAAAAGACACTTAAAAGATGTTAAAATAAGTGTACAAACTTTCACATGATACAATTAAACGGCCTTCTAAAAAAAATTCTTGAAAAATCGATTTTTTTGGGCCTATTAAGTGTATATAACCCCTTAATTAAAAGTAATTTGTATATGTGATTTTTTTATTTGTTTTAGTTCTCTCATTTACTAGAAACTTTTTAAGACCAAAAACTTAATTATTCGTTAATCTAAAATTTTGGGAAAGCTCGTTTTAACATATTACACTAGATTGTAAATAATCAATGTTTAAGACATTTTTATATAATTTTCTTCAAAAATCGCATAAAGAATTATCTCATTTATAATAAAAAAATATTTCTAGTATATGAGGAAAATGTTTTATTGTTAACAACACTGTTACGTTCGTAACCTATATATATACTTTATATATTGTTATATACATTGTTATTATTCAATTCTTATAGATATAAGAATTCTTATCATTGTATATCATTTTGGTTAATATTGTATACGAATATTAGACAAGAGTAGATGTGATTTTAAAATTGAAAACGTTTGAGGAAGGAAGAGATTATGTTAACATAAGACAAACGCAAGTCTAGGACAGCTACCTCTTGGTGGAGGGTACTACAAGTCTAGACAACTGTAAAGGGAACGGGGAGAAGAGACAAGCAAAGACAAACATTTTCCAAATTTCAAGAACTACGATATACTTTCACTTTAATGCGGAGTATCACAACCTAGAATTCATGCAGGGGAAGGAAGAGGAAGGTGAAGCTAGGACGGCCATCTTTTTCCTAAGCGTCCATCTTTTTTTGAAGCGGACATCTTTTTTCTAGGCAGCCATGAGCATTCCCAATTTTCCAATATAAATTGGAGCATCAGGTTGACTAGTGCAGTTCGAAGTTTTACAAACTTGATAATACACAGTCTTACCATCTAGTCAGTAGTTATTCACATTTAACTACTCAAATTACTTGCAGTATTACAGTCTTACTGCATAGTAACGTATTGCTTTTAATAAGTGATAATTCTATTCGGTCCAAGTTGTCACTCTACAAAATAACGGAAATTCACACCGTTTTGTGAGAAAAACAAACTAAAAGTCTCCTGCAAGAAGTTTCTATTTTCTACAAAATTCACCTGCATCGACATCTAAGATTAGGATCCTCGTCTGTTTACTCAACGGCTAATCTACTGCAAGGTTAATACTATTTCATCGCTTGCCTTCTACAAATCTGCGAGTAAAACATCAATCTTTCCATCTTCGAAAGTAAGGCTCAATTTATAAAATCATTTTTGTAAATCTCTCTACTCATTATAATAACCTCATAAATAAATATTCTACAATAAACTTTAGTACTCTCATTGACTTAATCCTCATCCCAAATCAAGTTCTTAATTGAAATTGATTTAAAAGGAGGAACTAGGGAATATTGTAAGGGTTTTTGTACATCAAAACGTAACAGAAGCCCTTCACAATTTTGGTGCATCGGCCCGGGAAATAAAAAATAAGTCGATGAGAAAAAATTTGTAAAATTTTTTTTTTAGAAACAATATATAATTCAATAATAAAAATTCATGAAAATTTTTTTAAATATCAATTAAATTTTAAATAAAATTCAAATTTACCGAATGATTTATTTTTCAGAAATCAATGAGCTAACTAAATTAAAAGTGTCAATAAAAAGTATATATCTTTGAAATAAAATCCTTAATATCATTTTAAAAATATTTGATTTTGTATAAAAAATTTCTGTTGTATATGATCCGTAATAGCTTGAAGCATTTTCAATTTTAAACTATACAGGTATATTTGTAAAGAAGGGTTCGTTTCCCTTATATTTGCTAGGTGCATTTGCAATTGTAAATCCTAAAAGTTTATTTGTAAATAGGGGTTCGATTCCTCTTAAAAATACGATAGAATCTGTACAACTTAATCATTTATCTTTTTACAATTTATTCGTTAATGCAAATTTATTGACATTTTTTCTAGAAGAGTGAGAATATTTATTTATAAAAACTTTTGCATAAAATACTTCTTTTTATTACATTTATATGCAAATGATTTTGTTTTTATAAAACTTATAATTTTAAGTATCATGCAACTCGAAATTAATGTCTAATTAAAATGAAAATAATACTGATTCTCAACATTTAACTCGCTCAAAAATAAAAGAAAATCCTAAACTATCCTTAAATTCCGGAATCCCTAATATCAAATCAAAACCATTTACTAGTACACCGAGGTATTCTAAAACAAATCCAAATATTAATTTTTCACAAAAAGAAAAACAATCGGATTCAGGATTCATTTCAACTCAACTTTTTGACAGTGACGATACTTCTAACAGTGATAATAGTGATGGCGAAGAACTTACGGCAGAAAAAACTTTAATTGAAAGTCATTTAAATAATTTGGAAGAATTTGGCTTTAATAAAAATCAGTCTGAATTAAATAAAACTTTAAAAGAAGAAATTGACGATAATTTTGAAAATCAATCCGTACCTAATTCTGACACATCTTCCAATAATTCTGAAATTTCATTTAATCTCGAAAATATGGCTTTACCGAATAACCAGCAAGTTTCTTTACGCGACGCTTTGGAAACAATTCCATTATTTGACGGAAAAAATATACCATTATCGATATTTATTGAGGGTTGTGTAGAGGCAAAATCAATGCTTCCAGAAAATGTAGATGTGGAAAAGAATTTAGTAAAATTAATTCGGGGTCGAATTTCTGGCGAAGCAAGGAAAATTATATTAGGGCATAGTTTTAACACAGTACAAGAATTGGCAGAAAGACTAAAAACAGTTTATGCACCCGCGAAATCAGTATATCAGTTACAAGGGGAATTAGGGGCAATGTATATGTGGGAACATGAAAACGTAGTATCTTATGGGTCAAGAATTGCAGAAGCAGCAGAAAGAATTTTAGATGCGCATAGAATTAATAACGAAAATACAGTAGACGAAACATTTAAAACAGGACTAGAAGAAACCATTGTTGATTGTTTTACGCGAGGACTTAGACCAGAATTAGAATTACGAGTAGGAATATCAGACACATTTAAAAATGCAGTAAATAAAGCAATAGAAGTAGAAAGAAAATTATTATCACGTAATGAACTAAGAAAAAATACGCAAAAAATTGAAAATGAATATTTGTCTAAAAACAATAAAGATTTTGCTAAAACAACAAAGATAAATGTTGCTCAGGATGGAATCATTACTTGTTTACTCTGTGGTAAAAAAGGACATTTTGCAGTAAATTGTTTTCAAATTAATAAATTACTAGGACAAAGGCAAGAAAATTTTATACATTCACGACGAAATTTTACACCCCAGAATCAATATCAAAATCGTTTTAGTAACAGAAATCAAAATCAACCTTCTTTTACATATCAAAATCAATATCAAAATCGTTTTAGTAATAGAAATCAAAATCAACCATTTAATGCATCTCAAGACCATCATCAAAATTACTATAAAGACCCTCCGCGAAATCAATATCAAAATCAAACCCAAAACCAGTATAGAACTTCACCAAATCAATTCCAAAATCGTAATCAATATCAAAATCAGAATCAATAACGAAACCAAAACAGATATCAAAATTCATATAACAGCAGATATCAGAATAAACAAAACGAACAATTACAAGAACAAGAACCAAGCACAAGTAAAAATATTCAACTATCAAACCCGACACACAGAAACCAAACTGTAACATGTAATTATTGTAAAAATCCAGGACATGTAATTAGTGAATGTAGAAAAAGAATATATAACAATAGCCAACAACAAACGCATCACCCAGTAGAACATTCGGAAAACTCCAAAATTCTTCCTCAGTAGGATGCTCCGAGGACAGATTGAAAAATTTTAATGCATCCGGTAATAATAAACTCCCAACAAAACATATAAATTTAGCAAAACCTAATTCAATACCATACGTTCGAGTAAATACTAATGGACTTAAAACATCTACAACTATGATGATTGACACAGGAGCAGGACCAAATTTATTAAAACTTCGAGCACTTCATAATGACAAAGAAATTGATAAAAATAAATGCATCAAATTAACAGGAATTAATGAGCATCCAGTTTATACATTAGGACAAGTAAAACTTAATATTTTTGGCATTCCGACAATTTTTAATTTATTATCTAATGATGTACCAATTGAACACGACGGTATTTTAGGAACAGAATTTTTTGTCAATAATAAAGTAAAAATAAATTAGGAAGAAAGACACATAGAAATAAATAATCAAAAATTTTACTTTGAATCAAACGATTATTTTACAATACCAGCTAGATCAGTTTATAATATTCATGTTAAAATTTTGAATAAAGATAAAAAGATAGGTTTTATCCCTAAACAGTCAGTAGCCGAAGGTGTTTTTTTAGGCAACGCAGTTGTGACAAATACAGAAGGTAAAGCATATTTAAAGGTATTTAACACACGCAACGAGTCTATAAAAATACCTGTCCTTAATATAAAACTGGAAGATTTTAAAGAATTAGAAAATGAAAATCAAAAATGTAATTTCAAAAACAATGAAAATATTGTAATAGAAGAAATAATTAACGTGTTTACAAACAATGACAAATCAGGAAAAATTTTTAATATCACAGGAACAGATAGAGTAGAAGAATTGAAAAAGTTACTTAGATTAGACCATTTAAACAAAGAAGAGCTAGAACATGTTATAAAATTAGTAAATAAATACTCGTATAGATTTCATATACCGGGAGAATATTTAGAAGCAACTGATCTTATTAAACACAGAATTATTACTACAGATGACACACCTATTATAACAAAACAATATAGATTTCCACCTGTTCACAAAGAAGAAATGACACGTCAAGTAAACGAATTATTAGAACAACAAATTATTAAACCATCCGATTCACCGTACAATACACCAATTTGGATAGTACCAAAAAAAGATGACTCGCAGGGAAATAAAAAATGGCGGTTAGTATTAGACTTTCGAAAATTGAACGAACGCACAGTAGGACAATTTCATCCTTTACCAAATATAATCGATTTGTTAGATCCATTATCAAACGCGCAATATTTTTCCGTCTTCGACTTAGCTTCCGGATTTCATCAGATTAAAATGGATCCAAGAGATGCGCATAAGACCGCATTTTCAACACCATATGGCCATTACGAATTTGACAGAATGCCATTCGGATTAAAAAATTCGCCAAGTACTTTTCAAAAACTCATTGATCAAGTTTTATTAGGTTTACAAGGAATAGAATTGTTTGTTTATTTAGATGACGTAGTCATTTACGCAAATACATTAGAAGAACACGAAGAAAAATTTTCAAAATTTATGGAACGCTTACGAATCGCTAATTTGAAACTGCAGCCCGACAAATGTGAATTTTTACGGTTAGAAGTATGTTATTTAGGACACATAATTGACCAAAATGGAGTGCGACCTGATCCTAAAAAAGTAGAAGCAGTACAAAAATTTCCAATTCCAAAAAATGTCAAAAATATCAAACAATTCTTAGGATTGTCTGGTTATTATCGTAGATTTATAGATAAATTTTCAAAAATCGCAAATCCGTTAAATGAACTTCTAAAAAAAGATGTTCCTTTTTATGGACAGAAAAACAACAAACAGCATTTGATACTTTAAAAAATAAACTTTGCGAGGAACCACTTTTAAAACGACCAGATTTTTCTCAACCATTTATTTTAACAACGGATGCCTCAGGTTTCGCAATAGGAGGAATATTGTCACAAGGAAAAATAGGAAAGGATCAACCTGTAGCATACACTTCTCGAACTTTAAATGAAGCAGAAAGAAAATATGATACATATGAAAAAGAAGTATTAGCAATTATTTATTGCGTTCAACATTTTCGACCATATCTATATGGAAGAAAATTTACCTTAGTAACAGACCACAAACCTTTGGTTTGGTTTCAGAATTCAAAGGATCCATGTTCAAGAGTTACAAGATGGAAGTTAAAATTAGCAGAATACGATTTTAATGTCATTTACAAAGCAGGTAAAACAAACGTCAACGCTGACGCTTTGTCTCGAAATCCAGTCGAAGAAAATATTGAAGAAGAAAATATTGAAGATGATAATGAAGAAAAAATTCAAGCAATAAATCAAGAAAATATCCACGAAATCGATGTCGAAAAACACACTCAAAGAAGTGTCCAAGCAGAAACTCTTAGAAAAAATAAACATGGTTTTCATTTTAAAGCACCTCAGGAAAGCACACATTCGGAGCAAATAAAACTTCTCCAATCATTGATAAAAAATATTTTTAATAATCAAACTCTATTTTCAGAAAATCAATCGGAGATAGAAAAATGTCTCCATTCAATTATGCAAAAGATTTGCAAAAAGCAATCTCTACCTCAGGATAATGATTCCTATTCTATTTCGGAGATTATAAAAATTCTCCAATCTATTTATTTATTGGATCCAAGTGATGGATACCAATCTATGGAAAATTACTGCTATATATATAAAGAGATAATCAATCTCTTTCTAATATTTATCAAAATCATATCTAATTCAAAAAATCAAAATACATTGCCTAGTGTCTGCAATGTCGTTACAAGAAATCAAATGAACAAAGTAGATACATTAAACAAAAATGAAGAAAATAAGCAAGTCAAGATTCTAGATAAATCAAATAAACATGAAGAAAAAAAGAAGAAACGAGGAAGACCGAAAAAGGATATTCATTTTAATACCTCCCTTTTCAAAAAGAAAAGAGGAAGGCCGAAAAAATTGTTAAATGAAGAAAACAAAAAACAAACTCAAAAGAAAAAGAAATTCTACAATGAAGTCTATTCTGACGAAGTTATGTCAGATCCTGAACATATAAATCAAAAAACTAAAGAAGAAAAGGAAGGAAATAAAAAACAAATTCAAAAGAAACAGACATTCGACAAAGAAATATATTCTGACGAGGTTATGTCAGATCTTGAATATAAAAAACGAAATCAAAAAACTCAAAAGGAAGAAATTGATCTTGGTTATGAAAACACAGATACTGAATCATCAGAAGAAGAAGACACTTTAGAAGAAAATAAAAATTGCACAAATTTCAACCTCAAGAAGGAAAAATATATTATAGATAGTAGGGATCAGTTACCAATGCGTAAAGATAATTTCGCTTATTTTATTTCAGTTAATGGAGAGCCTAGAGATAATGGCTCCAGGTCTTTAGCAAAACGCGCAAAATTGCCTAATTTTGGAAACCTTCAATTGGGTCTAGCAAAAAATATAAAAAAAGGTGCATTTTACCACATAGCCCTTCCTATTGAAAACGAAATAAAAGAAAATATGTCTAATACTTTAAAAAATATAAAATTATCAATTATTTCATTAAAAAATGAGGCCGAAAAATTAAAGTTAAAAACAATAAGTATAGCAAAAACTGCTCAGGTCAATAACATAAATTGGAAAGAAATTCTATCTATGTTCAAATGTATTTTTGAAAATTCGGTTGTAAAATAATAATATGCAACGGAACCACTAAATATCCAACAAAAGAACAATATTTGCAATTAATAGAAGAAGCACATTCTAGTTCAGTTGGGGGCCATAAAGGTGTTACAAAAACATATGAAAGAATACGACAAAATTACTATTGGGAAAATATGAAAATTAATATTCAGAAGTATATTCAAAATTGTTTACAATGTCAACTCAAAAAATTAGTACGCGTAAAAACGAAGGATCCGATGATTATAACGGACACACCAGGCATAGCGTTCGAAAAAATTGCAATGGACATTGTTGGTCCACTTCCAAAAACTGAATCAGGCAATGAATATATATTAACAATCCAGGACAATCTTACTAAATATTCGTTAGCAATAGCACTTCCAAATCATCAGGCTAGTACAATAGCTGATGCATTTATCAAAAAATTCATTTGTATTTATGGATCACCTAAAGGTGTTTTGACAGATCAAGGGACGGATTTTTTAAGTAATTTAATGAAACGTTTAGCAAAAAGATTCAGAATTCGCCAATTTAAAACAACCGCTTTTCATCCCCAATCAAACGGTTCGATTGAAAGATCACATCACGTGTTAGGGGAATATTTAAAACAATTTATAAATAAAAACGAAGAATGGGACGACTGGTTAGAACTCGCTATGTTTTCATACAACACCAGTGTACACGAGGGTACCAAATTTACTCCGTATGAATTAATTTTTGGAAAATTGGCACGGTTGCCATCTAGTGATCCACCACTGGAACACGAAAAATTAGAAACATGTGATCATTATTTAACTGATTTGATAACAAGATTACATGAAATGAGAAATATTGCAAAAGAAAATTTAATATCAGCAAAAGAAAAGTCAAAAATTTATTATGATAAAAAATGCAATCCACAAGATTTTAAAGTAGGGGATGAAGTTTTCTTACTCCAAGGGGGAAAAATTCACAAATTTGCCAATCAATACACAGGACCATATAAAGTATTAGAAATTTTAAATAAAGGAAATATTAAAATACAAGTAAAAAATAAACAAAAAATAGTACATATAAATAGACTTAAACTGTCACGTATTGTACCAGAAAAATAAATAAAAATTCATAAACAGACAAAATTTTACTAAAAATCTGACAAACGAGACATTTAAGAAAATCACATTTACAGCTGAAAAAAATCATCTAAAGTAAAATAATAACATTTATTTAAAGCTTCCTCCCACTTACAAATCCAATCCGATTACAAAAGTGTCATTTTTGTGATTATCGCAAAAATAACATTTTTCTTGTGAAATAATTAGTGTACTTTTAATAATACAAGTTATCTGTTCTAGGTAATGGACTTTAGAATAAAAATGATTCATTTATTTTATGTTTTTCTAATAACAATAATACCTCGTAGACAGGAACCGCAGAAAACGCAATCGGAATAACTTCAAGAAAAAAAAAATTTTATTTTCTCTAGCCACGGTGTTTTATCTAAATCCTAGGAACTCGATGTTCACCGGAAACTCGAAAGGACTAGTAATTTCTTTTGGTCCTATCTTATCAAAAGTCTATGTTCATTTTTCTGGGAGCGCAAGAAAAATGAATGAATGTGATCAAGTAAAACATAATGAAATTTTATTTTCTATTTTTTACATTATACGCACATCTAAACTCACATTAATAATTAAAATGACAAAATTAATGAATTGTATTTAAAATAAAAAAATGATGATGATCAAATTAAATGTGCGTAGCAATAACATATTTTGACAAATGTTCAAATTTAAATCCACAACGTATATATTCAAAAGTAGCATATAAATACAACATCTTTCAAAAATTCACATGTGTAAAGTGCATTTAAATTTGAACATGTAATAAAAACAAAAATAAGTTAACAGTAGGAGAGTGTGTAATCAAAAAATCATGCAGTTTTTCATTTAAATATAAAAAAAAAAGAAAAACAAAGAATAACAAATTTTCTTTTTGTGTGTGTGTAACAAATTTTTTTTTGCTTTTGCAATTACAAATGAATATGTTAACATGAATAAAAATTTCTCTATAACAAATAAAACAATAATATAAAATATGTGTAAATTTAATGAATAAAACTGCAAAACATATGTTATGTACAAATTACAATCCAGGTAACAAAATAAGCGTATTAATGAAAACAGGAAGTATATTTTATTAATTTATTTACTTATTGATCTTTTCTCGAAAAATGAAAAATACATATGTAATAATCGTAAAATCGAATGCATAAGTATGAATGAAAAGCATATTTGTTTTATTACAGCAGTATTTGTTACACTCTGTCAGGTAGCTATACAAAATAGTAAAAATAAAAATCGATTTTTTTTTCTAATTATTTCAAAATGTGTATTAGTCACAAAATTGAATCACTAAAAAAAAAAAAAAAAAATCTATCTCTTATATTGTAATTATTACTATAACATATTCTTTAAATATAGCATGCATTGGTATGAATCAAAATTAGTATTTATGAATAAAGTAATAAAAATTGGACAAATGTACACGATCATAACTTTTCCCTTAGCAAATTGAGCATTTAAAAAAAAAATAATAATAATTTTCGAGCATGTATCATTTCTTTCACATGCTCGAACTGAGGGGGGAGGTGTTACGTTCGTAACCTATATATATACTTTATATATTGTTATATACATTGTTATTATTCAATTCTTATAGATATAAGAATTCTTATCATTGTATATCATTTTGGTTAATATTGTATACGAATATTAGACAAGAGTAGATGTGATTTTAAAATTGAAAACGTTTGAGGAAGGAAGAGATTATGTTAACATAAGACAAACGCAAGTCTAGGACAGCTACCTCTTGGTGGAGGGTACTACAAGTCTAGACAACTGTAAAGGGAACGGGGAGAAGAGACAAGCAAAGACAAACATTTTCCAAATTTCAAGAACTACGATATACTTTCACTTTAATGCGGAGTATCACAACCTAGAATTCATGCAGGGGAAGGAAGAGGAAGGTGAAGCTAGGACGGCCATCTTTTTCCTAAGCGTCCATCTTTTTTTGAAGCGGACATCTTTTTTCTAGGCAGCCATGAGCATTCCCAATTTTCCAATATAAATTGGAGCATCAGGTTGACTAGTGCAGTTCGAAGTTTTACAAACTTGATAATACACAGTCTTACCATCTAGTCAGTAGTTATTCACATTCAACTACTCAAATTACTTGCAGTATTACAGTCTTACTGCATAGTAACGTATTGCTTTTAATAAGTGATAATTCTATTCGGTCCAAGTTGTCACTCTACAAAATAACGGAAATTCACACCGTTTTGTGAGAAAAACAAACTAAAAGTCTCCTGCAAGAAGTTTCTATTTTCTACAAAATTCACCTGCATCGACATCTAAGATTAGGATCCTCGTCTGTTTACTCAACGGCTAATCTACTGCAAGGTTAATACTATTTCATCGCTTGCCTTCTACAAATCTGCGAGTAAAACATCAATCTTTCCATCTTCGAAAGTAAGGCTCAATTTATAAAATCATTTTTGTAAATCTCTCTACTCATTATAATAACCTCATAAATAAATATTCTACAATAAACTTTAGTACTCTCATTGACTTAATCCTCATCCCAAATCAAGTTCTTAATTGAAATTGATTTAAAAGGAGGAACTAGGGAATATTGTAAGGGTTTTTGTACATCAAAACGTAACAACACTAAAAATAAACATATGATCAAAAAAATTCAATATTTTGTAAAATTTAAAAAATAAAATCCCCTTTTTTCAAAAACTGACCAACGAATAATTAAGTTTTTGGTCTTAAAAAGTTTGTAGTAAATGAGGGAACTAAAAGAAATAAAAAAAACCCATATACAAAACACTTTTAATTAAAGTCCTTCTAGGCACACCATGAGCACTGTTTATACTAATGCTGTATACTGCAGCGCACGGGATTACGTTTTATTTTTTCTCTTGAAAACTACTGGCGGTCCCAGGATGAAACTTACCGGACATGTAAAACACATTTGTGGCTTCATTTAGTATAAATATGCAAAAATTTGGAGCTAACAGTTTTTTACAAGGGTATTTCAAAAATTGTAATTAATTATTTAAACAATTAATTTAAGCAATTTTTTATCTTTTTTTTTCAAATAAAAGTATATTTCAGTACAAATAAATTAAGAGTTTGAAAACTAAACTCGATGTATTAGAACCAAAGATGTCGCATTTTCAAAAAAAAGGTACAAAAAATTTCAAAATTCAATAAATCGGGCGGTAAATAAAATTTGAGGGGAATAATTGAAAAAATCATTAATTATATGTTTGAGAAATAAAATAATTACAAAATGACTTAAAAAATAGCAGAAATAATGGAAAATTGATAAAAACAATTGAAATTACACATAATTAATTAATTTATTGTAAATTAAAGAAAATAATTTAAAAATTGCAAAATTTATTTTTAAGCAAAAGAAAATTATTGGAAAATCGTGTAACATGGAAAATTGATGACAATAATCTAATTTGTGATAATAACTGCAAATTTATGAAATAAATTTTAAATTAATAAAAATATTAAAATATGGAGAAAATCATTGCAAAATAATAAAGAGAAATGAAAATTGAACAAAATATTTATTTAAAATATTTGAAAGTTTAGGAAATTAATGTAGAAATTATGAAAATGATTAAAAATTTAAGGTAATGATTGCAAAATGACAAAAATAATGGTAAATTAAAAAAATTAATTTAAATTTGCGATGAATAATATAACATTTAGGAATAAATAATTATATTGATTTAATGTCAAGGAAAAAATAATTAAAATTAAAAAAGCGATTGGAACAACTAAACAAAATAATTTAAATTTGAGGAAGGTAAATTTAAGATTTTGGGAAACAATTTAAGGACAATTAAAAGAATTAAAAATTGCAGAAAATAATTAAACAATGATAACGATGGTTTAAAATTTAAATTTAGTATATTTGAAACGTGGATGTCAATGCAAGTTCACATTAACTGAAATTTGAAGAATTAAAAATTGCCATAATTTTAAAATTTGATAACATTTTAAATTTTGAAAAGAGAAAAAAATCTATTTAAAAAATCATATATATGTATATAATTGGGGCCCTATTTTCCTGATTGCCCTAGTGCTCTTGTCCACTCAGTTACGCCACTGATTGGAGCCTCATTCCGAATAAAGACATAAGGGCGTTTCCCATTGGCGGATCCAGGGGGGGCCCCGGGTGCTTGGCCCCCCCCCCCAAAAGCCTCATATTTAACAATGAGAGTGAGAGAGATAGCACTATAGTGCTATCTCTTTCTCTCTCATTCAATACCCCCTCCAAAAACCTTATGCCGAGCTGGACTGCGTACTTATTTAAACTGGATACAATTCCAGCTAATTTTGTACTCTCTTTTTGTTTAAAATATTTTAAAACCAGCAACTTTTTTAAATATTTAAAAACAATAGCTTCACATATTTGTTTATCTTAAATATTAAGGTTTATTACAAGTCAGTTATCAGTTTTAATATTTAACTTTTATTGCGCATCTGTATTACCATTTATACTGTTTAACAATATTATATCGCTATAAGTTTAATTCTAAAACTTGAAAACTTTTAAATTTCAATTCGTATCAAGGTAAGAAAACAAATATAAAATATAATTAATTACTAAGCGCCAATTTTAATTTCTTTTTAGTTCTACGTTTACCTTTAAATAGGTTTGATAAAAATCTACTGAGTCACAATTTTTAAAAAAAAAATATTTCCTGACCTTTGACGTGTAATTCTTTTATGGTAACAGCCAAAGAATAAAATGCTGTATCTTCTGAATTTCTGATATTGTTTTGCAATTTTAAAATCGTTTAGCAAGAAATTAATGTGCTCTCTCATAATCTTCAAAGTTAACCTTTTTCTAATAGTAGTTCTTTTCTTTAAACGGATTACAGCATCTACTTTTAAAATTGTAGAACACTTTTCTAACACTTAAACTTATATATGATATCACACTTTCAATAGATCACGTGAAAAAAATTTTAGAAACACTTTTTTACACTACGTACATACAATGGTCACGTAGGGATCGAACTTGCACGCTGAACTTTAAAAATTAATTTAAACAAAACTATAAGTCGACCCATAAAAGTTTTTATATTTTTGTTCTCGTGACATTCAGACGTTCATTTGAAAAAAAACATAAATGTTTTACCTCCCAAATTAAAAAAAATTGAATCTTTTATAAAATGTATTTATTTTTTATAAAAAAACACGAATTTTTTTTCTTAAAGTGACTCAATAGCCTAGGAACAACTGAACAATTCATTTTTTTACATAAATTTTGTAACTTCAATATCTTACTAGTTATGAACAATTAAAAAAAGGTATATTTTTTTAAAATAAAAATTTGAAAATTCATAACTCCAAAACGGGACCTCGGATATCAAAATAAAGAAATTACGTATATATTATTTTTCTACTATTACGTATGTAACGTTTATTAATTTTATTATAAAATTGTGTACTGTTTACAAATCTATTCTCCCTTATATATCCTAAATGTTTACTTTATTACTAAGACTAAAGCTTATTTACCACACCGATCTATAATGCCTCTCGCTATTGATTGTCAGGGGCGTCGGAAGGAAAATTTTGATGGGTGGGCTCACCAAAAATATGTTTAGACATATACACACACATATACACATATACACATACACGCATATGCACACACAAATTTGTGGGTGGGCTCGGGCCCATCCAGCCCACACGGTTCCGACGCCACTGTTGATTGTATTAACTAATAGAATAACCCAGAGGGTTACCGTATGAGGCAATGTAAATAATGAGTAAAAAAAGAGGTGCGAATCTACGAAAATTCAACTCCCCTTCAAGCAACTTTTATCGATTAAAAAGAACTATATAAGGTCCTATGAGGGTCTGTCACAGATCAGTCTAATTCAAACCCCGAAACTGTGATGGCCAAAATCTTCGTATCAGTCTAATTCAAACCCTGGAACTCTGTTGCCAAAATCTTCGTATCAGTTTTAATTCAACCCCAGAACCTCTGTTTATCAATTCTTCGAGTGGTCAACTATCCTAGTACCAGTTACCTGTCATATGATTACAAGTAACCAAGTTTTAATTGAATTCCTCCAACGTGTTATCAACTACCTTCGTGACAAAACTTCACGTCAACGTTCGCCAAGATTCACGCAGTACTCCATAAAAATTTAACTGACTGGTTGCCAGTACTTTGCCAGGGTTCACCCAACCGTCGGTCAACTTCTCAGCTGGCTGGTTGCCAATTTCAAATCAAACTTGGACCAGTATTACCCAACACCTTTACCTGAGATTTGACCAAGCATCTCCATCTTAAATTAAAAGTAAGTTCAACATTTTTAATCCTTTGTTCCTTTCCTAATTCCCTTACCTCATTTATTTTCTAAACAAATAATCTGTTTCAGATCATTCACACTCTGACACCAGCTTTCGCCGCTCTCTCAATTCCTAGGGTATTAAGATCGGTATCGTTAAGCCTTTGTGTCAACAATAAACTCTGATCTTGTGCAAATGTCTCTCTATTCATTTTCCCGTACACCTTACCCTCACTGTTCAACCACCGATTGAAGAATAAAATATTATTTTTGTATGTTATGTTTACCATGACATAACATACATTAATTTGGTGCATCGTCCTGTGTGTACAGTAAGGGTTAACTGGTTGAGAGCTTTTTGTACATTTGTTTTCTCTTTTCACATTTTTTCAAGGGTTTTAGAGAGCGAGAGAATTTTGGTAAACTATTTTTAGTATTATTATTCTTATATATGTGTATTATGTAAAACATTTTGATAATTTAATATGATATGTCGCAACCAAATGAACATAATGAAAAAGTAACAAGAAATAAAACTAAAAATAACGAAGAATTAGCTAAAGAGGTTAAAAAAATAATAAAATTAATCTTGATTCTAAAAGTGGACTTCCAATAAATCCTGATAACTCTATTATCACTCAAAATACCGGGGATTCTTTTGAATTAGACTCAACCATCAAAAATTTTAATTTGAGTGATAGTCTTACTAGTTCCACGATCCTTGAAAGAACCTTAACAAATAATCCATTTGAGAATACTCCTTATCCTGAATTATTTGATGAAACATTAATTGAGAAGCAATTACAAATTAAGAAATTTGAAGAAACCTTAGACCGTAAAAATGTTCTTGATAAAGAATTCGAATTGTCCCTAAATAAATCTCGTAAGTTATTAAATAAGTTATTAACTAATTCTTCATTACAATCAGACGATATCATTACGCGATGCAATTGAAGTAGTTTCATTATTTGACGGAAAAACAATGTCTCTAGAAAATTATATTGATGGCTGCACAGAAGCAAGACAAATGCTTCCTCTGGCGGCAGAAGGAAATTTAGTAAAAATGATACGATGTAAACTTATTGGCGTAGCTAGAAAAAGTGTTTTTGGTACAACATTCAATAATGTAGATGAACTTATAAATGCTTTAAAAATATCGTATTTAGTGTCAAAATCGGTTTACCAACTACAGGGTGAGCTAGGAAATACCTTTATGTGGCAAGAAGAAAAGGTTTTATCTTACGCGACTAGACTTAAAGAAATTTCAGAAAAAATTTTAGACACTCATAAAATGGCAAATAATCAAGTAATCGATGAAAATTTTAGTACAGGGTTAAATAGAGATTTAATAGATTGTTTCATAAGAGGGTTAAGGCCGGAAATAGAAATTCGTGTACAACGAGCAAATACATTAAGAGAAACGATAACTTCGGCAATAGAAGTAGAAAAAAGATTAAAAGCGAGTCAAGATTTAAGAAGAAATAAGATTCCAAATTCAGAGTTGAAAACACCACAAAGAAGTAGTAATACTCATTCACGAAACAATAAAGTAAATACTTTACAAGAAAATATAGTAAACTGTCAAATTTGTGGCGGAAAAGGTCACATTGCCCCAGTCTGTAATAAATTAAACATAAAATTTCAAACAGTTGCAAATCGACAATTTGTACTAAATCAACAACGTAATTTTTCAAAAAGTCAAAATCAGCGGTATACTACAAATCAATTTAAAAGAAATTTTCAAAATCCAAATTTCAATCGTAATTTTCAGAATCCTAATTTTAATCCAAATTATTCTAAAAATTTTCAAAACAAAATAAAATAAAATAAGTAATTCTAGACAAAATACAAACCGGACATGGGGCTAAACCGGACATGGTGCTAAACCGAACAAGTCAAATATCTCTAAATCTGCGAAGTGCTTCACACCGTTTAAACACTCTGTCAACGTGTTAATATGTGAAGTATATACGTCATTAGGTTTTAATAACATTTTATTACTTTAATAGTAGTACTGACCGTCTAAGTGTGAAAAATCGTGTTTTTTCGATGAAAGTAAAAATTTTTTTTCTTATACTTTTTGGGTTTTTCACACTGAAAAAAAAACTATATTTATTATTTGCTAACTGTTATTTATAGCTTAAGACATATAAAATTTAGTTAAAGAAAACTTTTTTAAAATACTTTTAAAAGAACAACAATATTGCGCCTTTATTATGAGATGACCGGGTGGGGCAAAACCGGACAAATCAGAATTGCAATATTGAATGTTGACGTAAAACTCACAGTTATTTTCTGCGAACCACTAATAATATTTTTTCTTAAAAAGAGTGTTGCATCGATCCAAATAATGAGTCTGAAAACAAGAAAACCTTTTTTAGCCTTTTTGACATTTTTTGTTACTGACATTTTTTATACAGTTACTATCAGTCGTTAATTTCAATAATATGTCTAAAAAAATAATATATTTAGTATTAAATGAGTTAAATATGTCTCAGGAAAGACTCTTATTGAGTTTTTAAATTAAAAAATGTATATTTGTGTTTCAACCTTGGCTAAATTTGAAGTGTCCGGCTTAGCCCCAAAGGGTGTCCGGTGTAACCCCACCATTTTTGGGATTTTCGTTTTCGAGGTGGTCCTATTCAAAGCGACCTTCTAACAAAACTATCTACTATTTTTTAAATGGAACAACTGTATTTTTTAGTTGAAGGAACAATCTTTAAAATGGTGTATTACCCTTTGGCAAAAAATATGTCTTTATATGTTTTTTTTTTGCAAAAGACCGAATCAGTCCGGTTTAGCCCCAGTCTCCCCTATCCAAATTAACAAAGATTCCAAAATAGACAATATTTTCAAAATCAATTAAATTTTCAGAATCAACAAAAATTTCAAAACCAACAAAATTTTCAAAATCAACAGAATTTTCAAAATAATTATAACAGACCAATAACAAGCGCAAAATTCTCAAGTTAAAGTGCTGTGTAATTATTGCAAAGAAGAAGGTCATCTTATAAATGACTGTGCTTCAAGAACTCGTAATAATGCTCGAAAATTACAACAGCCGCAGTCGGGAAACTCAAGCAACCTTCTCTTAGTTGGTTCTCTCTTCTTCTTTTGAAAGAAGGGGTCGTTGGACCTGATGTTTACATTAATACGGAAGAATGCCTGCGATTCACTAGTATCAATGAACATCCTGTTTTCACCTTTGGACAAATAAAACTAAATATACTCCGTCACTCTACGGTTTTTAATCTAATCCCTAATGATGTTCTGATAAGTCATGAAGGAATTTTAGGCACACAATTTTTTAACAACAATAATGTAAAAATAAATTACGCAGCAAAACGAATTGAAATCGACGACAATTTTTATCCATTTTCTACACAAGAATATATAACAGTACCGGCAAGAACTATTGCAACAATTTTTGTTAATATTAAAAATAAAGATAAAAATTTGGTTATATTCCAAAATTACTTATTGGTGAAGGACTTTTTATTGGAAATGCTTTAGTAACAAATTTAAATGGTCGAGCTTATTTAAAAATTGCTAATACTTGTGTTGAAGCATTGAATATTCCTATATTAACAGTGGAATTACTTGACTTTATAGCAAATAAAGAAGAAAATGTAGCAACAATTACAACCAATTATAAATATTGAAATTTAATACAGTCTACTATTATTACTCAGTTCAGATCATCAAAAAATTTTTTACATGGATTTATTAATAATTATAATGAAAAATTAAATAAATCTTGTCAAGTATTTAATATTACAGGTATCAATCGAATAGAAACAGTAAAGAAATTTTTAAGGTTAGATCATTTAAACGAAGAAGAAATAACTCATGTAATAAATATAATAACAAAAAATATCAATCGCTTTCAAATCCCAGGAGAAACTTTAGAAGCTAATAATATTTTAGAACACACTATCCCCACTACCGACGACCAACCAATTTTTACTCGTCAGCACCGTTTTCCACTAATCCATAAAGAAGAAATTAAAAGACAAGTTAATGAACTTTTAGATCAAGGAATAATTAAACCTTCACAATCACCATATAACACACCAGTTTGGATTTTTCAGTTTATGACCTGGCATCAGGTTTTCATCAGATTAAAATGAATAAAGAACATTCACACAAAACAGCTATTTCTACACCAGACAATCATTATGAATTTGACCACATGGCTTTTGGTTTAAAAAATGCGCCAGCATGTTTTCAACGTCTTATGAATGCTTGTCTTACAGGATTAATTAATACAGATTTATTTGTTTATTTATTTAGATGACATAGTTATATATACAGATACATTAGAAGAGCATGAACAAAAATTTAATGCATTAATGGAATGATTACGTTTAGCTAACCTCAAATTGCAACCAGACAAGTGTGAAGTTTTACGACTTAAAGTTAATTATTTATTTAGGTCATATTATTGATAAACATGGCGTTAGACCCGATCCGAAAAAACTAGTAGCCGTAAAACAATTTCCAATTCCCGAAAAATTAAAAAAATATCAAACAAATTCTTGGCTTAGCTGGTTATTACAGAAGATTTATTAAAAATTTCTCGAAAATAGCTACACTACTTTCAAATCTTTTAAAAAAAGACGTACCTTTTTCCTGGTCAGACGAACAACATGATGCTTTTGAATACCTTAAATCAAAATTATGTGAGGAACCTCTTTTAATTAGACCCGATTTTTCGAAACCATTTGTTGTAACGACTGATGCTTCAGGATTTGCAATAGGTGGCATATTGTCACAAGGCCCAATAGGAAAAGATCAATCAATTTCTTACACATCTCGAGTTTTAAATGAAAATGAAAGAAACTACGATAAATACGAAAAGGAAGCTCTAGCAATAATCTACTGCGTTACACAATCTAGACCATACCTATACGGAAGAAAATTTACATTAGTTACCGACCATAAACCATTAGTATGGTTCCAAAAATCCAAGAACCCATGTTCAAAAGTAACCAGATGGCGTTTAAAGCTCGCGGAATATGAATTCTATGTAGTTTATGAAGCAGGGAAAACCAACATGAACGCAGACGCATTATCAAGGAGCCCAGTAACATTTATACGAAAAAAAGATGACTATGAAACAGAAGGAAAAATATCTAATGATGAAGACTTTATTGACTTGTATTGTGATAAAGAAATTAATCATTCTTATAATGAATCTGATACCGATGATGAAATTGAGGATAACAATATAAAAATAAATTCTGCGAACACTTTAAATTCACAAAAAATAACAACGTATGTTAAAAAATCTATGACTAATATAATCAATCATGTTAAGAATTATAGTGAAGATAAAATTTTGTTTAATGCCTTAAAAGTATAAAAGAAATTTTAGGAACCATCACAACAAAATCATTTCCTGAAACTGAAGAAAAATGTTACATAACAAACTCGTAATAAATCTTATAATAAAAATAACATAAAAAAAAAGAAACTTATGAAAAACCAGAAAATCAAGATCATCCTTTAAGAATTAGCAAAAGGAAGCGTGGTAGACCTAAGAAATATTTAGAAGAAAAACAAGATTTGACTATTAAGGAATTGAGAAAACGAGGAAGACCAAGGAAAACTCTTAAGGAACCTGAAAGAAACGAAAATGCATCAGTAACCAAAAAACGTGGTAGACCTAAGAAACATATATTTTACATCCGAAGATACTAGTGTATCTGACCTTGAAAATTATTCTGAGCCTGAAAATCCTTTTAATCCTGGAATAAATCCAGATCCTGAATATTATGATGAAAAGAAATCCATAAATCCTAAAATGAATCATAAAAGTGATTCAAATCCTGAATATTTAGATGTTAAGAAATCAAGAAATCGTCAGAAGAAAAAAGGTAGAAATGAGGTTAACGAAGAAAATATTGAAGATAATAAAGAAATAGAAGAAATTAATACTGAAGGTTTATAGTTTTAATCATGCTCAAAAGAAGTTGAAAATAAAATTAAAAATATTGTAGAATGTCGGGATCAATTAACAATAAGAAAAGATAATTATGCGTATTTTGTAACTTGTAATGGAGTACCACGCGATAATCGATCTGAAGATCTAGATAAAAATAATAAATTGCAAAAATTTAAAAATTTATTAAAAGGTCAAGCAAAAGAAATGAAACAGGGTCAACAATATCATATTGCTTAACCGATTAAAGAAGAAGAAAAAGAGAATCTTGAACAAACTTTAAATAATATTAAATCAACAATTTTTTCAATGTATGAAATCGCGGAAAAACTTAAACTTAGATCAATTTTAATTTCAAAAACTTTAAGAATAAATCAAATATCATGAGAAGAAATCATATCTATTTTAACCTCTACTTTCTCTAAATCAAAAATAAAAATTATTATTTGTAATGGAATCGTTTAATATCCTACAAAAGAACAACGTGTTAAATCAATCGAAGAAGCGCACTCATCGGATATAGGCGGTCATAAAAGAGTAACAAAGACTTATAACAGAATTAGACAAAAATTTTCTTGGAGTAATATAAAGATCGATATACAAAAATATATTCAACTATGCCTTAAATGTCAACTTAAAAAACTCGTTCGCGTAAAAACAAAAAATCCTATGGTAACAACGGATACTCCAGGTGTTGCTTCCGAAAAAATTTTAATGGACATTGTAGGTCCTTTACCTAAAACAAGTTTAGGCAATGAATACATTGTTACTATTCAAAATAATTTTACAAAATATTCTCTTGCTATTGCTTTACCGAACCAACAAGCTAGCTCTTTTGCAGATGCGTTTACTAAAAAATTTATATGTATTTTTGGATCTCCATGTTGGAGTATTAACAGATCAAGGAAGAAATTTTTAGAGTAATTTAATCAAAAGTCTAGCAAAACGATTTAGAATCAGACAATTCAAAACTACAGCATTTCACCCCCAATCGAACGAATCAATAGAAAGATCAAACCATGTACTAGGAGAATATTTGAAGCAATTTATTGAGAAGAATTCAGAATGGGATGACTGGCTAGAATTAACCATGTTTTCATATAATACCAGTATGCATGAAGGTACTAAATGTACACCACTAAGTGGTCCGAAACCACACAAATTTGAAAATCAGTATACAGGCCCGCATCAAGTCCTAGACATTTTTCAAAACGGAAATGTCAAAATTTCAATTAAAAATAAACCAAAAGTTGTTTACATAATGGAATTCAAATTCGGTGGATTTCTTATCACCCTTTTCCTTTTTGCCGAAACAACCTATGCCATTGAGGGATATGATTGTGGAACGCACCAGTCAAATATAACTACAATATCACTTTTGGAGGTAGCAGTTGAGCGAATTTACTTGCACCCATATTATTCAATTTAAAGTTGAGATAGAACGCACAGTTACGTACTGCGGCATGCACTCACATAATTCTAAAGTTCTTAATGGCCATAAAAAATATTTAGAAACAATTTTGAGAGATCAATGTAGTACTATACATTTAACAGGTATACTTAACGTAGGAACAGGCGCACCAATAAGAGATTTAAAAGTAAATGAAACATCAAGCCATGAAAAATTATATGGAGGTTCATTAAAAAATTATGGTGCCTGCTCAGGGATATTTTATTTAGATGCATAAAGTAGTTGGGACAATGTTTTCATAGAAGCTACTTACACAATCACATTACAAGAATACTATGCAAGAATAAATCTTAATACAGACAAAATATATTTTAATTCAGGAAGAGTGTGTACTTTAAGAAGCGGCAACTGTTTTGATATTGAAGGTGGACATACATTTTGGGATTAATTACCAGCAGACGTTTGTAACTCAAGAAAATACGATGTTTTATATGAGGGAACCGCAAATAAAACTTATAGTATTAATAATAACACCCAAGATTCCGAAACTCTGTATTCATTGACCACTGACGATATAACATTCATTTTGGCTGAAAAATCAAAAAAAATTAGTATGTGCATATACGTTAATCCTTACAGAACATCCGAAGTTGTTAATATTGGAAACAAAACGAGGCTAGTCATTTTGACAGAAAAATTCGAATGTCCGCGTCGAAAATATGGATATGTTTACCTATATAAATTCTAAATTTATCTACGTGGAACGTCACGTACGCTAATTCTTGCCTAAAGTACTGCTGAAGGAGGAAATGCGTGTGGGGGCTCCCACCACATTCCCCTTTATCTTCGTACTGGCTCGACGCCGAGAGGGCGTGGGGGGTTGGGTAGAGGGGCTCCTCTTCCAAAACTCACGCAATAGATCTGGAACCCCAGAGGTGAAGGATCGACTAGGCGTTCTCCAAATTAATAGAGGGGCTCCTCTTTAATTTGGCGAACGGAAAGGGAGGATTGTAATGTCTACGGGGGCTCCCGTGACGTTGCAAGCCGTGTTCCGCTAGTTCTCTCTCGTTCGTTCTTGGCTGGGGGAAATCAATATATGGGCTCCTGTCTGATCCTCCTCCACCCCAGAAAAGTAGACTCAACCCTTCCCCTTGAGGGATTTGTTGACATAAAAACAGACCATGAGTAGGGGGGTGGCGTCTCTAGTGCTTCTAATTAGTTTCCTTTATTAATTATAAATATTCAGGACTTTACGTCCAAAAAATTCACTAAGAAAGATTAAATAGTTGAAATAGAATTTATAGGAAATTTAAGAGATAGCGAATTCGGAAAGATTGAAATCTGCGCGTAATTAACAAAAGAAAAACAACTGTATTTTGCAGGTTTTACCGAAACCGATTTGATGGGCCTACGTCCAAGCGATGCTTATTGGAAAATATCTACAGGCCCAGTACTCAGCGGAAGAAATACGCGCAATTTATTGTTTTTTTTGTTCAGGCAATGCCACGTTTATTATTTTCATTGTTCAAGGAAAGATACTCCTTTTTATATTCTTTTCCTCGTGTTTAAATTCTGGTTTAAGGATTGTACTTACCTTTTCTTATATTACTCTTTGTTGTATTTAACATCTATTATTTTGATTAGAATATTCTTCTGGTTAATTTGTTTATTACATCCTGCATTTGTCACTGACTACACCTGATCCCTAGCCTGTAAGAAGTATTTTATTAAATTTAACTGTCAGACAGGAGGCAAGGAGTTTATTATACATATTAAAATCTAGTACAAATAAAATCAGCCAGCAGGCAGCTGTGTTTTTGCATTTGCTTTCTCACGATAGTTTTTAGCTAGTAACACGTTCCAGTCATCGCTGGGGCGAACATTCTGTTGTTTTGAGGTTATGGTTATGCTTATCAAGATACTATATCAAAAACTTCAATTAAAATCATTGATCTCTGTAATGAAATCCTTGAAACATATTCATGGGAAAATACTCTTAGAAATATTACACAACTCGAAAACGAATCTTCTAAACAAATACTAAAAATAGAAAGAGCATTTAAAGAATATATATCTGCTTTAGAATCTGTAATATCCCGTTTAACAAGAAATTTTTCTTTGGATTTTGAGTATCTAAATGGATTAAAAACTGAATTCAATAACGAAAATGAAGCGAATAATCCTTTTAAAAATATGTGTTTTGAGCAATACCGGGAGAGAGGTTAAGGTTTCAGAACTTCACTTTACGGAGAATAGCTTACAGAGAACAACAAGAATTCTAAAGAAATTAGAACACCTTTAATTAATAGAAATACTTTTTTTATTGATTAAATCCGTGGTCAAGCAAATTAAAATCACAATCACACACAATGCGAGCTATGTCCTTTGTAATTGAGTCTTTGCTTTTTTCAGTTTTTTCTGGTGATTTCGCACCACGCAACACACACATAATACAATTTAGAGCAGACCTTTTGAGAGATACAATGAGGTGAACCTTTAAGAACAAAACCTTGAGAAAACGCGAAATTGCGTGAGACAATAGTCTTACATTTACTGAGGAAATTTTAACATTGAACCACGTGTTGAGAGACGCGACCGGCGAGCAGCTGAGAAGTTGGCCACCGAGAGGTTCTGCCGCCACACGCTTCCCCAACACGTCACTTCATTTTTCCGGTAATATTTGAACTGGCAACTGGCCTCGAGTCTGAACACACTCCCCCCCGTCGGCAACGAAGTTGTCAAGCGTGTAGAAGGCGAATGCTAATGGTGAGTCATTCCTGGAGATGAGAAGCACTGCCAGCTTCGTGATTGGCCGCTTGAGAGTAGAGTTAGCCGTCCTGATGGTGACCACCCTGGTGAGTCCGTCCGCTCCGGGATGCAATTCCATGACCCTAGTCAAGGACAATTTTGCAGGCGGAAAGCCTGAACCCTTTGTTGAATAAGTTGCCACCTGAACAACCTTGAGCTTGGCACATCCATCAGAGAAGGTTCCGGTATCGAAGTAAGCGGTTCCCCGATAAGAAAATGCCCTAATGTGAGTGCTGACAAGTCGTCTGTGTCCTCCGATTTGGGTTCCAAATTCGTGAGTTGAGGACCGCTTCAACCTGAGCTAGAAGAGTCGTAAATTCTTCGTAGGTCAGCATTGTTTCACCAACCGTCCTTTTGAGATGATACTTGACAGATTTGACGGCGGCCTCCCTCTTACCACCCATGTGTGGATCAGAGGGGGGGGGGGGTACAGTTCTATGAGGTGCCGTCGTTAACCAGAAGTTAAGATAATGCCCTTGATTCGTGAGTTCTGGCCTTGAAAAGTTGCTGGAGAGCCTTGCCCGCTCCAATGATGATATTGACCTTATTTGGGATAGAGTAGTCAGGATCAGCTAGTTGAAGACCTTGGAGGTAGGGCCAATGGTAAGGCGAGGTAGGGGTAGTGGGAAGTCTAGGAGTCAATTTAGTGAGAACATAGGCATTGATCGAGGGGGAAGAAACTAAAGATTTTCGTGTACACCTAATACAATAATTCAGGATAATTCACGGTAATTCACAGTAATTCAGGATAATTCACAGTAATTCACAGTAATTCAGGATAAAGAAAAGAAAAAGAAGGTTAAAAAGGTTATGTAATAATAAAAGCTGAAGAATTAAGTGGAAAATACAAGTTTTTTAATACCTTTAATGATATTTTCATTGTAATGTGGTTCAACACTATTTAAAGCGAACGGACTAATAGATAACGAACAAACATAACATTTTATATTAATAGTTGAGTAAGTAACATTAACATTGTTTGTACTTAAAGTTTTCCATTCAATGAAACACCAAGGTAAACAAGAACATAGAATACCTTTTGAGTTTTTTTAGGTGGTTTAATTTGTGCTGTAGAAGTGGAATAATTTACTTGTTTCTCTTTACCTTTGGCATAAGTGAACAAGATTATTCTACCTATAATAATTTTTTTACTTTTTTTATTAGCAAATGCACACTAATTTCCCAAGGCGATATGTTCATTTATAATTAAGTCGTTATTGGAAAAGGAAATATCATTTTTAATCGAGTTTTTGTCTTTAGTTAAGACTTTGTTGCTTTCAGTTAGAGCATTTTTGACTCTATGCAATCTGTCACTGCTCAATTTATTGTAACCGTTAAAAAGTAACCAGCATAATGTGGATTTCCTAATTATGACAGATTTTTTATTGGAATTAGTATAATACACAAACGGTCCATTTGGTGATATTTTGGTTTCGCACTCAGTTTCTTCATTAAGTCGAGCTTCATTCTCTAATATCACAGATAAATCTTCTATAATTGCGTCCTCTTGCTGAACATTTTCATCTTCCTCTTCACTTTTGGAAATTAAAAATGTCTCACAATCTATCTCAGATTCTTAATCTTTATACCAAGATCGGAAGCTATTTGAATAGCTTCTTGTCGCGATCGTGATACAATATTTAGAATCTCATTTTTGTTTGGTAGCAGTTCCTGTCGAAGAGTATTAGCTATTTGTAAACCGTGTTGTACTCTTTTCTCTGCACGAGGAAAATTAAATTCCTTTTCGGTTAATTTTTCGAATTTGCATTTGGAATTGAATTCTTTTATTTCGTTGCGTGAATTC
Source organism: Ganaspis brasiliensis (assembly GCA_037103525.1). NCBI lineage: Eukaryota > Metazoa > Arthropoda > Insecta > Hymenoptera > Figitidae > Ganaspis > Ganaspis brasiliensis. Next base: position 419,802 of record JAZKLR010000107.1, read on the forward strand.
TAACATATTAAAATTTATAACTGTAGATTGTGTTGAAGTCATCGATCTTGCAGTGCGGAAAAAGTTTTCACATGGCTAGCTACCAAATAGCTATAGAAGAAAGAGTTGTGGTAAATTTTTATCTCGAAAATAATTAATAGCTTTTATCAAAGCATGTGCATTAAGTTCAATACAATCATAAGCGTTAGAGGCAATGAAATTCTTTGTGATACTGTATTTTTTCAACTAACCACTGTTTTCAAATTCGTAGAAAAAAAACACTTCTCCAAATTAAATTTACGCCATTGTTCCTTCAGTGGACGGTATAGTTTTCAGTACACTGATCACTCCTTGGTTGCAAATTTTTTCGACGGCTCGAAAATTCATTTTGTCAACTCTGTTGATGTCAGAAAAAGTCAGACCATGATCTTCTTTGGGTTTTTCGTCAATCATTATAATTAAGTGCGTAGAGGATATTACATGATTTCCGATTGTCAAAAGAATGGAAGGTTTTAAAAATACATTGCGGACTTTTGTTCCAATGTGATGTGTATCCTGAACGTAAATAGGTGAATCATCATCTAAAGATTGAATAAACCAACCAGTCCACTCAGGAGGTACACTTGGTGATGGAACAAAAGATTCGCATTTCATAGATCTCAGTAGTCGTGTATCACCGTCAGATGAAAACCCTTTCAAAATAATGCCTTCAGATTTTGATTGATCTTGCATCCATGATCATCAAATTTGTACTTGACTTGAAGTAAATCGATTATTCGTTCCAGAGCATGCTAAACAAAATGCTTCAACGCCTTCTTGAAGTAGCTGAGCCATAATGACGTACGAATAGTTAGATATTCTAGCAGTAGCAAAAAATTCTGTTATTTTTTCGGCTGATGACGCTTCGTATGATCCAATAATTGGGATTCCATCACTATTAAATGGCAACCCGAAACCAACTACATCATTGTAATTTGGATCATATTGAGTCCGACCAGTTATCCTCGTCGCATCTTCACTAATCCAAACTACCAGTGGAAGGCACCTTTCTGTTAGATACATTTTTAACTCGTGGAATCGAAATTCTCCCTCTCTAATTGGCGAATTAAAATTTTCAATACAACTGCCAATTGTTCTTATTGAAGGAAGAGAATCCGGTAAGTTACTTTGTAGAGTTTCATATAAGGACCTTCCTCAAAAAATGTATATGTTAGACGCAAATAGTTTCACGGATTCTTTATACCTTCGACAAGCTTTATGTCATTGCATATTAACATCAGCTGTATCAATCAAGTGTCGTATAAAATTGCTTATATTAACAATTGGTTTAGTCTCTTTTTTGGTATCCAGCTTTTCTTCGATATAATTTGAAAGAGATTCTTCAAGATCTCTATTTTTTCTAATTATTGTTTCCACTTAATTCAAAATAGGGAAGTAATTTGTAATAAGAGTTTGATTAGCTTGATCACGATGAAGAGCCCTATTTCGCCTTGCAGCTCTGGAATACTTAGTCAATTGCCATTTAGATTTGGTCACAGAATTTGAAACGTCCTCAGGGTGGAGCTTGTCATCAGACCGAAGAATCTCAGCTCCATCTAATTCTTCGTTTTCTGAAATAATAAAAAAAAATGTATACACTGGAAAAATAAAAGGTAAAATTTGCTTTTTATTTCGGTAATTTCTGACAAATTGCCAAATCAATGCACATTTAGCAATTTTTACAGAAAATAGTGTCTATTTCTGACGGGTCACTATGGTAACAAATAAGTTACATGTATTTGTTATCATAGTAAACCTTCAAAAATTAAATTTTTTTCGGAAAAAATTGCTTAATATTAATTGCTTTCGTAATTCAGCAGAAATTACCTTAGTAAAAAGCAGATTTTACCTTTTATTTTTTTCAGTGTATATCGCAAAAAAATTAAATATAAAATAAAATAAAAATAATACATATATATATATATATATATATAAATTAATTTCAAAAATAATAACCGCAAAATTTGTTTCCAAATCTCTGTCTAATTATTTACGATCAAGTTCACATTCTTCCAAATCAAGAGTATCTTGCTCAGACAGTCCTTCAACTTGTTTTTCAGTTTCAGGCGTTTTTCTTTGTTTTTCAGAATGAGTTTTCATTAGCATTTCTTTAATACTGCGTTCCTTGCTTCCTTTTTTCGGGTTGTCTTTTAATGAATAATGTACCAACTTTAAATGTTTTTTATAGTTGGATAAAATCCATCGACCTTTTGATTTAATAACTTTAGACATATGATTACAAAAAATGCATTCTATTTCAGCATTCATTGACGTTTTACTTCCATTATTTGGAGAATCAAAAGAATCACCAAGTTTTATGTTAACTTTGAGATCTTTGAACTTTTCATTCTGAATTTCCGTTAGTTCGATTTTTTTATCAATCAAAAATGTTTTTATGTGGGTTTTGATCGATTTTTGAAATAATTTGCGGTCATTATCCAAATTCGAATGCAGCGAGACGTTTGATATTTTCTTTAAAGATGATTGTCTCGTTTTCGACTGACTTTTCGTGTTAGTTTCAAAATCTAATTGTTTCAATTTCTTCTTGCAGTAATCAGCTACAGCCAAAAGCATTAGTTTATGTCCAGGAAGTAACTTAAATTTTTCTGGAAATTTAGCATACACTCCGTAATATTCTTCGGCAGGTTTATTTTTGTCAAGAAGTTCTTCAACATCAGAGCGGGTGAATGTTTCTATTTCAGCTATGTGGCTTTCATCAAAAGAACTCATTGATAAAACATTATCAAATCCTGTTATGGACAATAAATTTTTTAAATGAATAGGAAATTGAATTTTCATATCATTTTCCGTGTGAGTCCACCGCTCAGAGTCCAACTTTGTTACACCCTGAAAACATATACTTATCAGTTTTTTATGATTGATGGAAAGTGAAATTAAATTATTTGGTATTTCCTATTATTATTATTAATTTTCGGTATTCAAATTATCAGCCCTAATATTACTCTAAACTAATAATTACACAGGGAAAACAATTATAAACAAAAAAGTAGGTTCAATGGACAATTTTTTTTCTACTTGACAAATAATTAGTTTTTTGTTTTTAAGACAAATAATTTTTCTTTTGCAAAAACGTAGGATTAATTTAGTTCAATTGAGTAAATGTAGTTTAGGTGTTTTGTAAGTATGTATACAATGGTTAAAATTTGAATCATATTTGTAATTATTTTAATTCACATTAGTATTTTTGATCTTTTTTAAAACAATAGTATTTCTATAATAAAAAACGAAATTTTCTTTATAATGTTACAATTTGTTCATAGTAATAACACAGCCACACAAAAAAATAAAGTTCCCTAACCTGGGTAAGAGACACACATTTTTCTATGTATTTTGATGCGCTGAATCCGAATCCGTCATCAGAATTGGTCCATCAGGTCAAGTTTTGACCCTAACCTCAAAATTAATAAAATGGCATTTTGAACATTAGAATTTGAACTCGACTTAACTTTAATACATGCCTAGGACCAATAGAAAGCTTGAATTATTACCTTTCAAATGCCTTTTTAGAAATTCTTCTGCGATGATTTTTAACGAAGTTATGATGTTTTACTTAAAATATTACTTTTTTCCATATGTTAAAAACACATCAATCATTGATGTGTTATTGTATAATGGAAAAAAATGATTTTAAGTAAAACATCATAACTTCGTTAAAAATCATCGTAGAAAAATTTCTAAAAAGGCATTTTAAAGGTAATAATTCGAGCTTTCTATTGGTCCTAGGCATGTATTAAAGTTAAGTCGAGTTCAAATTCTAATGTTCAAAAAGTGTCATTTTATCAATTTTGAGGTTAGGGTCAAAACTTGATCTGATGGACCAATTCTGATGACGGAATCAGATTCAGCGCATCAAAATACATAGAAAAATGTAAGTCTGTTACCCAGGTCAGAAAACTTTATTTTCTTTGTGTGGCTGTGTAATTATTGTCAACGAAAAGTTGCAGACTGAGTAAATGTGAGTAATAATATAATTTATATTTGTTTTTGTTTCCTAACCAGGTGCATGAAATCGTTTTAACTGTTCGTTTAAAACGTTAAAAATTATAATAATTCTTATAACGCATGGAATTTTTGCTATAATAATTAAAAATATTCCCAGTAGAATTAGAAAGTTTTATTTAATTAAAAAAAAAGTTAAAAGTATAAATAATTAAAGAAATAGACACAAATGTATTCCTAACCTGAAAATAGATTTGAAGGTGTATAATGATCAAAGAGAAAGTACACGTGAAACATAAAACTTACCTCCATATTGGCCTCGACGAATTCTTTAATATCGATTTAATATTGATTTCTATTTATAATATTTAATATTTATAACTTCATAAATATTAAGTTGCATGTTTACGCAGAAAAACATTGAGAAAAACTAAAATATTCGAAGTTTGTTCAATCCAAAGATTATAGACAATGAACACTTTTGACATTATATTCAGGATTCCAAACTTTGCAAATTTGATATCATTACTTTCGCAAACGCAAGTGTGCATGGTTTCTGCTCGTGCTGTCAGACATCGAAATGCGCGCGATTATAAAATTATTTTTTTCAAAAAACATATTTTAAATTGTTGACCAAAACTATCGGTCTTTGATATAATTCAGGATAATTCTGGTAATTCAAAAAATTATTTATGACAATTCACTGTAATTCATTGTAATTCACTGTGATTCAGTGGCGGATCCAGACAAGTTTTTTGGAAGGGGTATTGCATGAGAGAGAAAGGGATAGCACTATAGTGCTATCTCTCTCACTTTCATTGTTAAATATGAGGCTTTTGGGGGAGGCCAAGCACCCGTGGCCCCCCCTGGATCCGCCAATGCTGTGATTCAGGATAATTCGAGATAATTCAGGATAATTCAGGTAATTTAGAATAATTCAGGATAATTCAGGATAACTCAACACAAGTGTACACCATAATTCATAAGTTTCTTCTCCCTCGGCATTGATAAATATGGAGTGTGAGGAGTAGATAGATTTAATAGTGAGAAAAACTACCCCTCGTGTGTTACCTGAGTGAGTAGCCCTAATCCCAGTGATTTCGATGATCGAGCGTTGCTTTTGGAGATTGTGATGATGCACCTTGCTCTCTGAGTTAAAAGAGAGCTCAGATCCTGGATCAATGAGCATGCGTACTGGGTGAAAAGTTCCTTGAGATGAGATGAGTAGAGCCCGAGAAGTTGCCAAGAGAACCGTCTGCCTTGAGTGAATTGGGCTCTTGTGGTGAGAAATTCCTGATGGTCAATCCGCATTGGATGAATGAGCACCGGATTGAGAGGCTCCTTGAGATTCTAAAGATTCTTGATGGTGAGAGGGTCCTTGATTGGGAGCAGCTCCTTGATCCCTTGATGAGCTTATCCCGTCCGGCTGATGGATCATAGTGTGATGTTTTCCGCCACACTTGTTGCACCTTTTTTTAAACTGGCACGCCTTTGCGCTGTGCCGACCAAGACAAAGCAGAGGTTCTTCTGAATGACAAGCTCCCTGCGAGCCTTAAGAGACAAGTTCCTGAATTTGTCGCAAACGACAATATAATGGTTGTCTCCATAGGATGAGCAGTTTTGCCCCGGGTCTGATGATCGAGTGGCACTTGAGTAAGCCTTAGAGGAGGAGAGCCTTGGTGGTACCTTGGGTTGAGCCTTTGTCGGAGCGGGTTAAGATCGTACCGACTGAGAATATGAGGAGATGTTTTTCATCGCCCTAGCCCGCCAAGTGAGAAAATCCTTTAGTTGCTTGAATGTGGGAGGTTCTGTCCTGGATCCCAATTTATTCTCCCACCCTTCTCTTGTGTATGAATCCTGCCTTCGAGTAACATGATGCACCAGCACCATGTCTCATTTATCGATAGGAGCTCTAAGAACCTTAAGGCGTTGAGTGCCTCCGTGGCCTGACTGAGGAGAGAGTTCAGCCCGTCTGAGTTCCTGGATGAGATCACCGTGGTTGAGAAGAGTTGGTCCAACTGCGAGATCAGGAGCCTTTTGTTATCGTACCGACCCACAATTGTTTCCCACGCCGCAGCGAATGCATCCCGGAAGAGGGAGATGCTAGAGATGAGCCTTGCTGCCTCTCCCTTGAGGTTGGTTCTTAAATAGTGCATTCGCTCGACATTAGAGATGTCCATATTGTCGATTACCATCGACGTAAACAAATCCTTAAAGGAGTGCCACCCTTAATAGTACCCAGAAAATGTAGGGACAGAAATGTCCGGTAGGGTCCGCCTAGATGGACCCTGAGCAGTGGCAACAGGTGGAGCGCGCGCTGCTTCCTTGGCCATGTGTTGCAATTGCAGCACTAGAGTTTTTGCATCGATGTATGCATTAAAACCCCGGTCATAAACTTCCCCTAGCACGTAGGGGTGATTGAGGAACTTGGCTGAGCAACCGTCTGTAAGCTGATCTTGAGCGCGAGAGAACTGTGCCCAGTGTTCTTGAAGAGCGTCGGCCGTGATTTGCAGAAACACTGGATCCTTGGGCATGTCCCCCCCTTTTGCCTCATTGAGTGTATCCGTAAAAAACTGTAAACGAGTTAATTGAGCTGCGACCTTGAGTTCTACCTTAGCCGAAGAGCTGGCATACTCGCGCCGTTTTGAACCACCCTCCTTCACTGAGGGCTGGTCTAATTTATCCGACTTTGTCAAATTCGCCCGAGAGGGAACCTTTAGGCTCGGTCCTGCCTTGTCCTCCTTGTCATCTGCCTAATTTAAAGGGTTCTCCTTATCCGGATTATCCGAAGCCGGTTTGCCCTTTGACTCGGTTTTTTCAAGTACCGGAACATCCTTGAATTTTTCGTCGTCGCTTCCCGAGTGACCGCCCGCGGTAAACATCTCTCAACTGTCAGTTTACACGGGGAGAGAGAAATGAGAACGAAGCGACAAGCGAAAGAGAGAAAACTAGAGACCGCTTAAAGAGTCGAGTCGAAGGAGAAAGGTGGCTCGGAGAGAGAAAAGGACCTAGAGAGAAGTGTCCGTGTGGACACTTCTGGTCGCAGTGTCTGGCTCGCAGTGAGAGAGAGAATCCAAGAGAGAAAAGGTTACGAGCACTGCAGTATAGCACACCGCGTGTCTCTGGCAGCGCGAGAGTGAGAGAGTCCGAGAGTGTGAGGTCGCGAACACTGCCGGGCACCGCCGATGGTGAGCGAAGGCGAAGAGAATGAAGACGCCGTGAGAAAAATAGCGAACACTGAAAGTTACCGCCAGCTGTGCACGTATTCAACACTATTTGGAGATTTTCCTTCACTATGAGTCCGTCTTTAGGTGGGAAGGAAGCACTGGCCACAGAATTTGAACTTGATATTTTTCCCTGTAAATTCTCGCGCACTATTTTCAACCTTCTATCCGGCTCGAAGGACCAAATGTTTTGAGCAATACCGGGAGAGAGGAAAAGTTTTGAGAATTTTACTTTACGGAGTTACTTACTTTTATTTACTTTTTCCAAATAAGAAATTTCTTACTAAAATTGATCCCTTTATCTTTACTCCAAAAATAAAATTATCATTAAACGAAGTATCTCCCCTTTTGTCAAATACATTAATAATAAAAAAACAAACGCTTAATTTAATCTTTGCAGAGTTTCAATATAAGCAAGACATGCAATTGTTAATGTTTGAGTATCTTGTAATGTCACAAAATTTAAAAACTGGAAACATTGAACAAACAAAAAATCATCTTAAAACAATATCATATTTTATAATTATATCAATTATAATTATTTTTTTAATTTTGACTACCATAATCCTTCGTATTTATAAAAATTTTAATTTAATTAAATCTTTGCCTATTCAGCCAACATATGTAGCAAGTACTTTCCGCCTTAATCCTCCACAGCAATTGAAACGCGTTGTTCAAAATACTAACCTTTCAACTCTGTTCGAAGAAGTTGTATAACATCAACTTAAACATTTTAATGCTTCGTGCAAAAAAAAACAATTAATTAAATTTAGTATATTAAATTTAACCATTTACTAAACATTATATTTACGAATAAAAATTATACACCTTGTATTCGCTCATAAATAAATTTTCTATTTTTATATATCCTGTTTAGATTTATAGATTATCAAGTCAATGTATCTCTAAATTAATGATTACATCAGATAATCATAAGATTTCATAAAATTTATTAAACATAAAAATGGGGCAAATAAAAATCTAGTATTTAAAATTTATATTCTACTCTATAAAAATACTATATTTCTCTTATTAAGGAAATTGGTGTAACAAAATTTGACAATAAGGCAAATTTTTCTTTTTTTTTTATATAAAATAGTTATATTTTTCCTTATAATATAAACATTTGGAATAAGTAATACATATTTTAGTATATTTAATTAAAAACTTTGTTATAAAAATTTATTATTAAATATAAAAATATAAATTTAATTGTATTTTAAATATTTATAAATTTACTTAATAACCATTTATACAATAAAGTTCGTAAAGTCAAAATCTAATCTATTCTTGCATGTCATATAAAATCATTGTCATTTATATTTAAGAGAGGTAGATCAACCATTGGTTCAATGATGTAATGGCACTGGAAATAAATAAATAAAAATCACTATTTAATTTAATTATACTTAATTTTTTTTTAATTATTAAAAATTCTTATCTCAATTATTTCAAGATTTGAGACACAAAACTGTCGTCCTTCCCAAATAAATGGATTGCTCGCTAGATCGCCTCTTCTTAAATGTTGTCGAGCTATTCTTCTAAATCCACCTAAACTGACAATCATCGAAGTACAAATATCAAGGGCATTAAGTACAGAGTTCCATCAGACCCCCGGACTCGACTTCGAGTCACTTGACGAAAAGTACTGGCCGAAGTATATTGTCTCTGCAAATATCCAATCTAAAAAATATGTAATACAATTTTTTATTAATTATACCCGTTTTCAAAACTTCTATTGAAATGATTTCTTTATTGAATTAAGAACAAACTATAGTCTTCAAAATTTTTATCAATATAAATATTAATTTTTCCAGAAAAAAAAAATTCTAACTTCTTATAGTAAATTTAGTCAACTTTAAAAAAAAACAATTCGAAAATAGCAAAAATAATTGAAATATGTAAAAAATAATTTAATAATGACAAAAATAATTTAATTTGAAAATAGAGTTGTAAATGGAAAAACCAATTGAAAAATTCATTAAAAATAAAAAATGATGACAAAAATTGAAACGAAATAATTAAAATTTGAAGTAAATAATTGAAAACTGATCTTCAAAAGTTAATGAGTTCATGACAATAAAAAAAAATTGAATATAATAATTGCAATTTGTAAAAATAATTCTTAAATGGCAAACATAACAAAAATATGAATAAAATATTTAAAAAATAACAAAAATAAATTAAAAATAACGAAAGTGAATTTAACTTGTACAGAAAATTTGGATATTCCTGACAATAATTTGAAGATTGAAGAACACAATTGAAATTCACAAAAAAAATAATTGAAAAGTTTCAAAAATAATTGAAATTACAAGAAGATAATTGAACAATAACAAAAATAATTGAAAAAAAAAATAATAATAGATAACTGGTGCATAAAATTATAAATTTAAAGACAATACGTGAAAAATTGACCAAACAATTGAAATCTTAGAAAACTGATTGAATAATGACATAAATAATTAAAAGTTGGTGTATAAATAAAAATTTATAGAAAACAATTGAAGTCTGAAGAAACTAATTGAAATTTGTTGAAAATAACTGAAAAAAAATGTAAAAATTTAATAAAAATAAAAATAATAAAAATAACAAAGAATATGTTTGAAATTTGTAGAAAATAATTGAAAACTAATAAATTTAAAAATTCATGTCAATATTAAGCTGTGATTGATGTGATAGATATTAAGTATTGCTGTGTATTGAAAACTTTGTCTGGAGTTTTCCTATTAAGTGATGTGCAAAAGTGGACAGTAAAGTGAAAGTTCTGTCATCTGTGACTTTTTATCTACCAAATTATTGGTCTTTTTTGATTTATAATAATCTGCCAGATTTTTGCCAGTTATGCCGGGGGACTTTGAATCTTTGTGCAAGTCAATTGAGGCCTTCTCGAAGAATATTCAAAAGCTCACGTCTTTTCACACGGGTTTAACCCAGGAGGTGCAGCGCTTGAAAGAGTTACATAGCAATGATTCCGTACAAATTTCTGATTGCAAATTGGGAATAGAATCTTTGGAAAGAAAACTTTCGTACTACGAACAGCAAGATAGAGACAAAAATTTGATTATCTATATTGTCCCTGACACTGAGGTATACAACAAAGACCTTGAAGTGTTGACGGAAAATATTTTCAAAGAGACTGAATTAACTTCCGACAACTTGAATTGGGAATCTCAAATGACACATCAAAAGAGGAAAGAGAAGAATACAAGAAGCTCTACAATTACACAAAAAACTTAGAGATTCTGGATATGAGGCGTACCCCAAGAGAAAAATCATTTATATAAACAATAAACCTGTGAACCTGAATGAAATTGAATCTCTTTTAAACAAAAACACAAAGCAACAAGAGCCAAAACAAAATTCTCAAACTTTATTAAACACGCCTACCAACACACAAGCTGTCACAAACAATAATGGTGAGCTAAACAAGACTCGTGGTCGCCCCAGGAAGGAAAATGCAAAAAGATTTAATAACTTGACTTCTAAACGCCTGGAAATATATTTTATCAAGGAAGATGACTCAACTAGAAAATCTACTCGCCTTTCGCAACTGGCTGCCAATAATGTTACTGCAACCAAAGAATCTTCAAGTGCCTCCAATAGTGAAGCTGGTGAATTGAAATAGCAACTAAACATAGGGAAAATCTGTTTTTGGAACTCGCATGGAATTGATAATTTACCTGAGTTAGAACAAGTTGTAGAGATGGAGGATATTGTGTGCGTGTCTGAAACTTGGATTGCATCGGATGTCATAGCACTGCCTGGATTTCTTCAGAGTAACAAGAACATACACATCCTAGCGAAAAGAAGCAGCTTGTATGGTAGAGCGAGTGGTGGACTGCTAATATGCTATAGTGATAAGTACACCGAGACACATAAATGCTGTCCTTCCGGTTAAATGTACAATTTTGAAAGTCGCGGCGCATCTATCGCCGTGTGATTAGTTTGTGGCATCCAACAAGTAACCGAATAAAAATAAATAAAGTGACATAACCCGAAAGAACGTTTAAGTTGAAAATGAAAAATTATAAGGATTTATATGAAAAACGATTTCCAAAAATTATTCAAAATAAAGGTAATTTTTCATCTACTTTAAATTCAGACTTAAAGTTAAAATCCTTAAAACCTAATAAAAATGTTCAAATTTATAAATTTGGTAAATTAATAATTTAAATAGCATAACAGATGTCTACAAAAGTCCAAGGGTTAATTCTTAAAAACTTTTTAAGAAATATTTCTAGATTTTTGTTAATTATTCTAAGATGCTAAATCCTTATTATATAATAAATCAAATAAATCAAATAATTTTCAGAAAATATTGAAAAACAAAGTTAATTTGTCATCGAATATACATAATAAATAAAATAATTTTCAGAAAATATTGAAAAGCAAAGTTAATTTGTCATCGAATATAAATTTCGACTAAAAATTAAGCTTCATAGAACCTAATAAAACTTGTTTAATCCATAATAGTAAATTAACAATCTAAACAGCGTAACAGATTTCTAAAAAAGTTTTTACAAACATTTTTTAGATTTTTATTAATTATTATTCACAAATTTTAAAACCTTATTTAAATAAAAACAAGAGAGAATGCAACAGAAATTATTATCTAAATACGTTCAATAAATTAACTAAGTTAACATAAAAGTTTTCTGAAAAGGTCCCACGATTGGTATAAAAAACGATTTTCTTAAATTATTCAAAATAAAGTTAGTTTTTCAACAATTTTAAATTGAGACTTTAAAAAATAAAATTCAGAGAATGTAGAGAAAAGTTTAAATGCATAATTTAAGTAAATTAACAATCTAAACAGCATAGCGGTGTTATAAAAAAAGTCCTAGGATTTAATCGTCAAATATTTTTAGGAAAAGTTTTTAAACTTTGATATGAGAATACGAACTTTGACTAAAAGTGGTTCCCTAACCTATGACCACTTGGAGCACATGCCTATACAAGTTTACTGTATTTACCTATTATTGACAATAAATATTAATATTCGACCTTTATTTTAATTCTGGACTCTTTCGCTGTTTTATATAAGAGTCAGTAAAACTTGTTGGAAGGCTTTGTCATTTTAAACTGTACTCGGTTTCCTAACCTAAAAGTGTCTATTCCATGATGTCGACTGAAAAGTGTTTTAAGTGTGGGAAAAGTGCTAACGAGCCTGTCAAATGCTCCAAATGCAAAGCTGCCTACCACCTTAGTTGTTCTCAACTAGTTGGTACTCTTTCTGATGGATCATTTTCTAAATGCTGTAAATCTCGCTCACAATCGCCCTTACCTCCGTCGACTAGTAATTATTCCTTAATGGCAGCTATTACGGACCTCAAGACCTCTATGACTATGAGATTCGATGATATGGAAACAACTCTAAGGAATATTGCTAAACGTGTTGACAACAATGAGACAGCAGTTCAGGATATATCTGGAAGACTGAATGTTGTAGAGGGTAAGCTTAATGAATTGGAAAAAAACAAATCTGAAACGTTAAATGAGTCCTTGTTTGCACGTAAATGTTTTGCTGAAGTGGAGAATTGACTGGTGAAGAGGAAAAACCTTGTCCTATACGGTTACCCAGAGCATGATCCAGGTGCCGTCTCAACAACTAATGATTCCACAACTTTAAGCATGGAAATAACTAATTTATTCAAAGATTTTGTTACTCCTTGTCATGTAGAAATGACCTGTATCTCACTCTGGATCGCACGAGGATGGAGGTCTCAGAAATTGCGGAGGTGAAGAGCGAAGTCGCTGCTCGTCAACAAAATGGAGAAAATGTGAAAATGGTATTTCGTCGAAGGATTCCCACAGTGTTAGTGAACAAGCCAAAACCCCCGCTGACACAGTAGTCATAAATGGTGACTCACTGTTTGCCGTAGATAAAAGTGTTGTTTTTTTTCCTACCGCATCGAGCATGAATGAGTCTTTGACTCATTCTTCAATTGTGTTTCCTTCTTCGTCCAATGAAGGTGAGAACTCTGTTTTGGTTTCAAGAATTTCAGGCCGCTCTTCTAATAGTCCTTTTTATCCAACGAATAATACTCTTAGCATTTATTATCAAAATGTAAGAGGTCTTCGTCCTAAATTGCCCATGTTGCGAGAATCACTTCAAACTTCTAATTACGATATTTATGTGTTTACCGAAACATGGCTTAATAAATCTTTTAATTCGTCAGAATTGGGCTTTGTAAATTATAATGTATTTCGTCAAGACAGAAATTCTAAAACTAGCAATTGTATGAGAGGGGGAGGCGTTCTGATTGCTCTGCACTCACGATTTCGGGGAAGCATATTAGAATCTAATCTACTTTCGTTGGAAAATATTTTTATTAAATTTAATATAGGCAATAAGTTTTTTATAATTGGCACCTTTTATATGCAGCCAAATGCTACAATTGAACAATTCACTGAAATGTGCTCTATACTAGAAGAAGCCTCACTTTCAATTACAAATGCTTCCCTTCTAGTTTAAGGCGACTTTAACATGCCTTATGCAAATTGGAATTTTGACAATGCGGATGAACTTTCCTGCACTTGCATTTCGGGTTCACTAAGTATGCACAAGAGTATCATTTCTATTTTGACTGATACTCTCGATTACCTAAATTTTAAACAAATTAATACTCTTAAAAACAGGCATAATTCTTTATTAGATCTTATTTTTGTAAATTTTCTTATTCAAGATATGCATTTATGTGATATGCCTTTATTGCCAGTAGATAGCTTTCATCCGCCATTAGTAGTAAATTTTCGTGCTTTTAAAGTTACTTTGACGTCTCACGAAAACAACAATAACACATCATATAGATATAATTTTGCTAAAGCTGACTATATTGCAATAGAAAACTTCCTTTCGGGTATAAACTGGTTCTGTTTAATAAATTCTACTAACACGGATGAAGCTACTAATATTTTTTACTCGTACATTTTTTTAGTTATTGAACTCTTTGTTCCTATTAAATCTATTAAATCATCAGATTTTTTACCTTGGTTCAGCCCTGAACTTAAGAAACTAGTTATTGAAAAGAAAACAGCTCATTTAATTTATAAACGTTCTAAATCTCATAAAGATTATCTGCGTTTTTCTATGCTCAGGGCACAATGTAAGTCTGTATCTAAGAAATGTTATCGTGATCATGTGGTGAAAATTGAATCCTCTGTAATAAATAATCCTAAAGCTTTTTGGAAATTTGTAAACAATTCTAAGAAAGATCAACAGTTGCCGAACACAATGATCAAGGATGATGTTTTTGCGGATAACAGTCATGACATCGCAAACCTGTTTATGAACTATTTCTGTTCTGTCTTTGAAGCTCCTACTATAGGCTCTGATGTTGGTTTATCCTCTTTACACGAATCTAATTGTCTTGTAACACCGGTAATAAATAGGGATGAAATTAAGTCAAAAATTACTAAGCTCGACTCCAGTAAGGGTGCCGGACCGGATGGAATCCCCCCCCCCCCTGTTTCTCAAATCGTGTTGCTCCTCGATTATTGAACCTTTGTTTATTATTTTTAATAAGTCAATTTGTGAAGGAGTTTTTCCTACAGCATGGAAAAAGGGGACTATTGTTCCCATATTTAAAAATGGTCATCGTAATGATGTAAAAAATTATAGACCAATAACGATATTGAATTCTTTTGCAAAAGTCTTTGAGAGTCTTATTTTTGATATATTATATTGCAATCTGTCAAACATATTAATTGAGGAGCAGCATGGTTTTATCAGGGGCAGATCGGTAACCACGAATCTCAGCGTCTTTACTGAATATCTTTTTAAAAATCTAGAATCGGGATATCAGGTGGACGTCATTTATACGGATTTCTCCAAGGCTTTCGATAAGGTAAATCATGAAATACTTTTATCTAAGCTTCTTCTTCCTGACATTCCTTTGTATTTGACAGTATGGATCAAAGATTATTTATCTACATAATAGATCACAGTCAGTTCGGATCGGTAATGTTTATTCCTCCGAATTTACTGCGACTTCTGGAGTTCCTCAGGGCTCACATTTAGGTCCACTTCTTTTTCTCGTTTATATAAATGACGTTCACCGGAATTTCCATTCTTGTGAGGTTCAACTTTTTGCGGATAATTTGAAATTTTATAGATATGTAAAGAATCATTCGGATTGTCTTTAGATTCAATCTGAGCTAAATAATTTAGTGAACTGGAGCGAGAGTAATCTTCTTCCTTTGAATTTAAATAAATGCTCAGTGATGTCTTTTACCAAAAAGAGGATTCTCTTGCTTCATCACTATCGGGCAAATGATACCGATTTAAATAGAGTTGCTCAGATTCGTGACCTTGGGGTAATCTTGACATCGGATCTTACTTTCAACGACCTCATTTCTGTTACTGTTAATAAAGCCATTGCAACTTTAGCTTTTATTAGACGACAAGCATCTGTTTTTCAAAATCCGTTAGCTCTAAAGATACTATTCTATTCTCTTGTGAGACCTATTCTTGAATTTTCTTCCGTTATTTGGCATCCTTACTATAATACAGATATGATACGATTGGAGAGAGTTCAAAAATGTTTTTTGCGCTTCGTTGCTAGACAGAATGGGATTCAGACTGATAGACGAATATTCAGTAGTGAGCAGTTTTAAGAATTGCTTTGTATGCCATCCATTAAATCTAGATTAATGATGGCAGATTTGATATTTCTGTATAAAATAATTCATGGCTTTATAAATTGCTCGGCACTGTTATCACGAATATCCTTTTTTGCGCCTATAAGAGATCTTCGCGAGACAACAAGAGATAACTCTCTCTTTTTTATTCCCTCTACTCGTACAAATTATGGATCTAATTCAGTTGTAAACCGCATTATGTATGACGGAAATAATTTTTGCGAAAATTTAGACTTTTTTACTCATTCTCTCAATCGTTTCATAAATGATTTGCGATTTTTGTTTCAAAAAAACATTGAGAATTCATAATGTGACTACCGTACACCGATCAGTTCAAATTTTTTTGTTAATGTATATTTACTACGAAATATTCTGAATGTATTTAAGGCAACTTGTACCCGTCTATTGAAATGAATAAATAAATAAATAAATAAATAAAATTTTATTATTTTTTCAAAAATTATAAATCCGGATTAAAATAAAAGCCCACAGAATCCTAGAAATGTTATTGAATCAATAATTTCGATAAATTAATAAATTTCATAACATAAATGTTTTGTAAAAAGAACCCAAGATTAATTTATTAAACGATTTTAAGAAAATATTCAAAATTTAACATCATTTTTCATTGATTTGTAATTCAGACATTAAGATAAAATTGTGGGAAGGTCGTAAAACATTATAATTCATAATGTGATGAGTAAATTAAGAATCTTATTAGACTAACATAAATTTAGGGGCACTAGAGAACTTTACGAATTTTTAAATATTGTCTGAAAGTGGCTTTTAAATTGATCGTGAGATCTATTCAGAAAACATTTATGTCATTAGATTTGCTAATTTATTACAATTATATATTCAATAATTTTTATATGATTTTCTGAATTTTTATTTTAACAAGAATTTAACATTTTTGAAGAATTAATAAAAATTTAGAATATTTTTGTAAAAACGTTTTAAGAATCAATCATAGAACTTTTTTTGAAACCTGTTACTCTCCTCAATTTATTAATTTACTAAATTTATAAATTAAAACATTTTTATTAGGTTCTCTGAATTTTAATTTTAAGTCTAAATTCAAAATCGATGAAAAATTAACTTTATTTTTCAATACTTTCCAAATATCATTTTACAAATCAGTTGTAGGTCAACTGTAATATTATTAAGATGGTTAGTTTAATAAAATTATTCATTTTATATTTATTATAAGATTCTCTGAAATTTTAGTTTAATTAAGGATCTAACATTTTTGTATAATTAACAAAAATCTAGAACAGTGTCTTAAAAACATTTTAAAAAATCAATCCTAGAACTTTTTTTAGTAATCTGTTATACTATTTAGATTGTTAATGTATTAAATTTATAGATTTAAACATTTTTATTAGGTTCTATAAATTTAAACTTTAAACGTGAATTTAAAGTCGACGAAAAATTAACTCTACTTTGAGTAATTTCTGAACATCGCCCTAACATTAGTCCTTACATAAAATAATCCTAAAATTGGTCCTGAAATGTCTTAAAATTTCTTCCTGCCCCCACAACCCTTAATAATAAAATGTTCGAGATGTCCAAACTTCTTTAGGTACAATCTCAGGCCTGCATCCAACTGCTTTTGTGGTATCAAATTAAAAAAATAATCAGATCCTTTTTCTTAAAACTCATTTTTTCAATAGATTACTTACTTTTAAAAAAAGAAAAAAAACTTAATTTTCAGTAAAAATAACTTTATCATCATTATTTAATTATTTTGTTAACGTTCTAAAATATTTATTTACAGACTTACCCAATCAGAAGCTTAAAGAAAACAGATTTGACAAAACAAAAGATAATTTAAACAAAAATATCTCTAAAAAATCTCGAGAAGGCTTCTTAAGAGCAAAACTTTAGAAGAATCCAATGCAACAATCGTAGAGAATTATGTAGACATATTAAATCAGAGATTTATTAAAGACGTTTCAGATGCAGCAGATACACAACTTCTAGAAAATGACATCAATTTGTCTAAAATTGAAAAGCATCAGATTGGCTTTTTCCACCACCGAGGGATTCAAAAAGCCACTAGATTCCAAAAAATCGCAATTAAAAATATCAGATTCAATTATAACAATTTTTAGATTGCTTTTTTGTTTATTTCTATACTGGTTAGTTTTTCTAGACATTTTTCGGTGTGGAATAGCATCAAAATGGATTTTTCCACAAACGAAGGATTTCAAAAGCTTCTAGATTTTAAAAATTCGCAATTAAAACATCCAGTTTTGATTAAAAAAATTATTTAGGTCGCATTTTCGTTTATTTTTATTCTGGTTAGTTTTTCTATACTTTTATCGGTGTTGAAAAACATCAGAATAGATTTTTCCATTAGCAAATAATTTAAAAAGCTACTAGATTACAAAAGTGCGAAACTAAAAAATCCAGTTTTGATACAAAAAATTATTTAGGTTGCATTTAGTTTATTTCTATTCTAGTTAATTTTCCTAGACCTTTTTCGGTGTTGAAAAACATCAAAATGAATTTTTCCATTAGCGAGGGATTTAAAAAGCTTCTACATTTTAAAAATTCGCAATTAAAAATTCAGTTATCAATAAAAAAATTACTTAGGTGGTATTTTCGTCTATTTCTATTCTGGTTAGTTTTGCTAGACTTTTTTTAGTGTTGAAAAACTTAAGAATGTATTTTTCCATTAGCGAGGGATATAAAAAGCTACCAGATTAAAAAAATTCGCGATTAGAAAATTCAGTTTTAATTAAAAAAGTTATTTATGTCACATTTTCGTTTATTTCTATTCTGGTAAGTGTTTCTAGATTTTTTCGCTGTGGAATAGCATCAAACGGATTTTTCCACCAGCGAGGGATTTCTAAAGCTTCAAGATTTTAAAAATTTGCAATTAAAAAATTTAGTTTTGATTAAAAAAGTTATTTAGGTCGCATTTTTGTTTATTCTTATTTTAGTTAGTTTTCCTAGACTTTTTTCGGTGTTAAAAAACATCAGAATGGATATTTCCACCAGCGAGGGATTTCATAAGCTTCTAAATTAAGAAAATTCGCAATTAAAAAATTCATTTTTAATTAAAAAAGTTATTTAGGTCGCATTTTCGTTTATTTCTATTCTGGTTGGTTCTTCTAGACTTTTTTCGGTGTGGAATAGCATCAAAACGGATTTTTCCACCTGCGAGGGATTTCTAAAGCTTCTAGATTTTAAAAAATTCGCAATTAATAAATTCAGTTTTCATTAAAAAAGTTATTTAGTTCGCATTTTCGTTTATTTCTATTCTGTTTAGTTTTCCTAGACTTTTTTCGGTGTTGAAAAACATTAGAATGGATTTTTCCACCAGCGAGGAATTTTAAAAGCTTCTAGATTTTGAAAATTCGCAATTAAAAATTCAGTTATCATTAAAAAAACTATTTAGTTGGTATTTTGGTCTATTTCTATTCTAGTTAGTTTTCCTAGACTATTTTCGATGTTAAAAAACATCAGAATGGATTTTTCCACCAGCGGGGGATTTCAAAAGCTTTTAAATTTTAAAAATTCGCAATTAAAAAATTCAGTTTTGATTAAAAAAATTATTAAGGTTGCATTTATGTTTATTTCTATTCTAGTTAGTTTTCCTAGACCTTTTTCGGTGTTGAAAAACATTAGAATGGATTTTTCCACCAGCGGGGGATTTCAAAAGCTTCTAAATTTTGAAAATTCGCAATTAAAAAATTCAGTTTTGATTTAAAAAACTATTAAGGTTGCATTTAAGTTTATTTTTATACTTGTAGGTTTTCCTAGACCTTTTTTGGTGTTGAAAAACATCAGAATGAAATTTTTTTACCTGCGAGGGATTTCAAAAGCTTCTAGATTTCGAAAATTCGCAATTAAAAAATTCATTTTTCATTAAAAAAGTTATTTAGGTCGCAGTTTCGTTTATTTCTATTCTGGTTGGTTCTTCTAGTCGTTTTTCGGTGTGGAATAGCATTTAAACTGATTTTTCCACCAGCGCGGGATTTCAAAAGCTTCTAGATTTTGAAAATTCGCAATCAAAAAATTTATTTTTAATTAAAAAAATTATTAAGGTTGCATTTTCGTTTATTTCTATTCTGGTTAGTTTTCCTAGACCTTTTTCGGTGTTGAAAAACATCAGAATGGATTTTTTTACCAGCGAGGGATTTTAAAAGCTTCTAGATTTTCACAATTCGCAATTACAAAATTCAGTTTTATTAAAAAAATTATTTAGGTCACATTTTCGTCTATTTCTATTCTGGTTAGTTTTTCTAGACTTTTTTCGGTATTGAAAAACATCAGAATGGATTTCTTCACCGCTGAGGGATTTTAAAAGCAAATAGATTCCGACCATTCGCAATTATAAAATTTAGTTTTGATTAAAAAAGTTATTTAGGTCGCATTTTCGTTTATTTCTATTCTGGTTAGTTTTCCTAGACCTTTTTCGGTGTTGAAAAACATCAGAATAGATTTTTTCACCAGCGAGGGATTTCAAAAGCTTCTAGATTTTGAAAATTTGAAATTAAAAAATTCAGTTTTGATTAAAAAAGTTATTTAGGTCGCATTTTCGTTAATTTTTTTCTGGTGATTTTTGATAGACTTTTTTTGGTGTTGAAAAATATCAGAATGGATTTTTTTATTAGCGAGTGTTTTAAAAAGCTACTAGATTACAAAAATTCGCAATTAAAAAATTAAGTTTTGTTTAAAAAAATTTTTTAGGTCGAATTTTCGTTTATTTCTATTCTAGTTAGTTTTCCTAGACCTTTTTCGGTGTTGAAAAACATTAGAATGGATTTTTTCACCAGCGAGAAATTTTAAAAGCTTCTAGATTTTGAAAATTCGCAATAAAAATTCAGTTATCATTAAAAAAACTATTTAGTTGGTATTTTCGTCTATTTCTATTCTCGTTAGTTTTCCTAGACTATTTTCGATGTTAAAAAACATCAGAATGGATTTTTCCACCAGCGGGGAATTTCAAAAGCTTTTAAATTTTGAAAATTCGGAATTAAAAAATTCAGTTTTGATTAAAAAAATTATTAAGGTTGCATTTAAGTTTATTTCTATTCTAGTTAGTTTTCCTAGACCTTTTTCGGTGTTGAAAAACATCAGAATAGATTTTTTTCCAGCCAGGGATTTCATAAGCTTCTAGATTTTAAAAATTCGCAATCAATAAATTCAGTTATCAATAAAAAAATTATTTAGTTGGTATTTTCGTCTATTTCTATTCTAGTTAGTTTTCCTAGACGTTTTTCGATGTTGAAAAAACATCAGAATGGATTTTTCCACCAGCGGGGATTTCAAAAGCTTCTAAATTTTGAAAATTCGCAATTAAAAAATACAGTTTTAATAAAAAAAGTTATTTAGGTCGCATTTTCGTTTATTTCTACTCTGCTTAGTTTTCCTAGACCTTTTTCGGTGTTGGTGACAAATTCTGCCATATGTTTGAATCCGATCGATCAGTTCCAGATATATTTTTTTTAGATTTTAAAATTTTGAAAAAATAGTTTTTTGGCAAAATTATAAAAAAAAATTTAAGAAAGTTAAAATGTAAGCTTTTTATCCTTTTTATTTTTTAAAAACGCATCGATTGACCTATTTACGAACCCTCTAGCTCCGTTTCGTATGGAGTTATCAAGCTTTTAAAAATGGAAAATTTTAATAATCAATTTTTGCTTCCTCATAGAGGAAGTATTGTTTTACCCTCAAATCCTCAATTGCAAATTTTTGACATTTCTCGACATAATTCGACCCAAGGGTGTCAAAAAGGATGTTTAGAAAAAATGTCCGGGTGTGTGTGTGTGTGTGTGTATGTTAACTTTACGTTTGGCCCAATATCTCGAGAACCGTTATAGTTAGAAGCATCTTTTTTTTACCAAATAATAGGTCTCTCAGGGGGACAAATTCTGCCATATGTTTGAATCCGATCGATCAGTTCCAGATATATTTTTTTTAGATTTTAAAATTTTCCAAAAATCGTTTTTTGGCAAAATTATAAAAAAAATTTAAGAAAGTTAAAATGTAAGCTGTTTATCCTTTTTATTTTTTAAAAACGCATCGATTGACCTATTTACGAACCCTCTAGCTTCGTTTGGTATGGAGTTATCAAGCTTTTAAAAATGGAAAATTTTAATAATCAATTTTTGCTTCCTCATAGAGGAAGTATTGTTTTACCCTTAAATTCTCAATTGCAAGTTTTTGACATTTCTCGACATAATTCGACCCCAGGGTGTCAAAAAGGATGTTTAGAAAAAATGTCCGGGTGTGTGTGTGTGTGTGTGTGTATGTTAACTTTACGTTTGGCCCAATATCTCGAGAACCGTTATAGTTAGAAGCATCTTTTTTTTACCAAATAATAGGTCTCTCAGGGGGACAAATTCTGCCATATGTTTGAATCCGATCGATCAGTTCCAGATATATTTTTTTTAGATTTTAAAATTTTCAAAAAATCGTTTTTTGTGCAAAATTATAAAAAAAATTTAAGAAAGTTAAAATGTAAGCTTTTTATCCTTTTTATTTTTTAAAAACGCATCGATTGACCTATTTACGAACCCTCTAGCTTCGTTTGGTATGGAGTTATCAAGCTTTTAAAAATGGAAAATTTTAATAATCAATTTTTGCTTCCTCATAGAGGAAGTATTGTTTTACCCTCAAATCCTCAATTGCAATTTTTTGACATTTCTCGACATAATTCGACCCCAGGGTGTCAAAAAGGATGTTTAGAAAAAATGTCCGGGTGTGTGTGTGTGTGTGTGTATGTTAACTTTACGTTTGGCCCAATATCTCGAGAACCGTTATAGTTAGAAGCATCTTTTTTTTACCAAATAATAGGTCTCTCAGGGGGACAAATTCTGCCATATGTTTGAATCCGATCGATCAGTTCCAGATATATTTTTTTTAGATTTTAAAATTTTCAAAAAATCGTTTTTTGTGCAAAATTATAAAAAAAATTTAAGAAAGTTAAAATGTAAGCTTTTTATCCTTTTTATTTTTTAAAAACGCATCGATTGACCTATTTACGAAAACTCTAGCTCCGTTTGGTATGGAGTTATCAAGCTTTTAAAAATGGAAAATTTTAATAATCAATTTTTGCTTCCTCATAGAGGAAGTATTGTTTTACCCTCAAATCGTCAATTGCAATTTTTTGACATTTCTCGACATAATTCGACCCCAGGGTGTCAAAAAGGATGTTTAGAAAAAATGTCCGGGTGTGTGTGTGTGTGTGTGTATGTTAACTTTACGTTTGGCCCAATATCTCGAGAACCGTTATAGGTAGAAGCATCTTTTTTTTACCAAATAATAGGTCTCTCAGGGGGACAAATTCTGCCATATGTTTGAATCCGATCGATCAGTTCCAGATATATTTTTTTTAGATTTTAAAATTTTCCAAAAATCGTTTTTTGGCAAAATTATAAAAAAAATTTAAGAAAGTTAAAATGTAAGCTTTTTATCCTTTTTATTTTTTAAAAACGCATCGATTGACCTATTTACGAAAACTCTAGCTCCGTTTGGTATGGAGTTATCAAGCTTTTAAAAATGGAAAATTTTAATAATCAATTTTTGCTTCCTCATAGAGGAAGTATTGTTTTACCCTCAAATCCTCAATTGCAATTTTTTGACATTTCTCGACATAATTCGACCCCAGGGTGTCAAAAAGGATGTTTAGAAAAAATGTCCGGGTGTGTGTGTGTGTGTGTGTATGTTAACTTTACGTTTGGCCCAATATCTCGAGAACCGTTATAGTTAGAAGCATCTTTTTTTTACCAAATAATAGGTCTCTCAGGGGGACAAATTCTGCCATATGTTTGAATCCGATCGATCAGTTCCAGATATATTTTTTTTAGATTTTAAAATTTTCCAAAAATCGTTTTTTGGCAAAATTATAAAAAAAATTTAAGAAAGTTAAAATGTAAGCTTTTTATCCTTTTTATTTTTTAAAAACGCATCGATTGACCTATTTACGAACCCTCTAGCTTCGTTTGGTATGGAGTTATCAAGCTTTTAAAAATGGAAAATTTTAATAATCAATTTTTGCTTCCTCATAGAGGAAGTATTGTTTTACCCTTAAATTCTCAATTGCAAGTTTTTGACATTTCTCGACATAATTCGACCCCAGGGTGTCAAAAAGGATGTTTAGAAAAAATGTCCGGGTGTGTGTGTGTGTGTGTGTGTATGTTAACTTTACGTTTGGCCCAATATCTCGAGAACCGTTATAGTTAGAAGCATCTTTTTTTTACCAAATAATAGGTCTCTCAGGGGGACAAATTCTGCCATATGTTTGAATCCGATCGATCAGTTCCAGATATATTTTTTTTAGATTTTAAAATTTTCAAAAAATCGTTTTTTGTGCAAAATTATAAAAAAAATTTAAGAAAGTTAAAATGTAAGCTTTTTATCCTTTTTATTTTTTAAAAACGCATCGATTGACCTATTTACGAACCCTCTAGCTTCGTTTGGTATGGAGTTATCAAGCTTTTAAAAATGGAAAATTTTAATAATCAATTTTTGCTTCCTCATAGAGGAAGTATTGTTTTACCCTCAAATCCTCAATTGCAATTTTTTGACATTTCTCGACATAATTCGACCCCAGGGTGTCAAAAAGGATGTTTAGAAAAAATGTCCGGGTGTGTGTGTGTGTGTGTGTATGTTAACTTTACGTTTGGCCCAATATCTCGAGAACCGTTATAGTTAGAAGCATCTTTTTTTTACCAAATAATAGGTCTCTCAGGGGGACAAATTCTGCCATATGTTTGAATCCGATCGATCAGTTCCAGATATATTTTTTTTAGATTTTAAAATTTTCAAAAAATCGTTTTTTGTGCAAAATTATAAAAAAAATTTAAGAAAGTTAAAATGTAAGCTTTTTATCCTTTTTATTTTTTAAAAACGCATCGATTGACCTATTTACGAAAACTCTAGCTCCGTTTGGTATGGAGTTATCAAGCTTTTAAAAATGGAAAATTTTAATAATCAATTTTTGCTTCCTCATAGAGGAAGTATTGTTTTACCCTCAAATCCTCAATTGCAATTTTTTGACATTTCTCGACATAATTCGACCCCAGGGTGTCAAAAAGGATGTTTAGAAAAAATGTCCGGGTGTGTGTGTGTGTGTGTGTATGTTAACTTTACGTTTGGCCCAATATCTCGAGAACCGTTATAGTTAGAAGCATCTTTTTTTTACCAAATAATAGGTCTCTCAGGGGGACAAATTCTGCCATATGTTTGAATCCGATCGATCAGTTCCAGATATATTTTTTTTAGATTTTAAAATTTTCAAAAAATCGTTTTTTGTGCAAAATTATAAAAAAAATTTAAGAAAGTTAAAATGTAAGCTTTTTATCCTTTTTATTTTTTAAAAACGCATTGATTGACCTATTTACAAAAACTCTAGCTCCGTTTGGTATGGAGTTATCAAGCTTTTAAAAATGGAAAATTTTAATAATCAATTTTTGCTTCCTCATAGAGGAAGTATTGTTTTACCCTTAAATCCTCAATTGCAATTTTTTGACATTTCCCAAAATAATTCGACCCCAGGGTGTCAAAAAGGATGTTTAGAAAAAATGTCCGGGTGTGTGTGTGTGTGTGTGTATGTTAACTTTACGTTTGGCCCAATATCTCGAGAACCGTTATAGTTAGAAGCATCTTTTTTTTACCAAATAATAGGTCTCTCAGGGGGACAAATTCTGCCATATGTTTGAATCCGATCGATCAGTTCCAGATATATTTTTTTTAGATTTTAAAATTTTCAAAAAATCGTTTTTTGTGCAAAATTATAAAAAAAATTTAAGAAAGTTAAAATGTAAGCTTTTTATCCTTTTTATTTTTTAAAAACGCATCGATTGACCTATTTACAAACCCCCTAGCTCCGTTTCGTATGGAGTTATCAAGCTTTTAAAAATGGAAAATATTAATAATCAATATTTGCTTCCTCATAGGGGAAGTATTGTTTTACCCTCAAAACCTCAATTGCAATTTTTTGACATTTCTCGACATAATTCGACCCCAGGGTGTCAAAAAGGATGTTTAGAAAAAATGTCCGGGTGTGTGTGTGTGTGTGTATGTTAACTTTACGTTTGGCCCAATATCTCGAGAACCGTTATAGTTAGAAGCATCTTTTTTTTACCAAATAATAGGTCTCTCAGGAGGACAAATTCTGCCATATGTTTGAATCCGATCGATCAGTTCCAGATATATTTTTTTTAGATTTTAAAATTTTCAAAAAATCGTTTTTTGTGCAAAATTATAAAAAAAATTTAAGAAAGTTAAAATGTAAGCTTTTTATCCTTTTTATTTTTTAAAAACGCATCGATTGACCTATTTACGAACCCTCTAGCTTCGTTTGGTATGGAGTTATCAAGCTTTTAAAAATGGAAAATTTTAATAATCAATTTTTGCTTCCTCATAGAGGAAGTATTGTTTTACCCTTAAATTCTCAATTGCAATTTTTTGACATTTCTCGACATAATTCGACCCCAGGGTGTCAAAAAGGATGTTTAGAAAAAATGTCCGGGTGTGTGTGTGTGTGTGTGTGTGTATGTTAACTTTACGTTTGGCCCAATATCTCGAGAACCGTTATAGTTAGAAGCATCTTTTTTTTACCAAATAATAGGTCTCTCAGGGGGACAAATTCTGCCATATGTTTGAATCCGATCGATCAGTTCCAGATATATTTTTTTTAGATTTTAAAATTTTCAAAAAATCGTTTTTTGTGCAAAATTATAAAAAAAATTTAAGAAAGTTAAAATGTAAGCTTTTTATCCTTTTTATTTTTTAAAAACGCATCGATTGACCTATTTACGAACCCTCTAGCTTCGTTTGGTATGGAGTTATCAAGCTTTTAAAAATGGAAAATTTTAATAATCAATTTTTGCTTCCTCATAGAGGAAGTATTGTTTTACCCTCAAATCCTCAATTGCAATTTTTTGACATTTCTCGACATAATTCGACCCCAGGGTGTCAAAAAGGATGTTTAGAAAAAATGTCCGGGTGTGTGTGTGTGTGTGTGTATGTTAACTTTACGTTTGGCCCAATATCTCGAGAACCGTTATAGTTAGAAGCATCTTTTTTTTACCAAATAATAGGTCTCTCAGGGGGACAAATTCTGCCATATGTTTGAATCCGATCGATCAGTTCCAGATATATTTTTTTTAGATTTTAAAATTTTCAAAAAATCGTTTTTTGTGCAAAATTATAAAAAAAATTTAAGAAAGTTAAAATGTAAGCTTTTTATCCTTTTTATTTTTTAAAAACGCATCGATTGACCTATTTACGAAAACTCTAGCTCCGTTTGGTATGGAGTTATCAAGCTTTTAAAAATGGAAAATTTTAATAATCAATTTTTGCTTCCTCATAGAGGAAGTATTGTTTTACCCTCAAATCCTCAATTGCAATTTTTTGACATTTCTCGACATAATTCGACCCCAGGGTGTCAAAAAGGATGTTTAGAAAAAATGTCGGGGTGTGTGTGTGTGTGTGTGTATGTTAACTTTACGTTTGGCCCAATATCTCGAGAACCGTTATAGTTAGAAGCATCTTTTTTTTACCAAATAATAGGTCTCTCAGGGGGACAAATTCTGCCATATGTTTGAATCCGATCGATCAGTTCCAGATATATTTTTTTTAGATTTTAAAATTTTCAAAAAATCGTTTTTTGTGCAAAATTATAAAAAAAATTTAAGAAAGTTAAAATGTAAGCTTTTTATCCTTTTTATTTTTTAAAAACGCATCGATTGACCTATTTACGAAAACTCTAGCTCCGTTTGGTATGGAGTTATCAAGCTTTTAAAAATGGAAAATTTTAATAATCAATTTTTGCTTCCTCATAGAGGAAGTATTGTTTTACCCTTAAATCCTCAATTGCAATTTTTTGACATTTCCCAAAATAATTCGACCCCAGGGTGTCAAAAAGGATGTTTAGAAAAAATGTCCGGGTGTGTGTGTGTGTGTGTGTATGTTAACTTTACGTTTGGCCCAATATCTCGAGAACCGTTATAGTTAGAAGCATCTTTTTTTTACCAAATAATAGGTCTCTCAGGGGGACAAATTCTGCCATATGTTTGAATCCGATCGATCAGTTCCAGATATATTTTTTTTAGATTTTAAAATTTTCAAAAAATCGTTTTTTGTGCAAAATTATAAAAAAAATTTAAGAAAGTTAAAATGTAAGCTTTTTATCCTTTTTATTTTTTAAAAACGCATCGATTGACCTATTTACAAACCCCCTAGCTCCGTTTCGTATGGAGTTATCAAGCTTTTAAAAATGGAAAATATTAATAATCAATATTTGCTTCCTCATAGGGGAAGTATTGTTTTACCCTCAAAACCTCAATTGCAATTTTTTGACATTTCTCGACATAATTCGAGCCCAGGGTGTCAAAAAGGATGTTTAGAAAAAATGTCCGGGTGTGTGTGTGTGTGTGTGTATGTTAACTTTACGTTTGGCCCAATATCTCGAGAACCGTTATAGTTAGAAGCATCTTTTTTTTACCAAATAATAGGTCTCTCAGGAGGACAAATTCTGCCATATGTTTGAATCCGATCGATCAGTTCCAGATATATTTTTTTTAGATTTTAAAATTTTCAAAAAATCGTTTTTTGTGCAAAATTATAAAAAAAATTTAAGAAAGTTAAAATGTAAGCTTTTTATCCTTTTTATTTTTTAAAAACTCATCGATTGACCTATTTACGAACCCTCTAGCTTCGTTTGGTATGGAGTTATCAAGCTTTTAAAAATGGAAAATTTTAATAATCAATTTTTGCTTCCTCATAGAGGAAGTATTGTTTTACCCTCAAATCCTCAATTGCAATTTTTTGACATTTCTCGACATAATTCGAGCCCAGGGTGTCAAAAAGGATGTTTAGAAAAAATGTCCGGGTGTGTGAGTGTGTGTGTGTATGTTAACTTTACGTTTGGCCCAATATCTCGAGAACCGTTATAGTTAGAAGCATCTATTTTTTACCACATAATAGGTCTCTCAGGGGGACAAATTCTGCCATATGTTTGAATCCGATCGATCAGATCCAGATATATTTTTTTTAGATTTTAAAATTTTCAAAAAATCGTTTTTTGGCAAAATTATAAAAAAAAGTTTAAGAAAGTTAAAATGTAAGCTTTTTATCCTTTTTATTTTTTAAAAACGCATCGATTGACCTATTTACAAACCCCCTAGCTCCGTTTCGTATGGAGTTATCAAGCTTTTAAAAATGGAAAATATTAATAATCAATATTTGCTTCCTCATAGGGGAAGTATTGTTTTACCCTCAAATCCTCAATTGCAATGTTTTGACATTTCTCGACATAATTCGACCTCAGAATGTCAAAAATGATGTTTAGAAAAAATGTCCGGGTGTGTGTGTGTGTGTGTGTATGTTAACTTTACGTTTGGCCCAATATCTCGAGAATCGTTAGAGTTAGAAGCATCTTTTTTTTACCAAATAATAGGTCTCTCATGGGGACAAATTCTGCCATATGTTTGAATCCGATCGATCAGTTCCAGATATATGTTTTTTAGATTTTAAAATTTTCAAAAAATCGTTTTTTGGCAAAATTATAAAAAAAAATTTAAGAAAGTTAAAATGTAAGCTTTTTATCCTTTTTATTTTTTAAAAACTCATCGATTGACCTATTTACGAACCCTCTAGCTCCGTTTGGTATGGAGTTATCAAGCTTTTAAAAATGGAAAATTTTAATAATCAATTTTTGCTTCCTCATAGTGGAAGTATTGTTTTACCCTCAAATCCTCAATTGCAATTTTTTGACATTTCCCGACATAATTCGACCCCAGGGTGTCAAAAAGGATGTTTAGAAAAAATGTCCGGGTGTGTGTGTGTGTGTGTGTATGTTAACTTTACGTTTGGCCCAATATCTCGACAACCGTTATAGTTAGAAGCATCTTTTTTTTACCAAATAATAGGTCTCTTAGGGGGACAAATTCTGCCATATGTTTGAATCCGATTGATCAGTTACAGATATATTTTTTTTAGATTTTAAAATTTTCCAAAAATCGTTTTTTGGCAAAATTATAAAAAAAAATTAAGAAAGTTAAAATGTAAGCTTTTTATCCTTTTTATTTTTTAAAAACGCATCGATTGACCTATTTACAAAAACTCTAGCTCCGTTTGGTATGGAGTTATCAAGCTTTTAAAAATGGAAAATTTTAATAATCAATTTTTGCTTCCTCATAGAGGAAGTATTGTTTTACCCTCAAATCCTCAATTGCAATTTTTTGACATTTCCCGACATAATTCGACCCCAGGGTGTCAAAAAGGATGTTTAGAAAAAATGTCCGGGTGTGTGTGTGTGTGTGTGTATGTTAACTTTACGTTTGGCCCAATATCTCGAGAACCGTTATAGTTAGAAGCATCTTTTTTTTACCAAATAAAAGGTCTCTCAGGGGGACAAATTCTGCCATATGTTTGAATCCGATTGATCAGTTCCAGATATATTTTTTTTAGATTTTAAAATTTTCCAAAAATCGTTTTTTGGCAAAATTATAAAAAAAAATTAAGGAAGTTAAAATGTAAACTTTTTATCCTTTTTATTTTTTAAAAACGCATCGATTGACCTATTTACAAAAACTCTAGCTCCGTTTGGTATGGAGTTATCAAGCTTTTAAAAATGGAAAATTTTAATATTCAATTTTTGCTTCCTCATAGAGGAAGTATTGTTTTACCCTTAAATCCTCAATTGCAATTTTTTGACATTTCTCGACATAATTCGACCCCAGGGTGTCAAAAAGGATGTTTAGAAAAAATGTCCGGGTGTGTGTGTGTGTGTGTGTATGTTAACTTTACGTTTGGCCCAATATCTCGAGAACCGTTATAGTTAGAAGCATCTTTTTTTTACCAAATAATAGGTCTCTCAGGAGGACAAATTCTGCCATATGTTTGAATCCGATCGATCAGTTCCACATATATTTTTTTTAGATTTTAAAATTTTCAAAAAATCGTTTTTTGTGCAAAATTATAAAAAAAATTTAAGAAAGTTAAAATGTAAGCTTTTTATCTTTTTTATTTTTTTTAAAAACGCATCGATTGACCTATTTACGAACCCTCTAGCTTCGTTTGGTATGGAGTTATCAAGCTTTTAAAAATGGAAAATTTTAATAATCAATTTTTGCTTCCTCATAGAGGAAGTATTGTTTTACCCTCAAATCCTCAATTGCAATTTTTTGACATTTCTCGACATAATTCGAGCCCAGGGTGTCAAAAAGGATGTTTAGAAAAAATGTCCGGGTGTGTGAGTGTGTGTGTGTATGTTAACTTTACGTTTGGCCCAATATCTCGAGAACCGTTATAGTTAGAAGCATCTTTTTTTACCAAATAATAGGTCTCTCAGGGGGACAAATTCTGCCATATGTTTGAATCCGATCGATCAGATCCAGATATATTTTTTTTAGATTTTAAAATTTTTAAAAAATCGTTTTTTGTGCAAAATTATAAAAAAAATTTAAGAAAGTTAAAATGTAAGCTTTTTATCCTTTTTATTTTTTAAAAACGCATCGATTGACCTATTTACGAAAACTCTAGCTCCGTTTGGTATGGAGTTATCAAGCTTTTAAAAATGGAAAATTTTAATAATTAATTTTTGCTTCCTCATAGAGGAAGTATTGTTTTACCCTCAAATCGTCAATTGCAATTTTTTGACATTTCTCGACATAATTCGAGCCCAGGGTGTCAAAAAGGATGTTTAGAAAAAATGTCCGGGTGTGTGTATGTGTGTGTGTATGTTAACTTTACGTTTGGCCCAATATCTCGAGAACCGTTATAGTTAGAAGCATCTTTTTTTTACCAAATAATAGGTCTCTCAGGGGGACAAATTCTGCTATATGTTTGAATCCGATCGATCAGTTCCAGATATATTTTTTTTAGATTTTAAAATTTTCCAAAAATCGTTTTTTGGCAAAATTATAAAAAAAATTTAAGAAAGTTAAAATGTAAGCTTTTTATCCTTTTTATTTTTTAAAAACGCATCGATTGACCTATTTACGAAAACTCTAGCTCCGTTTCGTATGGAGTTATCAAGCTTTTAAAAATGGAAAATTTTAATAATCAATTTTTGCTTCCTCATAGAGGAAGTATTGTTTTACCCTCAAATCCTCAATTGCAATTTTTTGACATTTCTCGACATAATTCGACCCCAGGGTGTCAAAAAGGATGTTTAGAAAAAATGTCCGGGTGTGTGTGTGTGTGTGTGTATGTTAACTTTACGTTTGGCCCAATATCTCGAGAACCGTTATAGTTAGAAGCATCTTTTTTTTACCAAATAATAGGTCTCTCAGGGGGACAAATTCTGCCATATGTTTGAATCCGATCGATCAGTTCCAGATATATTTTTTTTAGATTTAAAAATTTTCAAAAAATCGTTTTTTGTGCAAAATTATAAAAAAAATTTAAGAAAGTTAAAATGTAAGCTTTTTATCCTTTTTATTTTTTAAAAACGCATCGATTGACCTATTTACAAAAACTCTAGCTCCGTTTGGTATGGAGTTATCAAGCTTTTAAAAATGGAAAATTTTAATAATCAATTTTTGCTTCCTCATAGAGGAAGTATTGTTTTACCCTCAAATCCTCAATTGCAATTTTTTGACATTTCTCGACATAATTCGACCCCAGGGTGTCAAAAAGGATGTTTAGAAAAAATGTCCGGGTGTGTGTGTGTGTGTGTGTATGTTAACTTTACGTTTGGCCCAATATCTCGAGAACCGTTATAGTTAAAAGCATCTTTTTTTTACCAAATAATAGGTCTCTCAGGGGGACAAATTCTGCCATATGTTTGAATCCGATCGATCAGTTCCACATATATTTTTTTTAGATTTTAAAATTTTCCAAAAATAGTTTTTTGGCAAAATTATAAAAAAAATTTAAGAAAGTTAAAATGTAAGCTTTTTATCCTTTTTATTTTTTAAAAACGCATCGATTGACCTATTTACGAACCCTCTAGCTCCGTTTGGTATGGAGTTATCAAGCTTTTAAAAATGGAAAATTTTAATAATCAATTTTTGCTTCCTCATAGAGGAAGTATTGTTTTACCCTCAAATCCTCAATTGCAATTTTTTGACATTTCTCGACATAATTCGACCCCAGGGTGTCAAAAAGGATGTTTAGAAAAAATGTCCGGGTGTGTGTATGTGTGTGTGTATGTTAACTTTACGTTTGGCCCAATATCTCGAGAACCGTTATAGTTAGAAGCATCTTTTTTTTACCAAATAATAGGTCTCTCAGGGGGACAAATTCTGCTATATGTTTGAATCCGATCGATCAGTTCCAGATATATTTTTCTTAGATTTTAAAATTTTCCAAAAATCGTTTTTTGGCAAAATTATAAAAAAAATTTAAGAAAGTTAAAATGTAAGCTTTTTATCCTTTTTATTTTTTAAAAACGCATCGATTGACCTATTTACGAACCCTCTAGCTCCGTTTCGTATGGAGTTATCAAGCTTTTAAAAATGGAAAATTTTAATAATCAATTTTTGCTTCCTCATAGAGGAAGTATTGTTTTACCCTCAAATCCTCAATTGCAATTTTTTGACATTTCTCGACATAATTCGACCCCAGGGTGTCAAAAAGGATGTTTAGAAAAAATGTCCGGGTGTGTGTGTGTGTGTGTGTATGTTAACTTTACGTTTGGCCCAATATCTCGAGAACCGTTATAGTTAGAAGCATCTTTTTTTTACCAAATAATAGGTCTCTCAGGGGGACAAATTCTGCTATATGTTTGAATCCGATCGATCAGTTCCAGATATATTTTTCTTAGATTTTAAAATTTTCCAAAAATCGTTTTTTGGCAAAATTATAAAAAAAATTTAAGAAAGTTAAAATGTAAGCTTTTTATCCTTTTTATTTTTTAAAAACGCATCGATTGACCTATTTACGAAAACTCTAGCTCCGTTTGGTATGGAGTTATCAAGCTTTTAAAAATGGAAAATTTTAATAATCAATTTTTGCTTCCTTATAGAGGAAGCATTGTTTTACCCTCAAATCCTCAATTGCAATTTTTTGACATTTCTCGACATAATTCGACCCCAGGGTGTCAAAAAGGATGTTTAGAAAAAATGTCCGGGTGTGTGTGTGTGTGTGTGTATGTTAACTTTACGTTTGGCCCAATATCTCGAGAACCGTTATAGTTAGAAGCATCTTTTTTTTACCAAATAATAGGTCTCTCAGGGGGACAAATTCTGCTATATGTTTGAATCCGATTGATCAGTTCCAGATATATTTTTCTTAGATTTTAAAATTTTCCAAAAATCGTTTTTTGGCAAAATTATAAAAAAAATTT
Organism: Ganaspis brasiliensis; assembly: GCA_037103525.1. NCBI lineage: Eukaryota > Metazoa > Arthropoda > Insecta > Hymenoptera > Figitidae > Ganaspis > Ganaspis brasiliensis. The sequence continues at coordinate 453,903 of JAZKLR010000107.1, forward strand.
AAGAAAGTTAAAATGTAAGCTTTTTATCCTTTTTATTTTTTAAAAACGCATCGATTGACCTATTTACGAAAACTCTAGCTCCGTTTGGTATGGAGTTATCAAGCTTTTAAAAATGGAAAATTTTAATAATCAATTTTTGCTTCCTTATAGAGGAAGTATTGTTTTACCCTCAAATCCTCAATTGCAATTTTTTGACATTTCTCGACATAATTCGACCCCAGGGTGTCAAAAAGGATGTTTAGAAAAAATGTCCGGGTGTGTGTGTGTGTGTGTGTATGTTAACTTTACGTTTGGCCCAATATCTCGAGAACCGTTATAGTTAGAAGCATCTTTTTTTTACCAAATAATAGGTCTCTCAGGGGGACAAATTCTGCTATATGTTTGAATCCGATCGATCAGTTCCAGATATATTTTTCTTAGATTTTAAAATTTTCCAAAAATCGTTTTTTGGCAAAATTATAAAAAAAAATTAAGAAAGTTAAAATGTAAGCTTTTTATCCTTTTTATTTTTTAAAAACGCATCGATTGACCTATTTACGAAAACTCTAGCTCCGTTTGGTATGGAGTTATCAAGCTTTTAAAAATGGAAAATTTTAATAATCAATTTTTGCTTCCTTATAGAGGAAGTATTGTTTTACCCTCAAATCCTCAATTGCAATTTTTTGACATTTCTCGACATAATTCGACCCCAGGGTGTCAAAAAGGATGTTTAGAAAAAATGTCCGGGTGTGTGTGTGTGTGTGTGTATGTTAACTTTACGTTTGGCCCAATATCTCGAGAACCGTTATAGTTAGAAGCATCTTTTTTTTACCAAATAATAGGTCTCTCAGGGGGACAAATTCTGCTATATGTTTGAATCCGATCGATCAGTTCCAGATATATTTTTTTTAGATTTTAAAATTTTCCAAAAATCGTTTTTTGGCAAAATTATAAAAAAAATTTAAGAAAGTTAAAATGTAAGCTTTTTATCCTTTTTATTTTTTAAAAACGCATCGATTGACCTATTTACGAAAACTCTAGCTCCGTTTGGTATGGAGTTATCAAGCTTTTAAAAATGGAAAATTTTAATAATCAATTTTTGCTTCCTCATAGAGGAAGTATTGTTTTACCCTCAAATCCTCAATTGCAATTTTTTGACATTTCTCGACATAATTCGACCCCAGGGTGTCAAAAAGGATGTTTAGAAAAAATGTCCGGGTGTGTGTGTGTGTGTATGTTAACTTTACGTTTGGCCCAATATCTCGAGAACCGTTATAGTTAGAAGCATCTTTTTTTTACCAAATAATAGGTCTCTCAGGGGGACAAATTCTGCCATATGTTTGAATCCGATCGATCAGTTCCAGATATATTTTTTTTAGATTTTAAAATTTTCCAAAAATCGTTTTTTGGCAAAATTATAAAAAAAATTTAAGAAAGTTAAAATGTAAGCTTTTTATCCTTTTTATTTTTTAAAAACGCATCGATTGACCTATTTACGAAAACTCTAGCTCCGTTTGGTATGGAGTTATCAAGCTTTTAAAAATGGAAAATTTTAATAATCAATTTTTGCTTCCTCATAGAGGAAGTATTGTTTTACCCTCAAATCCTCAATTGCAATTTTTTGACATTTCTCGACATAATTTGACCCCAGGGTGTCAAAAAGGATGTTTAGAAAAAATGTCCGGGTGTGTGTGTGTGTGTGTGTATGTTAACTTTACGTTTGGCCCAATATCTCGAGAACCGTTATAGTTAGAAGCATCTTTTTTTTACCAAATAATAGGTCTCTCAGGGGGACAAATTCTGCCATATGTTTGAATCCGATCGATCAGTTCCAGATATATTTTTTTTAGATTTTAAAATTTTCCAAAAATCGTTTTTTGGCAAAATTATAAAAAAAATTTAAGAAAGTTAAAATGTAAGCTTTTTATCCTTTCTATTTTTTAAAAACGCATCGATTGACCTATTTACGAAAACTCTAGCTCCGTTTGGTATGGAGTTATCAAGCTTTTAAAAATGGAAAATTTTAATAATCAATTTTTGCTTCCTCATAGAGGAAGTATTGTTTTACCCTCAAATCCTCAATTGCAATTTTTTGACATTTCTCGACATAATTCGACCCCAGGGTGTCAAAAAGGATGTTTAGAAAAAATGTCCGGGTGTGTGTGTGTGTGTGTGTATGTTAACTTTACGTTTGGCCCAATATCTCGAGAACCGTTATAGTTAGAAGCATCTTTTTTTTACCAAATAATAGGTCTCTCAGGGGGACAAATTCTGCCATATGTTTGAATCCGATCGATCAGTTCCAGATATATTTTTTTTAGATTTTAAAATTTTCCAAAAATCGTTTTTTGGCAAAATTATAAAAAAAATTTAAGAAAGTTAAAATGTAAGCTTTTTATCCTTTTTATTTTTTAAAAACGCATCGATTGACCTATTTACGAAAACTCTAGCTCCGTTTGGTATGGAGTTATCAAGCTTTTAAAAATGGAAAATTTTAATAATCAATTTTTGCTTCCTTATAGAGGAAGTATTGTTTTACCCTCAAATCCTCAATTGCAATTTTTTGACATTTCTCGACATAATTCGACCCCAGGGTGTCAAAAAGGATGTTTAGAAAAAATGTCCGGGTGTGTGTGTGTGTGTGTGTATGTTAACTTTACGTTTGGCCCAATATCTCGAGAACCGTTATAGTTAGAAGCATCTTTTTTTTACCAAATAATAGGTCTCTCAGGGGGACAAATTCTGCCATATGTTTGAATCCGATCGATCAGTTCCAGATATATTTTTTTTAGATTTTAAAATTTTCCAAAAATCGTTTTTTGGCAAAATTATAAAAAAAATTTAAGAAAGTTAAAATGTAAGCTTTTTATCCTTTTTATTTTTTAAAAACGCATCGATTGACCTATTTACGAAAACTCTAGCTCCGTTTGGTATGGAGTTATCAAGCTTTTAAAAATGGAAAATTTTAATAATCAATTTTTGCTTCCTCATAGAGGAAGTATTGTTTTACCCTCAAATCCTCAATTGCAATTTTTTGACATTTCTCGACATAATTCGACCCCAGGGTGTCAAAAAGGATGTTTAGAAAAAATGTCCGGGTGTGTGTGTGTGTGTGTGTATGTTAACTTTACGTTTGGCCCAATATCTCGAGAACCGTTATAGTTAGAAGCATCTTTTTTTTACCAAATAATAGGTCTCTCAGGGGGACAAATTCTGCTATATGTTTGAATCCGATCGATCAGTTCCAGATATATTTTTCTTAGATTTTAAAATTTTCCAAAAATCGTTTTTTGGCAAAATTATAAAAAAAATTTAAGAAAGTTAAAATGTAAGCTTTTTATCCTTTTTATTTTTTAAAAACGCATCGATTGACCTATTTACGAAAACTCTAGCTCCGTTTGGTATGGAGTTATCAAGCTTTTAAAAATGGAAAATTTTAATAATCAATTTTTGCTTCCTCATAGAGGAAGTATTGTTTTACCCTCAAATCCTCAATTGCAATTTTTTGACATTTCTCGACATAATTCGACCCCAGGGTGTCAAAAAGGATGTTTAGAAAAAATGTCCGGGTGTGTGTGTGTGTGTGTGTATGTTAACTTTACGTTTGGCCCAATATCTCGAGAACCGTTTTAGTTAGAAGCATCTTTTTTTTACCAAATAATAGGTCTCTCAGGGGGACAAATTCTGCCATATGTTTGAATTTGATCGATCAGTTCCAGATATATTTTTTTTAGATTTTAAAATTTTCCAAAAATCGTTTTTTGGCAAAATTTTAAAAAAATTTTAAGAAAGTTAAAATGTAAGCTTTTTATCCTTTTTATTTTTCAAAAACGCATCGATTGACCTATTTACGAAAACTCTAGCTCCGTTTGGTATGGAGTTATCAAGCTTTTAAAAATGGAAAATTTTAATAATCAATTTTTGCTTCCTCATAGAGGAAGTATTGTTTTACCCTCAAATCCTCAATTGCAATTTTTTGACATTTCTCGACATAATTCGACCCCAGGGTGTCAAAAAGGATGTTTAGAAAAAATGTCCGGGTGTGTGTGTGTGTGTGTATGTTAACTTTACGTTTGGCCCAATATCTCGAGAACCGTTATAGTTAGAAGCATCTTTTTTTTACCAAATAATAGGTCTCTCAGGGGGACAAATTCTGCCATATGTTTGAATCCGATCGATCAGTTCCAGATATATTTTTTTTAGATTTTAAAATTTTCCAAAAATCGTTTTTTGGCAAAATTATAAAAAAAATTTAAGAAAGTTAAAATGTAAGCTTTTTATCCTTTTTATTTTTTAAAAACGCATCGATTGACCTATTTACGAAAACTCTAGCTCCGTTTGGTATGGAGTTATCAAGCTTTTAAAAATGGAAAATTTTAATAATCAATTTTTGCTTCCTTATAGAGGAAGTATTGTTTTACCCTCAAATCCTCAATTGCAATTTTTTGACATTTCTCGACATAATTCGACCCCAGGGTGTCAAAAAGGATGTTTAGAAAAAATGTCCGGGTGTGTGTGTGTGTGTGTGTATGTTAACTTTACGTTTGGCCCAATATCTCGAGAACCGTTATAGTTAGAAGCATCTTTTTTTTACCAAATAATAGGTCTCTCAGGGGGACAAATTCTGCCATATGTTTGAATCCGATCGATCAGTTCCAGATATATTTTTTTTAGATTTTAAAATTTTCCAAAAATCGTTTTTTGGCAAAATTATAAAAAAAATTTAAGAAAGTTAAAATGTAAGCTTTTTATCCTTTTTATTTTTTAAAAACGCATCGATTGACCTATTTACGAAAACTCTAGCTCCGTTTGGTATGGAGTTATCAAGCTTTTAAAAATGGAAAATTTTAATAATCAATTTTTGCTTCCTCATAGAGGAAGTATTGTTTTACCCTCAAATCCTCAATTGCAATTTTTTGACATTTCTCGACATAATTCGACCCCAGGGTGTCAAAAAGGATGTTTAGAAAAAATGTCCGGGTGTGTGTGTGTGTGTGTGTATGTTAACTTTACGTTTGGCCCAATATCTCGAGAACCGTTATAGTTAGAAGCATCTTTTTTTTACCAAATAATAGGTCTCTCAGGGGGACAAATTCTGCCATATGTTTGAATCCGATCGATCAGTTCCAGATATATTTTTTTTAGATTTTAAAATTTTCCAAAAATCGTTTTTTGGCAAAATTATAAAAAAAATTTAAGAAAGTTAAAATGTAAGCTTTTTATTCTTTTTATTTTTTAAAAACGCATCGATTGACCTATTTACGAAAACTCTAGCTCCGTTTGGTATGGAGTTATCAAGCTTTTAAAAATGGAAAATTTTAATAATCAATTTTTGCTTCCTCATAGAGGAAGTATTGTTTTACCCTCAAATCCTCAATTGCAATTTTTTGACATTTCTCGACATAATTCGACCCCAGGGTGTCAAAAAGGATGTTTAGAAAAAATGTCCGGGTGTGTGTGTGTGTGTGTGTATGTTAACTTTACGTTTGGCCCAATATCTCGAGAACCGTTATAGTTAGAAGCATCTTTTTTTTACCAAATAATAGGTCTCTCAGGGGGACAAATTCTGCCATATGTTTGAATCCGATCGATCAGTTCCAGATATATTTTTTTTAGATTTTAAAATTTTCCAAAAATCGTTTTTTGGCAAAATTATAAAAAAAATTTAAGAAAGTTAAAATGTAAGCTTTTTATCCTTTTTATTTTTTAAAAACGCATCGATTGACCTATTTACGAAAACTCTAGCTCCGTTTGGTATGGAGTTATCAAGCTTTTAAAAATGGAAAATTTTAATAATCAATTTTTGCTTCCTCATAGAGGAAGTATTGTTTTACCCTCAAATCCTCAATTGCAATTTTTTGACATTTCTCGACATAATTCGACCCCAGGGTGTCAAAAAGGATGTTTAGAAAAAATGTCCGGGTGTGTGTGTGTGTGTGTGTATGTTAACTTTACGTTTGGCCCAATATCTCGAGAACCGTTATAGTTAGAAGCATCTTTTTTTTACCAAATAATAGGTCTCTCAGGGGGACAAATTCTGCCATATGTTTGAATCCGATCGATCAGTTCCAGATATATTTTTTTTAGATTATAAAATTTTCCAAAAATCGTTTTTTGGCAAAATTATAAAAAAAATTTAAGAAAGTTAAAATGTAAGCTTTTTATCCTTTTTATTTTTTAAAAACGCATCGATTGACCTATTTACGAAAACTCTAGCTCCGTTTGGTATGGAGTTATCAAGCTTTTAAAAATGGAAAATTTTAATAATCAATTTTTGCTTCCTCATAGAGGAAGTATTGTTTTACCCTCAAATCCTCAATTGCAATTTTTTGACATTTCTCGACATAATTCGACCCCAGGGTGTCAAAAAGGATGTTTAGAAAAAATGTCCGGGTGTGTGTGTGTGTGTGTGTATGTTAACTTTACGTTTGGCCCAATATCTCGAGAACCGTTATAGTTAGAAGCATCTTTTTTTTACCAAATAATAGGTCTCTCAGGGGGACAAATTCTGCCATATGTTTGAATCCGATCGATCAGTTCCAGATATATTTTTTTTAGATTTTAAAATTTTCCAAAAATCGTTTTTTGGCAAAATTATAAAAAAAATTTAAGAAAGTTAAAATGTAAGCTTTTTATCCTTTTTATTTTTTAAAAACGCATCGATTGACCTATTTACGAAAACTCTAGCTCCGTTTGGTATGGAGTTATCAAGCTTTTAAAAATGGAAAATTTTAATAATCAATTTTTGCTTCCTCATAGAGGAAGTATTGTTTTACCCTCAAATCCTCAATTGCAATTTTTTGACATTTCTCGACATAATTCGACCCCAGGGTGTCAAAAAGGATGTTTAGAAAAAATGTCCGGGTGTGTGTGTGTGTGTGTGTATGTTAACTTTACGTTTGGCCCAATATCTCGAGAACCGTTATAGTTAGAAGCATCTTTTTTTTACCAAATAATAGGTCTCTCAGGGGCACAAATTCTGCCATATGTTTGAATCCGATCGATCAGTTCCAGATATATTTTTTTTAGATTTTAAAATTTTCCAAAAATCGTTTTTTGGCAAAATTATAAAAAAAATTTAAGAAAGTTAAAATGTAAGCTTTTTATCCTTTTTATTTTTTAAAAACGCATCGATTGACCTATTTACGAAAACTCTAGCTCCGTTTGGTATGGAGTTATCAAGCTTTTAAAAATGGAAAATTTTAATAATCAATTTTTGCTTCCTCATAGAGGAAGTATTGTTTTACCCTCAAATCGTCAATTGCAATTTTTTGACATTTCTCGACATAATTCGACCCCAGGGTGTCAAAAAGGATGTTTAGAAAAAATGTCCGGGTGTGTGTGTGTGTGTGTGTATGTTAACTTTACGTTTGGCCCAATATCTCGAGAACCGTTATAGTTAGAAGCATCTTTTTTTTACCAAATAATAGGTCTCTCAGGGGGACAAATTCTGCCATATGTTTGAATCCGATCGATCAGTTCCAGATATATTTTTTTTAGATTTTAAAATTTTCCAAAAATCGTTTTTTGGCAAAATTATAAAAAAAATTTAAGAAAGTTAAAATGTAAGCTTTTTATCCTTTTTATTTTTTAAAAACGCATCGATTGACCTATTTACGAAAACTCTAGCTCCGTTTGGTATGGAGTTATCAAGCTTTTAAAAATGGAAAATTTTAATAATCAATTTTTGCTTCCTCATAGAGGAAGTATTGTTTTACCCTCAAATCCTCAATTGCAATTTTTTGACATTTCTCGACATAATTCGACCCCAGGGTGTCAAAAAGGATGTTTAGAAAAAATGTCCGGGTGTGTGTGTGTGTGTGTGTATGTTAACTTTACGTTTGGCCCAATATCTCGAGAACCGTTATAGTTAGAAGCATCTTTTTTTTACCAAATAATAGGTCTCTCAGGGGGACAAATTCTGCCATATGTTTGAATCCGATCGATCAGTTCCAGATATATTTTTTTTAGATTTTAAAATTTTCCAAAAATCGTTTTTTGGCAAAATTATAAAAAAAATTTAAGAAAGTTAAAATGTAAGCTTTTTATCCTTTTTATTTTTTAAAAACGCATCGATTGACCTATTTACGAAAACTCTAGCTCCGTTTGGTATGGAGTTATCAAGCTTTTAAAAATGGAAAATTTTAATAATCAATTTTTGCTTCCTCATAGAGGAAGTATTGTTTTACCCTCAAATCCTCAATTGCAATTTTTTGACATTTCTCGACATAATTCGACCCCAGGGTGTCAAAAAGGATGTTTAGAAAAAATGTCCGGGTGTGTGTGTGTGTGTGTGTATGTTAACTTTACGTTTGGCCCAATATCTCGAGAACCGTTATAGTTAGAAGCATCTTTTTTTTACCAAATAATAGGTCTCTCAGGGGGACAAATTCTGTCATATGTTTGAATCCGATCGATCAGTTCCAGATATATTTTTTTTAGATTTTAAAATTTTCCAAAAATCGTTTTTTGGCAAAATTATAAAAAAAATTTAAGAAAGTTAAAATGTAAGCTTTTTATCCTTTTTATTTTTTAAAAACGCATCGATTGACCTATTTACGAAAACTCTAGCTCCGTTTGGTATGGAGTTATCAAGCTTTTAAAAATGGAAAATTTTAATAATCAATTTTTGCTTCCTCATAGAGGAAGTATTGTTTTACCCTCAAATCGTCAATTGCAATTTTTTGACATTTCTCGACATAATTCGACCCCAGGGTGTCAAAAAGGATGTTTAGAAAAAATGTCCGGGTGTGTGTGTGTGTGTGTGTATGTTAACTTTACGTTTGGCCCAATATCTCGAGAACCGTTATAGTTAGAAGCATCTTTTTTTTACCAAATAATAGGTCTCTCAGGGGGACAAATTTTGCCATATGTTTGAATCCGATCGATCAGTTCCAGATATATTTTTTTTAGATTTTAAAATTTTCCAAAAATCGTTTTTTGGCAAAATTATAAAAAAAATTTAAGAAAGTTAAAATGTAAGCTTTTTATCCTTTTTATTTTTTAAAAACGCATCGATTGACCTATTTACGAAAACTCTAGCTCCGTTTGGTATGGAGTTATCAAGCTTTTAAAAATGGAAAATTTTAATAATCAATTTTTGCTTCCTCATAGAGGAAGTATTGTTTTACCCTCAAATCCTCAATTGCAATTTTTTGACATTTCTCGACATAATTCGACCCCAGGGTGTCAAAAAGGATGTTTAGAAAAAATGTCCGGGTGTGTGTGTGTGTGTGTGTATGTTAACTTTACGTTTGGCCCAATATCTCGAGAACCGTTATAGTTAGAAGCATCTTTTTTTACCAAATAATAGGTCTCTCAGGGGGACAAATTCTGCCATATGTTTGAATCCGATCGATCAGTTCCAGATATATTTTTTTTAGATTTTAAAATTTTCCAAAAATCGTTTTTTGGCAAAATTATAAAAAAAATTTAAGAAAGTTAAAATGTAAGCTTTTTATCCTTTTTATTTTTTAAAAACGCATCGATTGACCTATTTACGAAAACTCTAGCTCCGTTTGGTATGGAGTTATCAAGCTTTTAAAAATGGAAAATTTTAATAATCAATTTTTGCTTCCTCATAGAGGAAGTATTGTTTTACCCTCAAATCGTCAATTGCAATTTTTTGACATTTCTCGACATAATTCGACCCCAGGGTGTCAAAAAGGATGTTTAGAAAAAATGTCCGGGTGTGTGTGTGTGTGTGTGTATGTTAACTTTACGTTTGGCCCAATATCTCGAGAACCGTTATAGTTAGAAGCATCTTTTTTTTACCAAATAATAGGTCTCTCAGGGGGACAAATTCTGCCATATGTTTGAATCCGATCGATCAGTTCCAGATATATTTTTTTTAGATTTTAAAATTTTCCAAAAATCGTTTTTTGGCAAAATTATAAAAAAAATTTAAGAAAGTTAAAATGTAAGCTTTTTATCCTTTTTATTTTTTAAAAACGCATCGATTGACCTATTTACGAAAACTCTAGCTCCGTTTGGTATGGAGTTATCAAGCTTTTAAAAATGGAAAATTTTAATAATCAATTTTTGCTTCCTCATAGAGGAAGTATTGTTTTACCCTCAAATCCTCAATTGCAATTTTTTGACATTTCTCGACATAATTCGACCCCAGGGTGTCAAAAAGGATGTTTAGAAAAAATGTCCGGGTGTGTGTGTGTGTGTGTGTATGTTAACTTTACGTTTGGCCCAATATCTCGAGAACCGTTATAGTTAGAAGCATCTTTTTTTTACCAAATAATAGGTCTCTCAGGGGGACAAATTCTGCCATATGTTTGAATCCGATCGATCAGTTCCAGATATATTTTTTTTAGATTTTAAAATTTTCCAAAAATCGTTTTTTGGCAAAATTATAAAAAAAATTTAAGAAAGTTAAAATGTAAGCTTTTTATCCTTTTTATTTTTTAAAAACGCATCGATTGACCTATTTACGAAAACTCTAGCTCCGTTTGGTATGGAGTTATCAAGCTTTTAAAAATGGAAAATTTTAATAATCAATTTTTGCTTCCTCATAGAGGAAGTATTGTTTTACCCTCAAATCCTCAATTGCAATTTTTTGACATTTCTCGACATAATTCGACCCCAGGGTGTCAAAAAGGATGTTTAGAAAAAATGTCCGGGTGTGTGTGTGTGTGTATGTTAACTTTACGTTTGGCCCAATATCTCGAGAACCGTTATAGTTAGAAGCATCTTTTTTTTACCAAATAATAGGTCTCTCAGGGAGACAAATTCTGCCATATGTTTGAATCCGATCGATCAGTTCCAGATATATTTTTTTTAGATTTTAAAATTTTCCAAAAATCGTTTTTTGGCAAAATTATAAAAAAAATTTAAGAAAGTTAAAATGTAAGCTTTTTATCCTTTTTATTTTTTAAAAATGCATCGATTGACCTATTTACGAAAACTCTAGCTCCGTTTGGTATGGAGTTATCAAGCTTTTAAAAATGGAAAATTTTAATAATCAATTTTTGCTTCCTCATAGAGGAAGTATTGTTTTACCCTCAAATCGTCAATTGCAATTTTTTGACATTTCTCGACATAATTCGACCCCAGGGTGTCAAAAAGGATGTTTAGAAAAAATGTCCGGGTGTGTGTGTGTGTGTGTGTATGTTAACTTTACGTTTGGCCCAATATCTCGAGAACCGTTATAGTTAGAAGCATCTTTTTTTTACCAAATAATAGGTCTCTCAGGGGGACAAATTCTGCCATATGTTTGAATCCGATCGATCAGTTCCAGATATATTTTTTTTAGATTTTAAAATTTTCCAAAAATCGTTTTTTGGCAAAATTATAAAAAAAATTTAAGAAAGTTAAAATGTAAGCTTTTTATCCTTTTTATTTTTTAAAAACGCATCGATTGACCTATTTACGAAAACTCTAGCTCCGTTTGGTATGGAGTTATCAAGCTTTTAAAAATGGAAAATTTTAATAATCAATTTTTGCTTCCTCATAGAGGAAGTATTGTTTTACCCTCAAATCCTCAATTGCAATTTTTTGACATTTCTCGACATAATTCGACCCCAGGGTGTCAAAAAGGATGTTTAGAAAAAATGTCCGGGTGTGTGTGTGTGTGTGTGTATGTTAACTTTACGTTTGGCCCAATATCTCGAGAACCGTTATAGTTAGAAGCATCTTTTTTTTACCAAATAATAGGTCTCTCAGGGGGACAAATTCTGCCATATGTTTGAATCCGATCGATCAGTTCCAGATATATTTTTTTTAGATTTTAAAATTTTCCAAAAATCGTTTTTTGGCAAAATTATAAAAAAAATTTAAGAAAGTTAAAATGTAAGCTTTTTATCCTTTTTATTTTTTAAAAACGCATCGATTGACCTATTTACGAAAACTCTAGCTCCGTTTGGTATGGAGTTATCAAGCTTTTAAAAATGGAAAATTTTAATAATCAATTTTTGCTTCCTCATAGAGGAAGTATTGTTTTACCCTCAAATCCTCAATTGCAATTTTTTGACATTTCTCGACATAATTCGACCCCAGGGTGTCAAAAAGGATGTTTAGAAAAAATGTCCGGGTGTGTGTGTGTGTGTATGTTAACTTTACGTTTGGCCCAATATCTCGAGAACCGTTATAGTTAGAAGCATCTTTTTTTTACCAAATAATAGGTCTCTCAGGGGGACAAATTCTGCCATATGTTTGAATCCGATCGATCAGTTCCAGATATATTTTTTTTAGATTTTAAAATTTTCCAAAAATCGTTTTTTGGCAAAATTATAAAAAAAATTTAAGAAAGTTAAAATGTAAGCTTTTTATCCTTTTTATTTTTTAAAAATGCATCGATTGACCTATTTACGAAAACTCTAGCTCCGTTTGGTATGGAGTTATCAAGCTTTTAAAAATGGAAAATTTTAATAATCAATTTTTGCTTCCTCATAGAGGAAGTATTGTTTTACCCTCAAATCCTCAATTGCAATTTTTTGACATTTCTCGACATAATTCGACCCCAGGGTGTCAAAAAGGATGTTTAGAAAAAATGTCCGGGTGTGTGTGTGTGTGTGTGTATGTTAACTTTACGTTTGGCCCAATATCTCGAGAACCGTTATAGTTAGAAGCATCTTTTTTTTACCAAATAATAGGTCTCTCAGGGGGACAAATTCTGCCATATGTTTGAATCCGATCGATCAGTTCCAGATATATTTTTTTTAGATTTTAAAATTTTCCAAAAATCGTTTTTTGGCAAAATTATAAAAAAAATTTAAGAAAGTTAAAATGTAAGCTTTTTATCCTTTTTATTTTTTAAAAACGCATCGATTGACCTATTTACGAAAACTCTAGCTCCGTTTGGTATGGAGTTATCAAGCTTTTAAAAATGGAAAATTTTAATAATCAATTTTTGCTTCCTCATAGAGGAAGTATTGTTTTACCCTCAAATCCTCAATTGCAATTTTTTGACATTTCTCGACATAATTCGACCCCAGGGTGTCAAAAAGGATGTTTAGAAAAAATGTCCGGGTGTGTGTGTGTGTGTGTGTATGTTAACTTTACGTTTGGCCCAATATCTCGAGAACCGTTATAGTTAGAAGCATCTTTTTTTTACCAAATAATAGGTCTCTCAGGGGGACAAATTCTGCCATATGTTTGAATCCGATCGATCAGTTCCAGATATATTTTTTTTAGATTTTAAAATTTTCCAAAAATCGTTTTTTGGCAAAATTATAAAAAAAATTTAAGAAAGTTAAAATGTAAGCTTTTTATCCTTTTTATTTTTTAAAAACGCATCGATTGACCTATTTACGAAAACTCTAGCTCCGTTTGGTATGGAGTTATCAAGCTTTTAAAAATGGAAAATTTTAATAATCAATTTTTGCTTCCTCATAGAGGAAGTATTGTTTTACCCTCAAATCCTCAATTGCAATTTTTTGACATTTCTCGACATAATTCGACCCCAGGGTGTCAAAAAGGATGTTTAGAAAAAATGTCCGGGTGTGTGTGTGTGTGTATGTTAACTTTACGTTTGGCCCAATATCTCGAGAACCGTTATAGTTAGAAGCATCTTTTTTTTACCAAATAATAGGTCTCTCAGGGGGACAAATTCTGCCATATGTTTGAATCCGATCGATCAGTTCCAGATATATTTTTTTTAGATTTTAAAATTTTCCAAAAATCGTTTTTTGGCAAAATTATAAAAAAAATTTAAGAAAGTTAAAATGTAAGCTTTTTATCCTTTTTATTTTTTAAAAATGCATCGATTGACCTATTTACGAAAACTCTAGCTCCGTTTGGTATGGAGTTATCAAGCTTTTAAAAATGGAAAATTTTAATAATCAATTTTTGCTTCCTCATAGAGGAAGTATTGTTTTACCCTCAAATCCTCAATTGCAATTTTTTGACATTTCTCGACATAATTCGACCCCAGGGTGTCAAAAAGGATGTTTAGAAAAAATGTCCGGGTGTGTGTGTGTGTGTGTGTATGTTAACTTTACGTTTGGCCCAATATCTCGAGAACCGTTATAGTTAGAAGCATCTTTTTTTTACCAAATAATAGGTCTCTCAGGGGGACAAATTCTGCCATATGTTTGAATCCGATCGATCAGTTCCAGATATATTTTTTTTAGATTTTAAAATTTTCCAAAAATCGTTTTTTGGCAAAATTATAAAAAAAATTTAAGAAAGTTAAAATGTAAGCTTTTTATCCTTTTTATTTTTTAAAAACGCATCGATTGACCTATTTACGAAAACTCTAGCTCCGTTTGGTATGGAGTTATCAAGCTTTTAAAAATGGAAAATTTTAATAATCAATTTTTGCTTCCTCATAGAGGAAGTATTGTTTTACCCTCAAATCCTCAATTGCAATTTTTTGACATTTCTCGACATAATTCGACCCCAGGGTGTCAAAAAGGATGTTTAGAAAAAATGTCCGGGTGTGTGTGTGTGTGTATGTTAACTTTACGTTTGGCCCAATATCTCGAGAACCGTTATAGTTAGAAGCATCTTTTTTTTACCAAATAATAGGTCTCTCAGGGGGACAAATTCTGCCATATGTTTGAATCCGATCGATCAGTTCCAGATATATTTTTTTTAGATTTTAAAATTTTCCAAAAATCGTTTTTTGGCAAAATTATAAAAAAAATTTAAGAAAGTTAAAATGTAAGCTTTTTATCCTTTTTATTTTTTAAAAATGCATCGATTGACCTATTTACGAAAACTCTAGCTCCGTTTGGTATGGAGTTATCAAGCTTTTAAAAATGGAAAATTTTAATAATCAATTTTTGCTTCCTCATAGAGGAAGTATTGTTTTACCCTCAAATCCTCAATTGCAATTTTTTGACATTTCTCGACATAATTCGACCCCAGGGTGTCAAAAAGGATGTTTAGAAAAAATGTCCGGGTGTGTGTGTGTGTGTGTGTATGTTAACTTTACGTTTGGCCCAATATCTCGAGAACCGTTATAGTTAGAAGCATCTTTTTTTTACCAAATAATAGGTCTCTCAGGGGGACAAATTCTGCCATATGTTTGAATCCGATCGATCAGTTCCAGATATATTTTTTTTAGATTTTAAAATTTTCCAAAAATCGTTTTTTGGCAAAATTATAAAAAAAATTTAAGAAAGTTAAAATGTAAGCTTTTTATCCTTTTTATTTTTTAAAAATGCATCGATTGACCTATTTACGAAGCTTATAGTACAATTTTTTTTTTTTTTTTTAAGTCCCACATGCGTCTTAGACATTTTAGTTCTGTCCGTTTATAAGAAAACTGTTAAGTATAGGAGTTTTTAGGATATTTACGCTTATTTTTAGAATTAGAAAAATTTTATTTTGTAGATTTTTTTTATGCCAGTAGTATAACTATGAGAGTACGAGGCCACAGTTCCGATTTTCGCCACCAGGTGGCGCCCTAGTCAGTTACCTGCAGTGGATTTTTAGCGGTTTTGTTGATAAATTACCGTCGGTCGGTAATGCAGATTTCGCGCGTGTTACCTTGTGTCGGTAATGCAGATTACTTGCTTGCTCGACGGTAAGGTAGATTTCCGAAGTCGGTTACCCTTAGTCGGTATTACCATATGTCGGCATTCTCTTGGGGATTCTCCTACGTCATTTTAAATTTTTACCCTTACTTTTGCGCTGGAATTTAAAGGTACCTCTACTTTCAGGTTTTTCAAGCGGGGGATTTCTCCATAGACGGCGCTGCAATCGAATCGCACCAAGTTTAACTTAAAATCTTAATCTTTCTAATTTGCATAAACTGTGTATTGTTGTTAACTTTTACCTTAGGACTAATTGCATGTGTTTATGACCTCATCCATCTGTAGAATTTGCATAAACAATATATTGTTGTTAACTTTTATCTTAGAAATAAGTTACATGTCTTTGATACTACCACCCACTGTCCACCTAGTATATGTTTTCAATGTATGTATCATATGCCTAACACCCCCCCCCCCACCCACCAACCCGCCACCCACTTAGTATATGTTTTGACAGAAACTATTCTATTCCCAACACCACCCACCTACCAAACCCAAAATGTATTGGGACTTAAATTTTCAAAATACCGAGATTAGCGGGTAGATTAGGGGGGTGGGTCACGTTGGGCCTGATTTGACGTATGGTGCGCAAACGAGATGCGCGTGGCCAATGTGAACGAATACTCAAGCGATGTATATTCGGTCTAGCTTAAAAAAGAAAGGTCCACGATCCCCCTAAAGGCCTAAGCAGATAAAAATACGGTTACGGGACCAGAGCATGAGACAGAAAAAGACAGAAACAGTCTCTGCCCTTTATTATCTCATGCCCCGCTCCCGTAACCGTATGCGTTGTGCTTTGGGCTTAAGCCAAAGAGTTTTGCTATTTTTCTCTTCCTCTATCACTGTTACTGACGCATGAAATAGAAAGGAACAAGGAGAGGAGGATGAAATTGCCACATCGTTTTAAAATTCACCTTCTTTCAGTACAAATGTACTTAATTTTACAGTTGTAAAATACATAATTTTCTCTCCACCAACAGAAAATGCATTCCCTACCGATACAAACTCACTGAAAACTCACTGGCGAAAATCACTGAGTTTTTTGGGCCATTTCAATGCGTTTTCAGGTAGTGTTTGAAACATTTACTCACTCAAAACTTATTGGGTCTTTTAAGTCTGATTTATGGCAATGGGAAATACCACTGTGGACCCTTTTGCGGTTTATGACCAACATAAATACTTCTGGTGACCTTCGGTAATAAAAATAATTACGTTGAAAATAATGTTTATTTATTTCAACATTATATTTATTTTAATGAACTTTAACTATTTTCATGATTCTATTATGTTTACTACATATCCCTTTGACTTTGATTTCAAAAATAATATCAGTTTTAACGTAATATTTATGGTTTACAAAATACCTTATAATTTCTTAAAATATAAAATTATCATAATAAATTTTAGATATTTGGAATCGTGAAGTATTACAGATTCTAAATTTTTTAATTAAAAATGTCAAATAATTAAATTGAAGGAATTTCAAGTCATAAAATATTAGGGTTCAAAAATTATTAGCTAGGGTAACAATAGACATGGGGATTTAAAATGGATCCCGGCTTTAACAGTAGATTCTCAAATCTTTTGTCATTTAAGTTTGTTTTTCAACCCGGCATTTTATTACCTGGAATTTATATACTTTTACTTTTTGAGGTCTGCAATACAAAAATTGAAATCTTCAATATTTCACTATTCTGAATTTCTAAAATTCATTTTAAAAATAAATACTACTAAATTAAAATTATAATCAATAAATTACTTAAAGAATAATTAATTATTAAAATATATGTTATAGACATTTATAATTTTTATAGAAAATAACAATTGCAAAAATTAATATTATAATTTATAAACAATAAAATTAATTAATAATTTTAAATCATAATTAGCTTTTAAATTAATATTATTCTCTGTAAATAATTATATTGTCATATTTTTGACACAATTTTTAACATAGGTATATACTCGCATAATATAGGTATATTGAATTTTCAGAAAAATATTTTTTTTGATAAATTTACATAAAAATATATATTTAATAAAGAGCCACAGATGTCTTGCGACAATATAATTTTAGTTTCTTTTGAAACTAAATTTAAAAGGACTACCTCACAACGGGCAATAAATTTTGACCTGGCCAGAGTGTAGCAATAAACCCTAGTGCGCTAGTAGCTCACTGGGCCAGTGAGCTTCTAATAGTTTTCCAGTGATTTTCTATCGGTAGGGTTGGAACTGTAAAAAATTTAATTGTATTTTGTATTGTGACACTATGAAAATAAATCGCTTTACGTAACACATAGTAAATTTTAACGTATTATGATGGAAATATTCGGTCCGATAAATAAATATTTCACTTATGAATTTCTTATTAGAAAGTAAAGGATTAGGTAAAGTAGTCAAAAAAACATTAACAGTAGTAGGGTTTATTTGAATAACACCTAGAATACATTCTACAGTTTCAATATATAAATTTAGAAAACAATTTCGAAGAGCTACTACATTCTTTACAGCTCATTTATCGAATCACATACAATGGATTGTACATGTAATATTAACAATAAGTCTTTTTTAACATTCCTAAGCGCTGAGCAGTCTATATATTATAAATTTCATATCAACAATTATATTAAAAAAGAATTATCAAATATGCTGTAAATAATGATAAGTGTAATAATATAATGATATTATCGGTATTATAAAGCGTACAAACTTAACCTTTTAGACATAACCTAAAAGATCCGGCCATCATATTTGTTTACATACGTCCTGGAGCTATAATGTCAAACGCAAGTACGCATGCTTTCATAATGCGCGCGTTATTTGAAATTTTTAGAAATTGAAGAAAGGGACCTAAGAAGGAAATTGGTTATTTTCCAGGAGAGCGAAAACAAAAGTCGAGCGTGCATGGTAATCTGTACAAATCGAGAGATTTGAATTGTTATAACTTGAAAATTATTAAATAAATACCTTTTCTGACTTTAGATAATGAAAAAGGAACCTTTGATTAAATTAAAACATCAATAAACCGAAAAACGATTTTTTACTTCTTAGGTCCCTTTCTTCAGAACGCGTCACATTATTACTATCTTTTAACATATTTATTATGATTAAATAATTTTAGTTTAAGAAAAAATAAACTTCATGAAATATATTTTATATAAAGAAAGAATAAATACATTTTTTAAATATGTTTAAAATTAATTTATTAAAAGCATTTCTAATCAACGTGTGTATTTTGATCAATCGCACTTATGCCTGTACTTTATGTTGTCAGCAGTCAGGTTCGCCAACCAAAAAACAAAAAATGCTGCGTTGCAGCACCTTTTTTTAATTATTCATATCCGAAAAGAATTTTTTAAAAACACTAAGGTTTCTTTTCCTTTTATATTACAATATTTCTTATGACTTTAGATTTATTGTTTATAAAAAAATCTATTCTAAAAAAAAAAATACTGTGGTTAAGATAGCACTATTTTATTTTGTTAAGTTGGTGTATAGTAACAGCCAAAAGTTTTTTTATTTTACTAAATGTTTAAATTATATAATATTTATAATTTATAATTATAAATTACTTTGGATAAAATAAAAATTGTTTTTTTTTTCAGGAAAACTAATACCTAACCTTTAAAGATAACTCTTTATTAATGTTCACAAAAACACTCGATATGGGATTTACATGTTAATTGCATTTAACTTTTTCACAATTTAACTTTTCCAAAAGTTAACTTTAACTTTTCCAAAAGTTAACTTTAACTTTTCCAAAAGTTAACTTTAACTTTTCCAAAAGTTAACTTTAACTTTTCCAAAAGTTAACTTTAACTTTTCCAAAATTTAACTTTAACTTTTCCAAAAGTTAACTTTAACATTTCCAAAAGTTAACTTTAACTTTTCCAAAAGTTAACTTTAACTTTTCCAAAAGTTAACTTTAACTTTTTTGAAAGTTAACTTACATTCTTATGGGATTTACACGTTAATTGCATTTAACTTTTTCACAATTTAACTTTTTCAAAAGTTAACTTTAACTTTGCCGAAAGTTAACTTTAACTTTTCCTAAAGTTAACTTTAACTTTTCCAAAAGTTAACTTTAACTTATTCGAAAGAAATCTCTAAACAATTGGATGCTTTGAGATTACTATATAGGTTGAATATAGGTTGATCTTATAAATTCTCATTAATTCTTCAAATTGCGAATTGTAAAATTCTTTACCTTTATCAGTTTGTAATTTCTTTGGAATGCGCATTTCCCACGTAATATACGTAGAAAACATAGAAAGCTAGGTAATTTAAATGTCAAATGTATAATGTATATCTACCCAGATAACCAGCGTACAATACGTACCATTGCATTATACTACTACTATATACGAGTATAATGATACTGATTTTTGAAGTACTGATTCTAAACTATAATGGCCTGTTTACACCTTCGAAAAAAAATTTTTTTTTCGCATTGGAGGGAAGAGGACAAACTGTGTATGTGAACTCTTTACTCTCATGCAAAAAAAATTTTTTTTTTCGAAGGTGTAAATAGGCCATAATAGTGCCAGTATGTATGTACCTTTTTATTACATTTGTATGACGTACTTGTATCGTACTAGTATTACACTTGTATGTAATTCATAAAAACTTTAAGATTTTCAGTTAGTACGCGTACTAAATAAATATGGAGTCATACCAAAGTCGTACTAATCTAGCATCTTGAAAAATAATTTGAAAATTTGAGTACATAGAAAGATTATAATGCAAGTACAGGGCCAGTACATCATACTTTTGAAAAAAAAGAGTAGGGGAGACCGAGGAGGAAAGTAACAGAGGTGGAAAGTAACAACGCTTATAACTTCTAAACCAATCAGCGAAGAGACATGGTCCCAAAGTAATTTTTTGTCCAGTTTTACCCCCTCTACCTTCCCCATATCATGCGCGAGCTGGTTTGGGAACCGTATGTCTGATATTGACATGTTGTGCAAAAATTACGATAAAAGTAAGTTTTTGCCTAAATTTTCAAAATATCATATTTCTTTGATTTCATAGATATTTCGTGCTTTTCGTAATTTTGAAGCTTAATTATCTACCTTTAGGTTGTACTTGTGTTTAATTAAAAAATATAAAATACTTTTTTGTAATTTAAACTTGTTTTTTGAGATCCAAGGAAAAGAGGGGTGAGGTGGAAAGTAACACGTTGTTACTTTTCTCCTCACCCCATGCTTTATTTTTATAAACATCCTCCTTTTTTATAACTATGTGATTTTATATGTTGATTTCATATTTTAATGATGAAATATTGAACTTTTGATTGGAATTTTTTTTTAAAACGATACTTTTTAACGTCATAGCTGTGGAACGAATATTAAATAGATAAAAAAAGCTTGATTACAAAAAAGTGTAAAAATATGTGCCAATTATGTACAAAATGTAGTTAATATTACTTTGTCTTTTTTATATGTTCATAATAAAAATAATTTTAATTAATAGCAGTTTTATATTTGAAATGTTAGCCTTAATTTTTAAGTGTTACTTTCCTCCTTCGTGCTGTTACTTTCCACCTTAAGGGTGAGGAGGAAAGTAACAAACAAAGAGCTGATTAAAAAGTCCTGCTGTTGACTATCTAATTATTATTTATGTTTACTTCCAATTTTATTTAATAGCTGAAGGTCCAAGCTTTCGATTAGTATGTTTACAGAACTTATCCGACAAATAGTTTTGATGTTATCATAAAAAAAACTGATTTTTGTTACTTTCCTCCTCTCCCCTATGCACATACTGGCACTGTACCAGTTTAATGGAAGTAACTAAACGTGATTAAATGTACGTGAACTGACCTATGCCACATTATGTAGAAATGTAGAAAGGTAAATTACATAGATAATATACGTTAATGAGGAATCGGACAAACATTAAAAAATGTCAGAAATTTTTTAAATTTTGAGAAATGATATTATTTGGTACAACAAAAAAGCATGCAAAATTTGAAAATTTTTTGCTAAGTAATTTAGAAGTTAAAAAAATTATTTATTTATCATGGTCTCTTATGAAGAAACGGTAACCAAGGTACTTTGAAAGTAAATTTCTAATAGATATCGATGCCAGATTTTCTTGGGCTAATTGTATTTAATTTGGTCACCTTACCGATCATTTAAAAGCAAAAATGTTAAAAATATTCAAAAATTCTCAAGATTTTTCGAATTATTCAGTCTAGATGCGGCAACGCTGTAAAGCTGTCAAATGCAGTAAAGAACGTAGGTTACGTAAGTTTGGTTTGAGTCAATTGTTATTTATTTATAAATATTTAAATATTATTCCACTTATAAATTTCTGTAGGCATGCTCAAACGCTGCTACCCAATGGGAAATTGCCAAGGCTCACGATTGGCTAAATATTGGTCCAATATTAACATTTATATTGGGCCAAGGCTGGGAGTGTAGAAACCAATGCCAAGCCTCGGAATACAATATTCAACCAATATTGAACCAATATTGCAGATATCAGTTTCTTTCGAAAAAAAAATTTGGTTACGACATATATTACGGTTTTAGGGGTTGCTGATTACGAATCTTAAGTCCAATTTCCAAAATTCAAAATGGCTGACTCAATATGGCGGACGAATTTTTAAAAAAAAAAAACGATAAAAATCGCTAAAAACTTGTCACTCGGGGGTTTTTGGGGTCACTGATTATGAATCTAAAATCCGATTTCCAAAATTCAAAATGGTAGACCCAATATAGCGGACAAATTTTTTAAAAAATGATAAAATTCGCTTGAAACTTGTTACTCGGGGGTTTTTGGGGTCACTGATAACAAATCTAAAATTTGATTTTCAAAATTCAAAATGACGAATCCAATATGGCGGACAAAATGTTAAAAATTCATTGAAATCGCTTGAAACTTGTTACTCGAGGATTTTTGTGTCACTGATAACGAATCTAGTTATGCCATGCTGGGCCTGGGCCAGTTACCGACTATCGGTAATGCATATTGATACTTTACCGACCGCGAAAAGTCGTGTTTCTACCGGGGTTATCATGTTACCATCAGTCGGTAATACAGATTTCTTCTTTGCAGGCAGTAAACATTAGTGTTTTTCATGGTGTTAGATTAGTAAAACAGAACACTTTACAGAAACACTAATTTCTTCCTGGAGATCAAGTAGAAATCTGCATTACCGACTGATGGTAACACACTGTCTTGCAAAAATGCGATACTTGGTGGTCGGTATGCTAGAAATCTGCATTACCGACTGTCGGTAAGTGGTGCAGGAGCAACATAGCATAATTACTAAGTTTCTAATAATTTCAAAGAACTTTTAAAAATTTGTCAGCCATGGTGGTTACGCCATTTTGAATTTTGAAAATCATTCATTATAGTGACCCCAAAAACCCCCGAGTAACAAGTTTCAAGCGATTTCCATCATTTTTTTAAAAATTCGTCAGCCATATTGAGTCCGCCATTTTGAATTTTGAAAATCTGAGTTTAGATTCGTTATCAGTGACCCTAAAAACCCCCGAGTAACAAGTTTTAAGCGATTTTCATGGATTTTAAAAAATTCCTCCGCCATATTGGGTCCGCCATTTTGAATTTTGAAAATCAGGTTTTAGATTTATTGTTAGTGACCCCTAAAACATTAAAATATGTCGTGATCCAATTTTATTTTTTGACAGAAACTGATATCTGCAATGTCCAATTTTGTATTCCGAGGCTTGGCAGTCTTGGCATTGGTTTCTACACTCCCAATATTGGCCCAATATTGTACAATATTGGACCAATGTTGCGCCAATCGTATTTTTCCCATTGGGTACCAGCCTTCGAAAAATAAAACTTAGATATGCCTTGTTGTTACGCTTTTTAGGTTACATTGAAATTAAAAATAATAACACTTATATTACACTAAAATAAATCTGATTATTGTATATAACGATATATTTTAGTTTATTAAATATTAAAATACGCTATTTACCATTAAGTTAAAAATAAATATGGAAATAAATTTCCCCAAATTTTGTTTTCTTAGGTTTCCGAATCGTACAGTTACTGTCAAAAGTTTTGTTTTCTTTGGACAAAAAAATGCTAATTTCTTATACTAAACAATAGTTTAATTAAAAAATGTTATCTTTAACTTTTCCGAAAGTCACCCTGAACTTTTCTGAAAAATGACTAACTTTTCCTAAAGTTACCTTGAACTTTTCTGAAATACATGTAAAATTAAGTTATACATATAAAGTTAAGCTTTTTTAACGCTTTACGTTATTAGCAGTGACATGGTCGATCTTGCACTAACTTGCCTAAACTTGTTTACCTTCTGTAGAGAAGATTTGAAACTAATTTAGGACATACTGACACGCTTGTACTGTTGACACTGTATATTGTGTCAGCGCCAGGGATAGGTGCGTATTATACGTGATGTATTATACATGATTTTCTACAGTATAATACGTACGTATTATACGTAAAAATTTCGAAAATAAGAGGTAGTGGGGGGTTTTCTACGTATAATACGTATTTTACATAATGTAGAAAACCACGTATTATACGTAGAAAACCTCGAGTTTTCTACATTTACCCATCCCTGGTCAGCGCATATAAGATCACATGGTATAATATAGACCAATCAGCAACAGAGTTAGGAAGGTTTCAAATAGTGGAGGGGTTACATTGAAGAGAAAGACATTATTTTTATTAATTTTAATATTAATTAAATAGTAAAGTTTTCTTAAAGTAGCGCGTTTTAATGATTTATTTATTTATATTTATAATATTGTTAATAGGTCTCCGTTTCTATTAATGAAAATTATGAACATTTTAAAGCGGACATGTTTTTAATACCATTTTTGTAAGCGGTCCCACAATTTTGGCCGCTAGCGTATTATTCAAAATAGCGACTGGCTGGAATACAAACAGTGCATTATAGTCAATATGACGAAATCAGTTTTTTAAAATAACTTTTTAAAACAAATTTTGGAACCTATGTTTATTAACAAACTAGCTGTCGTACCCGTCTTCGACGGGTTTTAGTTCCTACTGTTACATTTCAAGTTTTTTCTTTACATTGCTCAAAATCTTCTTTACAATAATTTATAAAATTCATAAATTTTATTCTGTTTTTGTTTATTTTCTACGATATTGTTTCTGAGATGTGTCACGTCAAAGTAACCAATCATTCATCTTTAAAAATAATTTAAAAATCTCTGAAGAATAGTCTCATATTAAAGGATAATTTATATTCATAAGTATAATTCACTTAAAAAGGACCAGAAAAGCAAAAATCTTACGAAAATTAATAGTTTTGTACTGTTTTGTTTACACACTGAGAGAAATAGATACTACGGGATACCATCTAGATGGTACCAGATACCATATCTGATCTTAAATATACGGACAAGAATCTAGATGGTACGAGATAGCATCTGTATGGTACGGGTTAGCATCTGATAGCATCTGGATGGTACGATGTAGCATCTAGATGGTACGGTGTAGTATCTCTGATGGTAGAGTGTAACATAACCTCTCTACCATCAAAGATAGTAAAGTTCTTACCATCTATTTCTCTCAGTGCATTATGTTATATTTAACATAAGAGTATTTATAATATATATTATGAAAATCTGTTTTTAATTCCAACTTTAAAATTAAATGAAATTAATTTTATTTAATAAAATTTTTATTTCATATTAGTTACAAATATTAGAAGTCATGTACATACATTAGATAATGATAAAATTTAGAATATTTTTGATTGTTAGAAAAATTGTTCAATCTCCCTTTTTAAATATTTTTAAAGTTTTGTCAATTAAGGAACATTGTATAAAAGAAACAAATCTGAAAATGCACATTTTTAAAAAATATGTTGTATCTCACAATTTAAAATTTTAGTTCAATTAATTACAATTTTTTATTAAAGTATTGATTTGTGTCCATTAAATAATTGAAGTAAATATTTTAATATTGTATTTCTTAATTTTACTATTAAGTAACTCTCAAATATTTGTATCTGACATTTGGAATTTGTTATTCTGAAATATATCCTTTCGACATCAAAATCTTAATCAAAGACCTCAACAATACCACTCAATTATGCTTCAAAGTAATTACAATTATAATTTTTTCTATTTTTTTATCCCGATAACAATTTATAATTTATCTCAGTTATAGAATAATAGTTTTGCAAAATTCTGCTAAAATGTGACGAAATCACATGCAATACCCAATTTTTGAATTTTGTAGAAATTTGAAATTTATTTTTCCATTATATTTTTAATGTTGAAATATGAATTAATTTAATTATTTTTATCATAATAAAAAAGCTAAGCACAAAGAGTGTTGGTGTTATCCATCAAAACATGATAAATATCGTAATTCTTAATTTTTCTATTTTTTTGAAAAAGTTCCATAATTTCAGTTTAAAAAAATATTTTTTAATAGGGTTTGGCTAGAAATTATTATTTAATTATTAATCCCTTATCAATTATTGTCGAAATAAAAAGCTATATGTACATAGAGTTTAAGAGTGTTATAAAAAAAAAATAAAAAAAATGAAAAATATTAAATTTCTTGGTTTTTTGATTTTTTTTTGTAAAAATGTTATAACTTCCGTTAAACTTAATATTTTTCAATCGGGTTTGGCTGTAAATTTAAGTTACGCGAATACCTAACAGACTGCAAGATTTAACTTCATTCCGTGGAGCAGTTTTTGAGTGATGCCCGGACAAAATATCGCGGACATACATACATACATACATACATACATACAAACATACATAATTTTTTTAAACAGCATTTTTGGAATTGTTACTACTTGAAACGAAAAAATAAACACAAATTTCCAAGTTCTGTGCAATGTACAGACAAAACTCTGGTTTTATTAATATAGATTATTTTCCATTTATCAAGAGCTATAACTGATAACTAGTCCACTGCCATTTTGGATAAATGTCACGAAAAAGAATGGGTAATATTTAAATTTAAGTTACTTTTTATGTATTTGATAGTTCATGTTTTAACCTTTTAAAATAAAATTATTATAAAATAGTACATAAGTTTGTGTTTTTAACATTGTACTTTAATTTTACAAAAAAGGAGGGAGGGGGCCTCAAAAAATTGTTGTGCCCTGGGTCTCAATTTGCCTTAATTCGGTACTGGATAAGCTACCTATCATTCTTGAAGAAACACTACGAGCAGCCAAAACTATCTACATGAAAGGTACACGTAAAAAAAACTGGAGTTCAGCTTACTTCAACTGGAGTAATGGGAATCACAAAAAATAGTAATATATAGGATAGCTACAGCCTGGAGTAAAGGTTAACACAATTTCGATTAATTTCGATTGTCAGCTGAGTAGAGCATTACCGCGCATGCTCACGCAACTCATGTATCTCATAACTGTAGCTACATTCACTACAGTTGAGGCTGCTGTCACCACAGCCTGGAGTATTTTGACTACTAGTTTCCTGGAGTAGATCCAATTACAGCATTTTTTTACGTGTAGTGCAAAAAAAGGAATGGTTAAAAAAATATTTGTTAAATGTACAAAATGTTAAAGAAATAGACTGTCCAGAAAGTAAAACTATTGACACTGACACCTCATATTGTTTTTATATGCATATCACAAATCACTAACTAGAGAATGTGCTGTAAACAATGTAATGACGCTCAGCAATTAGTTTCTCAAAACAGCAAATGAATCAAAAGTTCTATAGAAGGCGTCGATTGTTAAGTTTGATTTTATTTATATTTTACACCACTCAGAAGTCCTCTTATGAAAATTGTAATTCTGTTTTGTAATTAATTTGAAACAGTTTTTAGGAATAAATGAATTTGATAGTTTTAGAAATCAACGTGTTTTTACCATTTTACCCTAGTCTTTAGATTGAAATACGATATAAATATAATTAAAAAAGAACTTTTTAAAAAAAGTATTTACTTTTATTTTATATTGAATATTATAATTTAACTTCTAAAAAAATTACTGACTGTTATTTTTATCTTAAAATTTAATTATTATATCAAAAAAGTTAAAGTTAACTCAGTCGAGAATGCAGGACTTCGGTGGAGCATCCAAAGATATTATTATTATAAATATAAATAAATAAATCATTAAAACGCGCTACTTTAAGAAAACTTTACTATTTAATTAATATTAAAAGTAATAATAAAGAATTAATTTTTAAAATATTTGTAAAAAATATACCTATATATATTTGTAAAATGTATCGAATTTTTTTTTTAGAATATCATCTTGATATCGTCTTGATTTTCAAGACGATATCGAGACGATATCGATATTATATCGACATCGTGAAGCACTAGCTGGATCCGCCCTTGCCTTTCTCTTAAATGTAACCCCTCCACTAATTGAAACCTTCCTAACTCCGTTGCTGATTTGTCTATATTATACCATGTGATCTTATATGCGCTGACACAATATACAGTGTCAACAGTACAAGCGTGTCAGTATGTCCTAAATTAGTTTCAAATCTTCTCTACAGAAGGTAAACAAGTTTAGGCAAGTTAGTGCAAGATCGACCATGTCACTGCTAATAACGTAAAGCGTTAAAAAAGCTTAACTTTATATGTATAACTTAATTTTACATGTATTTCAGAAAAGTTCAAGGTAACTTTAGGAAAAGTTAGTCATTTTTCAGAAAAGTTCAGGGTGACTTTCGGAAAAGTTAAATATAACATTTTATAATTAAACTATTGTTTAGTATAAGAAATTAGCATTTTTTTGTCCGAAGAAAACAAAACTTTTGACAGTAACTGTACGATTCGGAAACCTAAGAAAACAAAATTTGGGGAAATTTATTTCCATATTTATTTTTAACTTAATGGTAAATAGCGTATTTTAATATTTAATAAACTAAAATATATCGTAATATACAATAATCAGATTTATTTTAGTGTAATATAAGTGTTATTATTTTTAATTTCAATGTAACCTAAAAAGCGTAACAACAAGGCATATCTAAGTTTTATTTTTCGAAGGCTGGTAGCAGCGTTTGAGCATGCCTACAGAAATTTATAAGTAAAATAATATTTAAATATTTATAAATAAATAACAATTGACTCAAACCAAACTTACGTAACCTACGTTCTTTACTGCATTTGACAGCTTTACAGCGTTGCCGCATCTAGACTGAATAATTCGAAAAATCTTGAGAATTTTTGAATATTTTTAACATTTTTGCTTTTAAATGATCGGTAAGGTGACCAAATTAAATACAATTAGCCCAAGAAAATCTGGCATCGATATCTATTAGAAATTTACTTTCAAAGTACCTTGGTTACCGTTTCTTCATAAGAGACCATGATAAATAAATAATTTTTTTAACTTCTAAATTACTTAGCAAAAAATTTTCAAATTTTGCATGCTTTTTTGTTGTACCAAATAATATCATTTCTCAAAATTTAAAAAATTTCTGACATTTTTTAATGTTTGTCCGATTCCTCATTAACGTATATTATCTATGTAATTTACCTTTCTACATTTCTACATAATGTGGCATAGGTCAGTTCACGTACATTTAATCACGTTTAGTTACTTCCATTAAACTGGTACAGTGCCAGTATGTGCATAGGGGAGAGGAGGAAAGTAACAAAAATCAGTTTTTTTTATGATAACATCAAAACTATTTGTCGGATAAGTTCTGTAAACATACTAATCGAAAGCTTGGACCTTCAGCTATTAAATAAAATTGGAAGTAAACATAAATAATAATTAGATAGTCAACAGCAGGACTTTTTAATCAGCTCTTTGTTTGTTACTTTCCTCCTCACCCTTAAGGTGGAAAGTAACAGCACGAAGGAGGAAAGTAACACTTAAAAATTAAGGCTAACATTTCAAATATAAAACTGCTATTAATTAAAATTATTTTTATTATGAACATATAAAAAAGACAAAGTAATATTAACTACATTTTGTACATAATTGGCACATATTTTTACACTTTTTTGTAATCAAGCTTTTTTTATCTATTTAATATTCGTTCCACAGCTATGACGTTAAAAAGTATCGTTTTAAAAAAAAATTCCAATCAAAAGTTCAATATTTCATCATTAAAATATGAAATCAACATATAAAATCACATAGTTATAAAAAAGGAGGATGTTTATAAAAATAAAGCATGGGGTGAGGAGAAAAGTAACAACGTGTTACTTTCCACCTCACCCCTCTTTTCCTTGGATCTCAAAAAACAAGTTTAAATTACAAAAAAGTATTTTATATTTTTTAATTAAACACAAGTACAACCTAAAGGTAGATAATTAAGCTTCAAAATTACGAAAAGCACGAAATATCTATGAAATCAAAGAAATATGATATTTTGAAAATTTAGGCAAAAACTTACTTTTATCGTAATTTTTGCACAACATGTCAATATCAGACATACGGTTCCCAAACCAGCTCGCGCATGATATGGGGAAGGTAGAGGGGGTAAAACTGGACAAAAAATTACTTTGGGACCATGTCTCTTCGCTGATTGGTTTAGAAGTTATAAGCGTTGTTACTTTCCACCTCTGTTACTTTCCTCCTCGGTCTCCCCTACTCTTTTTTTTCAAAAGTATGATGTACTGGCCCTGTACTTGCATTATAATCTTTCTATGTACTCAAATTTTCAAATTATTTTTCAAGATGCTAGATTAGTACGACTTTGGTAAGTAGTAGAGCTATGCCGATCCGGGAACAGTTACCGACCGAGAAAATTGCTAAATCTGTAATCCTGCAGAAATCTGTTTTACCGACCGAGTGTAGGAATCTGCATTACCCTAGTTACCGACTTTGGCCGGTAGGTGGCGCTGTTTTGGGGGATTTCCCTGAATTTGCATATCATTTGCATACCACCCACCTAATTTGCATACCACCCACCTAATTTGCATACCACCCACCACCCACTCACCTAATTTGCATACGCTGTGAATTGTTTTTAACCCTTTCCTGCAGACTAATTTGCATACATCCCACCTAATTTGCATACGCTGTGTATTGTTCGAGGGTTAATTTGCATACCACCCACCACCCACTCACCTAATTTGCATACGCTGTGAATTGTTTTTAACCCTTTCCTGCAGACTAATTTGCATACCACCCACCGCCACCCACCTTACTTGCATACACATTGAATTTTGGCCTCATTTTGCGATTTGCGCATGCGCGTTTTCAAATTTTACCCACACTTTTTAGGTTGTTGTACGCGGGGTTAGCGAGGAATCTGTTTTACCATGGTTACCAACATTTTACCGACATTTTCCAACAGATGGCGCTGTTGGTGGGGAATCCCCTGTTGTTGTACGCGGGGTTAGCGAGGAATCTGTTTTACCATGGTTACCAACATTTTACCGACATTTTCCAACAGATGGCGCTGTTGGTGGGGAATCCCCTGCTTTTTCAAATTGTAGCATCAGTTGATGTTTTACGCATGCGCTTTTTTAAATTTTTCTTTCATTTTCAGCCATCTTGTTGGAGGGGATTTCAAATTTTACCCCCACTTTTTTACAGCAAATTGCGCCAAATTTTGAACTAAAATGCTAACCCTTTCCTAATTTGCATAAAGTGTTATGTAAGAACTAATTTGCATATCATTAGCAGTCTCAAAAGTGAAAGGTGCGCAGCAAAGATGCGCGTGCGGTTAACGGGGTCCAGTGTGAGTGGATAGACTTGTGAAAGAGGAGTTGCGCGCGCAACATCAAAGTGGGGGTAAGAAGAGTGGGAAATTGGAGAAGGAGTGGGGTTCAAGAGATATAAGAAGGATTTGAAGCCAAGTGGAGACATATCTGTTACAGACTACATCAGCAGCTGAAGCAGCATCAGGAGCAGCTCCGAATCCTCTACTAGGTAAGCCCTCTTCAACCTTAAAGTCTATTTTTGATTTTAGCTTAATATTATATTTTGATCTAACAGCTCTATTTTGATTTGCTTACAGATATTCAAAAGAATGGACGCCACCTTAAGCAAAATCAACTCTCTTGGACGTTTGCAGCATCTACTACCCACGAAGCCGCTTGCTGAGTTGGATGTCAATGCCCTCTATACCGGAACTAGTATAAAGAGGATGTCAACCAAGTATGGATTCAAATTTGCAGTTGATTTGGATGGTGAATTCCGGACGTTCCTGCCAGCAAGGTTTACGAACCTGTTTGAGAAGGAGCCAGACAACTTCAAGGTGCTCGACGAAGCCGTGGAATCCAACAAATTAAAATTAAAATATATTGGTGGAAAATATAATAATCTAGAATTTGAATTTATCTAATAAATATTATAATAAAGAGAATTGTAATATACTGTAAATATTCAAGATATGTGTTTAAATAAATGCAAAAATTTACTTATAAATTGTATCTTTTTATTCTACCTTTATATTTTAGAAATGTAAGAAAAAAAATAAAAATAAAAAAAAATAAAAAAAAGAAAAAAAAAAGAAAAAAGAAAACAATAAAAGAAAAAAGAAAAAAAAAAGAAATAAAAAAAGAAAAAAAGAGAAAAGAATAAAAAATGAACAAAAAAAAGAAATAAAAAAAGAAAAAAAGAGAAAAGAAAAAAAGAATAAAACAGAAAAACAATGAACAATATGTAAAAAATAAGTTAAAGCAGTAAAGACATTTTGATTTTCAGTGTACGTTTTTACCGGATAAAGCGTGTTCAAACAAGTCTCAACTTGATTTTTAAACAGAACAAAGACATCGTCTAAGAATTGACTCATAAATTCTTTCTATTATAATACTAAAGGTTCAGGTAAAGACTATTACCGGATAAAGCGTGTTCAAACAAGTCTCAACTTGATTTTTAAACAGAACAAAGGCATCGTCTAAGAATTGACTCATAAATTCTTTCTATTATAATACTAAAGGTTCAGGTAAAGACTATTACCGGAACAAGCGTGTTAAACAAGTCTCGACTTGATTTTTAACAGAATAAAGACATCGTCTAAGAATTGATTCATAAATTCTTTCTATTATAATACTAAAGGTTCAGGTAAAGACTATTACCGGAACAAGCGTGTTAAACAAGTCTCGACTTGATTTTTAACAGAATAAAGACATCGTCTAAGAATTGATTCATAAAGTCTTTTTATTATAATACTAAGGGTTAAGGTAAAACAGTCAAAACACATTAATTTTCAAAAATATTCAAATTCATTTATTCATATTAAAAGTTCAAATTCATTTCAATACATATTCCCA
Source organism: Ganaspis brasiliensis (assembly GCA_037103525.1). Taxonomy (NCBI): domain Eukaryota; kingdom Metazoa; phylum Arthropoda; class Insecta; order Hymenoptera; family Figitidae; genus Ganaspis; species Ganaspis brasiliensis. Next base: position 486,536 of record JAZKLR010000107.1, read on the forward strand.
TTGTTCATAATAAGATTTTAAACTATTAGACAGAGGATGTAATTCATCAACACCTACTATAGATTCTATAGGTTCACACATTAAATTTAGAAACCAATTTCGAAGAGCTATTACATTGTTTACAGCACAATTTTCAGTTCTTATACAATGGTATGTACATGTAGTTAACAATAAGTCTTTTCTTACATTTCTAAGCGGTGGACAATCTATATCTTCTAAATTTCGTACATTTAACAAATATTTTTCTAACCACTCTTTCTTTTCAACACCTTTTGTATAGATAGTTTTCGCTCCTTGTAATGTTTCTTGAAAAATAGCTCGCAATTCATCATAAGGTATTTCTCCTGTACCCCAATGGAGTCCATGGTAATTGAATGTCAACCAAGTGTTCATACTTTTGCAACGTTTCGATAGTGAATCATAATGATAGGGTGGTTGAAAGTAATAAACTTGAGGTGTAGCATCTGCTTCCAGTGAAAGAATAGCCAACTCCTTGACAATGAAATCGTTGCTGGACTGTTTAAAGCCTTGAACGTCTACTATGAACTCCATCCTGGAATAGAAATAAAATTCTATCCCAAGAACACAACTTATATACCAGTTCAGTCACTCCCCCTCCACTTTTACAATTTCTTGACAATACCGCTGATTGGTTTATATTGCACAATGCGATCATGAATGACCAGACAGTATGCAGTTGTTGCATCGGGGATATTATCTGTGGACTCAAATTCCAAACGTACATCGACTGAGGTCTGCTTTAGGAACTCGTTTTGTTTTGAGCAGTCAATCACAATTAATGGAGCCAATGATTTAAAATTTGACATATTTAATATAGGTTCCGAATCTCTTCCATAGTAAGAGGATTGAAAGTTAGCATACATATCATATAATATAGAATACTGATTTTGATCAAAGTGGAGATTTAAATTTCCATAAGGATAAGATTGTGAATTTAAAAACAGTTTCACATTTGTGAGGTTACAGTGGTCAAAAAAACATGCAGTAACTCCCAATTTATCTTTTCTTTCAGTTTGAAATCCAACAATTACATATCTTGGTTTCTCTAATTGTGTTGAAGATTTAATTTGCCACATAACTCTTGTACTCCTGGGAACTAATGGATACTCATACATTTCCCAAGATCTAAAACTTATTGAAATTAAGGGATCTTTTTCAATAAATTTCAATAATTTTATTTTATTATTGTCAGATGGTAATACATATGGTACCAACCACTCAAGTTTATTAATTACAAATTTGAACTCAGGGATACCAACTTGTCCATCATAAATAATAGAATTTTTATCATTGCGTGATCTTATTAAAATAAGTTCATGTTTAGCATTCGTAACAATTTTCTTATAATCTTCAGCAAAACCGAAAATCATACTCAGTGGTATTGTTACATTAAAGTATCCATTTGTCAATGACATTCTTGAAGTTGATTCAAACTTCACAAATCCAGCATTTTCTGCACGGTTAACTTGAGAAGGCGTTAAAGATACTAAGTTTTTTATAGTTGTAGTGTGTCCAACATACTTGCATCGATCAATCTCAATACCATTTAATTCATAACGAATTTCATCAAACAAATAAGCCGTAGCATTATTTGTAAGATGGACATTTTCTGTAAGAGTGATTCCATCATCCTTAGTTAGCCTTCCAAATATATGTAATGCACTTTTACTTGGTAAAATAGATAAATCTTGATTTTGTACTACAATTCGGATTTCATCACTGTTATTAAAAGATGACGATGCATATGGTTGATGACTATGAATTTCATAATTAGCGATGGATTCATCAAAATTCACTGCTGTTGGAATGCTCAGAATTTCTTCCATTTTTCTTAGAACAGCTGCACATAAAAAATAGGTAAAGTTGATCTCTTCTTTTCCTCTTTCTTTTTCTTATTTTCGAGGTTTGACTTGTAGACCGAGTTGTTTCAGGAATAGTTGATTCTGAGGTGTTAACACTCTCCGAGTCACATTCACACTGATCTTCTCTGCACATGTTGATTGACTTTTATAACTGCCACCAACCTTCTTTTTGTGATTGTACACGATACCCATTACATAGATTTTATATGTAAACGTATTGTTATTGTTTCCCCTCTGAAATTAACCAAGCTACCGTCCTGATCAATTAAACGAAGCTGAATATTATGTATTGTCTTGACGGTGATTGGAAGGTAAATGATTCGAGTTGGAACTTCCGTGATCTTATATCCAGGTGGAACAACAGGAAAAAATTCATGTATAGTATGCACTTTTTGATTATTTATATACGCTCCTGTTGTAATATTACACTCAACTCGTAGAGTATTCACTTTCAATATAGATACAGGTAAATTAGAATTATGAGTTTCATCGGCTTTTAGTTCACGAGGAGTAAATCCTAATAACTTACCAATTGAATCTTCATAATAAAAATCAATGTTACGATTAGATTTAATTTTACAACCTAATGTATTGTTGTTAGGTGTGATAAGTAAATCAATGTTATTTGGTAACTTTGATTTAATATAAGATTCAATATCTTTAATTTCATAACTACCTGTAGGTATTTCAATTATGAAATCATCTATATACAACTTATTACAACCAATATCAATATTAGGAATTGAATTATATGTAAATAAATCAACAAGTCCAAGCGCATAATTTTTGTTTTCCGAGAGTTCAATTGGTGGGAAGTACGCAGTTTCAAGAACTGAAGAGTTCCCCGTTAACGTTAAAGTGAAAGAGTCAGTCATGATTGACATCTATTTTTATACTGATGCTCATAGTTAATTACACATGCTTATATATCTTAAAATTATTCTTAAGATTAAGTTGTCCACATAGAAACTTAAGACATAAGTGTCCGCATATGAATGTATCAAAATTTTGATATCTCACATGATTATATTTTATACAGCTACCAACACCTAAGTAAACAATTAGATCTAATGGTGGTGAAAGATTTCCAAAACTATCAAAATATTCAGTTTCATTATTTATCTTTTTGTAAGCTACCCAATGGGTTCCAGGTCCATCCTTGTCATCAAGATTAATTATTGCTGACTCATATTTCCGAGGTCCTGCAGTGGGTAATTCATTCCGCATAAAAACTCCGCGAAAATGAGGTATTTTCATAATTTTAGCAAATTTAAATAGATCAAAGTTCGTAAGCGCGCGGTGAGGTAGCTGCAATATTAGTTTTTTTGAATCCTTTTCTTATTCTTCAATCCTTTTCCTTGATACGGTTGAAGATAAAGACCAAGTCCTTGACGATAAGGTTTTAGATGTAATCCTTTTCCTAAGGCAATAGCCTCCATTGTTTGATTATGTCGTTGGGCTTCAGAAAATTGTTTTTTGGCTGCATTAGCATCATTTACAGCTTTTACTATACCACCGATCCCTCCACTCAAAGCTCCTAGAGCACTAAGTCCCGCAAAGATTGGAATAAGTGGTAAAATACCACCAACTTTTGAGGGCACGGAAAGAATTCGAGGTGATGAAATTTTAGATTTACCTCCAAACTTCTTTATTGCTTTTTTTGCACCAATCATAGCAGTTCTAATAGTATCTGTTGAATTATTGTTAGGTTTCATACTCTTTTTAGCAGCATTTACAACCTTATTCAATGTGACACGTTTCTTATTCTTAGAAACTGTCTTCTTCTTCTTCTTCTTCTTCATCTTCTTTTGCATCTTTTTCTTTGTCTTATCTTTAATTTTTAAACCCATGCCGAATTTAGATTTAACTTTCATTATGTTGGTTACCGCTAATGCAGCTGCTTTTTCACTAATGCTAGAGTCCTTGGAAAGAACTCGTTGCCACGCCTTTTCAGCTAGTATTTTGTCTGCAGAATTTCTCGCTGTTAAATTTTCCCGATCTTTCGAATATGCTATATCGTGCTCTTTGCAAGCTGCATCCAAAGAGTTTATACCTGGATCACCACGTGCCAAACGTTTTTTTAGCTTAGTACCAGGTCCACAATATTGATACCCAGGTAAATGCAGCTCAAACGGTAATTTATTGATTATATTATTAAGAAACCCTTTACCACTGCAAGAAGTTTTCTTTTTCATTATATCATGAGTAATCATTCTTTACTCAACGGTGGTTTACAACGAACTGATGGAAGTAGAATATATAAATACGGTATTTATAGTTTTTTCCTCAGTCGATTGCAAGATGCAGTTTAAAGTACAAGCTGATCAGCTCCCAATTGTAAATGTCGATAACCTCATTGAAACCAAAGACAGTGGGGTTAAACGTCATGGAAGTCTTTTTTCGAATAGCATTCGCGCAGCTTTTTGCGGACCCTCAAATTGCGGAAAAACGAATGCCCTTCTTTCTTTGATTATACATTCAAATGGTTTAAGCTTTGAAAATATTTATTTATACTCAAAGTCATTACAACAACCAAAATATAATTTTCTAGAAAAAATACTGAGTAATGTTGATGGAATAAAGTACTTTCCATTCAGTGAACATGAGCAAGTGGTTTCACCTAAAGATGCTGAATCAATTCTATCTTTATTTTCGATGATATTGCTTGTGAGAAGCAGGACAATGTCAGAGCATTCTTTTGTATGGGTAGACATGTTAACGTTGACAGTTTTTACCTGTGTCAAACCTATGCTCATATTCCTAAACATCTTGTTAGAGATAATATCAACTTACTGATTCTTTTCAAACAGGATGATAGAAATCTTAAGCATGTTTATAATGATCATGTAAACACGGATATGACTTATACTCAATTTAGAGATTTATGTTCTACATGTTGGAATTCTGATAGATATGGGTTTGTGGTTATAGATAAAGATAGAAATTTAAATGAAGGTCGTTATAGAAAAGGGTTTGATTGCTTCATTCAGTTATAAATATCAAATGTTTCTAAACAACTACATTAGTGCAATTTGAGACTTCAATATATAAACATGTTTCGAAAAGACGTGGAAAAACTTCATCAAATTGCGAAAGCAAGTGAAGCTATACGACGGAAACATCGCATACTTAAAAGTGGTAGAGAGAATGCAGAAAATATGTTAAGAGAAACTTTCCAACCATTGGTTACTCCATTAGAGAAATTAGTGAATATAACTCAAACACCTATCAAGATTGAAAAAGTTAAGAAAAAAGAAGAAATAAAAGAAGAAGAAGATGATGATTTTGAAACAACTTTTAAGAGTGCTATTAGTGGAAATATACCATTCAATACATCCACTTATGATAACAACATAGAGTTTTCGGATCCTTTTGCTCAAGAAGAAAATTTAATTGATACGAAAAATGAAAATGTGATTAATGAATTGAAAAATGATGAGTTTAATGATGTTATTTCGAATCAAGAGAATATACTTAATAGTGATTCTACAAATCCTGATGCTAATAAATTGACAAATAAATTTATACAAATGTTACATAAAAATAGAAAACAGTATTTGGATATGGTTTACGGAGTACGTAAACTTTCTGATGGTACGTTTCTAATTGGTGATACACAAATAGATTTTGAGGGTCCATACATTAATTTAGTTGGAAAGAAAAGATATTCAAAAACAGATGGTCTATTAGAACTTTTATTCAGACAAAAACCTGATGAAACAGCAATAAGTTCAAATGATTTAGCAAATTATAAGGAAATTATTACTTCTACAAATGCATATAGAAAAAATTACAGTCCAACTAAACCTGTGCGTAAGAGTACGAGTTCAAAATTCACTAATGTTATTGCAAAGCTTATCCCAAAAACTGGAGATTCCTTGAAGATAAAGAGTCTATTACCACAAGCTATGATAGTTAAGAGAAAATCATATCCAGACTACGTCTATTGGAATGATCCAAATGAACTTGTAGATCGTTTACGGTTGCTCATGGCTTCTCAACAAGCTGGTAACTCAATACATAATAATGAAATTATTTCCATTATTGAAGAATTACGTGAAGCTCAAATCATATATTAAGAAGGTAAAATAAAATCAAGATCATTATCAAGTTGAACATTGATGTATTCAGATGCATTAAAAAATCATTGAAAATGGTTGATAAAAAGTTAGTAGTAGTTACAGAATTACATAGACAAGCTAGGAGAAATTACCCACGTCGCAAAGTGCAAATGCGTGGAATAGATGAAACCTGGCAAGCAGATTTAGTTGAAATGTTACCATATTCTAAAGTTAATAAAGGTTTTAAATATATACTTACGGTTATAGATATCTTTTCCAAGTATGCATGGACTATACCTGTAAAAAGAAAAACTGGAAAAGGTGTTTCAGCAGCAATGAAATCTATACTTGTGAATGGACGGATTCCAAAAAAATTGCATACTGATAGAGGCAAAGAATTTTATAATTCTCAATTTGAGAGTTTAATGAAGTCATATAAAATCAAACTTTATTCAACCTTTAGTAACTTAAAAGCTTCAATTATTGAAAGATTTAACCGGACTCTGAAAAATATGATGTGGCCACAATTCAACTTGCAAGGAAATTACAAATGGATACATATTTTATCATCACTTGTTTCACAATACAATAATAAGAAGCATCGTACCATTGGAATGAAGCCAAAGGATGTCAGCAGAGAGGATGAGTCTGAACTATTGAAGCGCATCTCCAAGCAAAGGGAAATTAAACGTAAGAAGACAAAATTCAAAGTCGGTGATCGAGTTCGAGTAAGCAAGTACAAAAATGTTTTCAATAAAGGATACACACCCAACTGGACAACTGAAATATTTACTATTACTCAAGTGAAACCAACAAACCCAGTAACATACAAGCTGAAGGATTATCAGGATCAACCCATCGAAGGCGGCTTCTATGAAGAAGAAATCTCTAAAGTGAAATATCCAGATGTTTACCTCATAGAGAAAGTTCTTAAGCAGAATACTGATAAAGTCTATGTAAAGTGGCTTGGATTTGATAACTCACACAACAGTTGGATAAACAAATCTGAATTGTAATCATATAGTACAAGTTAAAGATAACTTTTAGAAAAGTGAAAAGGAACTTCTAGAAAAGATAAATGTAACTTTCAAAAAAGAAAGACTTATACTAAAATAATGTTAAGCTGTTATATTAAAATAATGTTAAAGTAACGTTAAAAAACTTTAAGGTTATGTAAAAAACTAATTCTAAGAATGTAATAAAATGTAAATACATTAAAGTTACCTGAAATATACATTTTATAAAATAAATATTTATGTAGCATCTGTTATTAACCTTATCTCATCGTTTCAAATAATAATTTTTAAGTAATTTGCAATTAACATGTAAATCCCATTAAGTTTTAGATGAGTTAAAGATAACTTTTAGGAAAGTTAAAGTTAACTATCAGAAAAGATAAAGTTAACTTTTAGAAAAGTTAAAGTTAACTTTCGGAATAGTTAATTGCAATTAACATGTAAATCCCATAAGAGATAAAGTTAACTTTTGAAAAAGTTAAAGTTAACTTTTGGAAAAGTTAATGTTAACTTTTGGAAAAGTTAAAGTTAACTTTTAGAACAGTTAAATGCAATTAACATGTAAATCCCATGAGAGATAAAGTTAACTTTTGGAAAAGTTAACGTTAACTTTTGGAAAAGTTAACGTTAACTTTTGGAAAAGTTAAAGTTAACTTTCGGAATAGTTAAAGATAACTTTCGGAATAGTTAAAGTTGACTTTTGGAAAAGTTAATGTTAACTTTCGGAATAGTTAAAGTTAACTTTTGGAATAGTTAAAGTTAACTTTTGGAAAAGTTAAAGTTAACTTTTAGAAAAGTTAAATGCAATTAACATGTAAATCCCATAAAAGATGAAGTTAACTTTTGGAATAGTTAAAGGTGACTTTTGGAAAAGTTAAAGTTAACTTTCGGAATAGTTAAAGTTAACTTTTGGAAAAGTTAAAGTTAACTTTTGGAAAAGTTAAAGTTAACTTTCGGAATAATTAAAGTTAACTTTTGGAATAGTTAAAGTTAACTTTTGGAAAAGTTAAAGTTAACTTTTAGAAAAGTTAAATGCAATTAACATGTAAATCCCATAAAAGATGAAGTTAACTTTTGGAATAGTTAAAGGTAACTTTTGGAAAAGTTAAAGTTAACTTTCGGAATAGTTAAAGTTAACTTTTGGAAAAGTTAAAGTTAACTTTTGGAAAAGTTAAAGTTAACTTTCGGAATAATTAAAGTTAACTTTGGGAATAGTTAAAGTTAACTTTCGGAAAAGTTAAAGTTAACTTTCGGAAAAGTTTAATGCAATTAACATATAAATCCCATAAGATGTGAAGTTAACTTTCGGAATAGTTAAAGGTAACTTTTGGAAAAGTTAAAGTTAACTTTCGGAATAGTTAAAGTTAACTTTTGGAAAAGTTAAAGCTAACTTTCGGAATAGTTAAAGTTAACTTTTGGAAAAGTTAAAAAATGACTATTGGAAATTTTAAGTGCTAACTTTTGGAAAAGTATAATGCAATTAACATGTAAATTTTATAAAAGATAAATTTAAACGCGCACAGATGCTGTGTATCTTTCTCTTTCAGACTAGACCGTACTGGGCAGCATAAGGCTTAAGCAGATAGAAATACGGATACGGGACTGTGTGACCGCTCCATGAGAGGAAGTAGGACAGCCATATATCTCTGTCCTGCTTCCTCTCATTATTACGATTAAGGATTAGCGATTACGATTCATTGTGCGTTAGGCTATACGTATTTTACTGATTTTACATATAAAACAATTATTATATACCTACGTAGAAAACCTGGAGTTAAGGCCTAAGCAGATAGAAATACGGTTACAAAACCAGAGCATGAGACAGAAAAGGACAGAAACAGTTTCTGTCCTTTATTATCTCATGCCCTGCTCCCGTAACCGTATTCGTTGTGCTTTGGGCTTAACGCGTCATACTATGTATGAGAGCATGAGACAGAAAAATATGGGAACAGTCTCTATCCTTTATTATTTATCTGTAGAGTAATACACACAAGAGGTAATTTACCCTCGAGTAAAAGAAAAAAAGAATTACCGATTCTTATTCATAAGTGATAATTTATCTTTTGAGCATAAGCAAAATCTTTCTTACCGGCAGAAGATAATTTACCTTATAATTGTAAAAAACTATTTTTGTGTTACCCTTTAAGAGACACTTTATCTCCTGTCGGTAAGAAACTTCTTATATTTTAAGTTGTTTTTTTTTGTTTTTGTTTTTTTTTTGTTTTTTTGTTTGTTTTTTTGTTTTTTTGTTTTTGTTTTTTTTGTTTTTTTCCTGGTTTTTTCTTATTTTTCTTCCTTTTTTTTTTTTTTTCTTTTTTTTTGTTTTTGTTTTTGGTAGGTTTTATTACAAATAAAAAACATACATAGTATTTTTAAATTAATATTTATTTAATATTTCTTATATATATATTTACATACATACAAAATATAAAAAATGCAATCAATTACTTATTTCTACAGATTTTTTGTTTATAATAATTTTTTTATAAATTTATTAAAACAAAAATAAATATTTTTTCTTATTTTTTAATATTTTTTTATGTTTGGTTTTAATGGATTCGTCCTCCTTCGAATCCAGGGATGAATTGCATATAAATTATGCGCTGCAAACGCAGCAGCAGCAGCCCTGGCTGCGGCCAACTCGTGTCGAGATGGGCATTGTGGAGGAGGTGGGGGTCTGCGCGGGGCGGGTGGTGCAGGCCTCTGGGGAGCCTCTGCTGGTGGGGCCTCTGCTGGTGGGCCCCAGCGCGTCCTTCTTGGCGCAGGCGTCCTCTCTACGATGATTGCAGCCTGCAAAACGTAAATAAATGATAATATAAATATATATGTATTAAAAAATAATTAATATTAAGAATTTAACTTTTAGTGACTTACAGTTAATTTGTAATTATAATTATTTTGTTATTTATCTATTTTTATATTAATAAATTCTTTAAGTTTAAAAATTTCTTTTAAATTGTAATAAATTTACATAAAAATTTGTTTAAATAATTATTTAACTGGAACAAATAAAAAAAGAGGTTTGTACTTACATTTTCTTGCCAGCTTTCTGGTCAACACCAATCCTTCGGGTGGATTCGCCTTAGACACAACCCTTTTGTTGTTATTTAATCTCGGATCCATTTTTTTTTATACTGAGTTTTATTTTTTTTGCTATTTTAGAAAAAACAATTTGTTTTTCTCACAAGTTTTTATAAAATTTAGAAGAATTTTAGACTTGTTTAGAATGCACGTCTAAACAGGTTGACAATTTTTTTGGGACTGACATCCCTTTAGGATGGTAGCTCAAAATTGCATTTCTTAGCTTAGAAATAAAAAAGGAAAAGCGAAGAAAATATAAGATCTCAGAGAAGGATGGAAAAAAAGAATGTTGGAGTACAGTTTGCAAGTTTAAACCATTTTTTATGATAGGTTGTCAGGTCAGTTTCCGCAACCTAGGTAAGAATTAGACAATTGCTAAGAAGCTGAAAATTGTGAAAACTCTTGACTAAAGAGCTTGGAAAAAATATTCACCAAAAATCTTTGATTTTTAAATTCTTAAAACATAACTATATAATATAAACAAATAGAAATAATAGTAGAATATTATCAAAAAAGTTAACAACAATACACATTTTATGCAAATTAGATTGGTGGTATTAAGGATATGCAAATTAGTTCTTAGGTAAAAGATAACAACAATTCACAGTTTACGCAAATTAGATTGGTGGTATTAAGGATATGCAAATTAGTTCTTCGGTAAAAGTGAGCAACAAAACCCAGTTTATGCAAATTAGATTGGTAGTATTAAGGATATGCAAATTAGTTCTTCGGTAAAAGTTAACAAAAATACACAGTTTATGTAAATTAGATTGGTGGTATTAAGGATATGCAAATTAGTTCTTCAGTAAAAGATAACAACAATACGCAGTTTATGCAAATTAGATTGGTGGTATTAAGAATATGCAAATTAGTTCTTTAGTAAAAGTTAACAACAATAGGCAGTTTTTGCAAATTAGCTGCATGGATGGTATTGCATACTAATGATATTCAAGTTAGTTCTTACATAACACTTTATGCAAATTAAAAGGGTTAGCATTTTAAGTTAAACTTGGCGCGATTTGCTGTAAAAAAGTGGGGGTAAAATTTGAAATCCCCTCCAACAAGATGGCTGAAAATGAAAGAAAAATTTAAAAAAGCGCATGCGTAAAACATAAACTGATGCTACAATTTCAAAAAGCAGGGGATTCCCCACCAACAGCGCCATCTGTTGGAAAATGTCGGTAAAATGTTGGTAACCATGGTAAAACAGATTCCTCGCTAACCCCGCGTACAACAACCTAAAAAGTGTGGGTAAAATTTGAAAACGCGCATGCGCAAATCGCAAAATGAGGCCAAAATTCAATGTGTATGCAAGTAAGGTGGGTGGCGGTAGGTGGTATGCAAATTAGTCTGCAGGAAAGGGTTAAAAACAATTCACAGCGTATGCAAATTAGGTGAGTGGGTGGTGGGTGGTATGCAAATTAACCCTCGAACAATACACAGCGTATGCAAATTAGGTGGGATGTATGCAAATTAGTCTGCAGGAAAGGGTTAAAAACAATTCACAGCGGATGCAAATTAGGTGAGTGGGTGGTGGGTGGTATGCAAATTAGGTGGGTGGTATGCAAATTAGGTGGGTGGTATGCAAATGATATGCAAATTCAGGGAAATCCCCCAAAACAGCGCCACCTACCGGCCAAAGTCGGTAACTAGGGTAATGCAGATTCCTACACTCGGTCGGTAAAACAGATTTCTGCAGGATTACAGATTTAGCAATTTTCTCGGTCGGTAACTGTTCCCGGATCGGCATAGCTCTACTACTTTGGTATGACTCCATATTTATTTAGTACGCGTACTAACTGAAAATCTTAAAGTTTTTATGAATTACATACAAGTGTAATACTAGTACGATACAAGTACGTCATACAAATGTAATAAAAAGGTACATACATACTGGCACTATTATGGCCTATTTACACCTTCGAAAAAAAAAAAATTTTTTGCATGAGAGTAAAGAGTTCACATACACAGTTTGTCCTCTTCCCTCCAATGCGAAAAAAAAATTTTTTTTCGAAGGTGTAAACAGGCCATTATAGTTTAGAATCAGTACTTCAAAAATCAGTATCATTATACTCGTATATAGTAGTAGTATAATGCAATGGTACGTATTGTACGCTGGTTATCTGGGTAGATATACATTATACATTTGACATTTAAATTACCTAGCTTTCTATGTTTTCTACGTATATTACGTGGGAAATGCGCATTCCAAAGAAATTACAAATTGATAAAGGTAAAGAATTTTACAATTCGCAATTTGAAGAATTAATGAGAATTTATAAGATCAACCTATATTCAACCTATATAGTAATCTCAAAGCATCCAATTGTTTAGAGATTTCTTTCGAATAAGTTAAAGTTAACTTTTGGAAAAGTTAAAGTTAACTTTAGGAAAAGTTAAAGTTAACTTTCGGAAAAGTTAAAGTTAACTTTTGGAAAAGTTAAAGTTAACTTTTGGAAAAGTTAAAGTTAACTTTTGAAAAAGTTAAATTGTGAAAAAGTTAAATGCAATTAACATGTAAATCCCATAAGAATGTAAGTTAACTTTCGAAAAAGTTAAAGTTAACTTTTGGAAAAGTTAAAGTTAACTTTTGGAAAAGTTAAAGTTAACTTTTGGAAAAGTTAAAGTTAAATTTTGGAAAAGTTAAAGTTAACTTTTGGAAAAGTTAAATTGTGAAAAAGTTAAATGCAATTAACATGTAAATCCCATATCGAGTGTTTTTGTGAACATTATTAAAGAGTTATCTTTAAAGGTTAGGTATTAGTTTTCCTGAAAAAAAAACAATTTTTATTTTATCCAAAGTAATTTATAATTATAAATTATAAATATTATATAATTTAAACATTTAGTAAAATAAAAAAACTTTTGGCTGTTACTATACACCAACTTAACAAAATAAAATAGTGCTATCTTAACCACAGTATTTTTTTTTTTAGAATAGATTTTTTTATAAACAATAAATATAAAGTCATAAGAAATATTGTAATATAAAAGGAAAAGAAACCTTAGTGTTTTTAAAAAATTCTTTTCGGATATGAATAATTAAAAAAAGGTGCTGCAACGCAGCATTTTTTGTTTTTTGGTTGGCGAACCTGACTGCTGACAACATAAAGTACAGGCATAAGTGCGATTGGATATATACATCACTCTCCAGCATAATAATTTGATGGTTGTAGGGCGATTCCTCGATTGCCAGAAAGTTGAGTAGTATTATACATAATACGTGGGAAAACTTTACCATGCTAGATGACAAGGCGCTGAGCTCGAATTCTTGAGCTCAGCGCGCCTCGACAATGCTCTTGTCAAGGCTCCTGCTCACCAGCATGGTAAAGTTTTGCCAACTAGATGATCTTTTCTATTCAACCAACAAATAAAAATATTTCCTTCATATGAATTACAGATTTATTTGCTATCAAGATTACTTATTTCGCTAATTATAATTACATTCAACGATACAATCTCGATCATAGTTTTAACCTTAAGATTAATTTAATATTCTTTTGAACTATACAAGACGCGATTTACCTAAACTAAACTTACGCCGCAATATACAAATATCTATACACATTCACGCACACCGAACACGCTCGAATACATTTGGAGTTATAGATTCAAACTTTCCTTATATACTAACTGAGTAGAATTGTATCCCTTTATGAGAAACGGTTTTAATTCTTATATCTTTAGACTGAATAATTTTAATTTAAAACAATTATGTATTAATTATTGCTTCCTTCCTCAATCAATTTTTTATATAAATCATGTTTCAAAATTTTGGTAATTTCTATTATATCCTTCTTCTTTTTCTTGCACAAATCTGTGAATCTAATTCAAAATTTTAATTTAGAACTTGTTTTATATTTTAAATTCTAAAAAGTATGACCATATAATTATATTCATGTAAAATAGTTTTTTAATTTGAAAAAAAAAATTATTGAATGTATAAAGTTATAATTATTCACTACATTAATTAAATAAAATTTAAAGGTCTTGTTATAAAAATAACTTGTAAATATTTTAAAAATTATTATATATAATGTGTACGAATTTAACAATTATCTAAATTTCAAAAATAGGTATAATTAACAAAATCTTTGACTTTATCTTTTATCCACTTTAGATCAATTTCACTTGTGTTAATTTCGATTTCCGAGACTCCTGTATTATATAATTTTTAAATAAAGTAATTTAATAATAATTGGACAGAAAATTCTCATTTATCAAAATTTTAATTCTTACAATGTTTAAAAAACCTAATATTCATTTATTAAAAATATATTAAATGTAAGAGAAACAAACACGTATTCTCCAGACAAAAGTCAGTCAATTTATTTCAACGTAAAGTCACGTCAAAAACAAATAAAAACTGTCGACTGTCCTGGACGTTAAACTACCTGTTTTGGATATTAAATGTATTATATATATATATAGGTATATATATAAATATTAATATAAATTTTATTTAATATAATAATTTTTATAGAAACAAATTTGTATTTTTCTGCATTAAAAGTTTAATAACCTAGAAAATCCTATCTGTTTTTTTAATCTGAATTAGTTAAAAATAATTAATTATTAATAAAATCGAGTCTGACTTTTAATATCAGCAATTAATGAAAAATAAGTAATTAGTAGAAATATAGCTATTTGAAATAATGGCTAACTTTTTGATTTCAAGCTAGTTATTTTTAACTAACTCAGATTTAGAGAATTTGTTTAACGTTATTTATGAAAATAAATATTATTTTGAATAAGAATTTCAATAAATAAAAGTAATTACAACTAAAAATTTAAAGCAATGAATTAAGTAGATCTTATAAAGGTATAATAAATAAAAAGTAAGAAAAATAATAATTTTAAAGAATGACATTTAGCTATTAAAAAATCGTAAAGAGTAAAAATTACCATAATTGAGAATTTTCTAAGCAAGAAAGAAACTTTAAAATATAAAAAATCTTCCTTTAAATTACAAAAAATTTTTATTTAAAAAAAATTTACAAACATAGAAGTTTAGAAGTTGTAAAATATATGTTTGATATTTTAATTTTACTACGATAAAAAAATCAAGTAGAGCATCATATCTGAAATATATTTAGGTAATTTACTTTTTAATGAACGTAAAATACAAATATTGTTTAATTTATTATAAAATTTATCATTTTAGTATTAAATGTAAATAAATATTAAGAATTAAACTATTTATAGACATAGACAATTGAAGAATCAAACTATTATAAGAATTTAAAAAATAAACTAATTGAAAGAGTAGTCAGTAAAATATGAAATATCTAACAAGTTTTCGTTTAAAATTTTTTTGTCACAGTTTCATGTTATAATTCAACGTAAGCTAGGCTAGCCTCTAATATAAGTATTAAAATTAATAATTTAAAAATCATTCTTCTTCGTTTTAATAGAAAGAGTTCTTGTGGAATTAACAGACAAATAATATGTGATCGCATCTGCAAATTAAAAATGGAAAAAGAGGGAGAAAGTTTGATTTATCATGCGATAGGAATAAATTCCGAGTTTTGAGGAGAGTTTACCATGCTGAAGAGTCATTGAACTTGACGTTGAGCCCGAACTCCGATTACCCGCAGCATGGTAAACTTCTGCACATTTCTCGGCAAACTCTTTTCAACTTTAATGCACATTTTACAGCTTTAAGCGAGTAGTCTTTTTCAGTCTACTTTTGACTCACAAGTACCACGTATATGGGAAAATTTTTCTTATTTTTTGAAAATAACTATCAGAATTTTGAACACAATATCTCAATTATAACTTTGATCCGAGGTCCTGCATATAATATGGGAAAGATTACCTCAAACGTTTTCCCCGTGTAGCTTTTTAAATCCCTCGCAAATGGAAAAATCCATTCTAATGTTTTTCAACACCGATAAAAGTCTAGAAAAACTAACCAGAACAAAAATAAACGAAAATGCGACCTAAATAACATTTTTAATCAAAACTGAATTTATTAATTGCGAATTTTTAAAATCTAGAAGCTTTTGAAATCCCTCGCTGGTGGATTATTGATTTAATAACATTTCTAGGATTCTGTGGGCTTTTATTTTAATCAGGAGTTATAATTTTTGAAAAAATAATAAAATTTTAAAAACTTTTCCTGAAAATATTTGACGATTAAATCCTAGGATTTTTTTTATAACACCACTATGCTGTTTAGATTGTTAATTTACTTAAATTATGCATTTAAACTTTCCTTTACATTCTCTGAATATTATTTTTTAAAGTCTCAATTTAAAATTGTTAAAAAACTAACTTTACTTTGAATAATTTAAGAGAATCGTTTTTTATACCAATCGTAGGACTTTTCAGAAAACTTTTATTTTATTAACTTAGTTAATTTATTGAACGTATTTAGATAATAATTTCTGTTGCATTCTCTCTTGTTTTTATTTAAATAAGGTTTTAAAATTTGTGAATAATAATTAATAAAAATCTAAAAAATGTTTGTAAAAACTTTTTTAGAAATCTGTTACGCTGTTTGGATTGTTAATTTACTATTTATCCTTAGACTTTTGTAGACATCTGTTATGCTATTTAAATTATTAATTTACCAAATTTATAAATTTAAACATTTTTATTAGGTTTTAAGGATTTTAACTTAAAGTCTGAATTTAAAGTAGATGAAAAATTACCTTTATTTTGAATAATTTTTGGAAATCGTTTTTCATATAAATCCTTATAATTTTTAATTTTCAATTTAAACGTTCTTTCGGGTTATGTCACTTTATTTATTTTTATTCGGTTACTTGTTGGATGCCACAAACTAATCACACGGCGATAGATGCGTGGCGACTTTCAAAATTGTACATTTAACCGGAAGGACAGCATTTATGTGTCTCGGTGTACTATAATGTAGAAATTATTTCTTTGACAGAAAACTTTGCTTCAATGAAGTGCAGCACTAAAATAGTTATTTGTGTAACAAGGGCGCATCTGTAGGGGAATCGAGACTCGTGTGAAGTTTGCCGCACGAGCGAAGCGAGTGCGGCAATGACACGAGTCGAGATTCCCCTAGATGCGCCCGTGTTCCACACATAATTTTATATAATAACCTTGGGTCAAGAAATCTACTGAAAACGCTGTTTTTAGAGTTTTAGAGATTAAAATGAAGAGAATCCTACTTTTTAGCACAGTTTAACCCCCCCAGCAATGCCATTCAAGTACGCTTGCTGTTTTAACACTTTACGCGACAGCTGATGTTTAGGTTGGCAAGCGTGCTTGAATGGCGTTGCTGGTGGGGATAACTGTGATTAAAAGTAGGATTCTCCTCCTTTTAATCTCTAGAACTCTAAAAACAGACTTTTTAGTAGAATTCTTGACGCAAGGTATTATATAAAAAATTTTACATTTGTCCTTTGTTTTGCATACCTGTCTCCTTTGTTGTCTATTGATGAATTTTTATCTACTTTTAACTATTCACTAAGTTTAATTACTGAAAAATTTCCAAACGTCCCATTAATTCTAGGTAGAGATTTTAATAGTCGTGTGTGTAATTTAAATCAACTGGATATGGATCAGTCCAGCTGACCCGTGTCAACAAAATTCCACTGATTTTCTGAAATGTTAAAACTTTCATGAAAATCTAAAGTTCATAACATAACAAAAAAACTCTTTTAACCGTTTTTTTAAATTTCATGTCTTTGTTAGTTTTTTTTGCATTAACAAATTTTAACAACATTTTAACGAAATATTAATAACTCAACAGTGGTTTGCAATAAATTAATGAAACTTATGTGGATTATCTAAAAATGTTCACTCTTTTTAACGAATATAATTGCAAAATTTTAATATAAAAAATTATATATTTTTATTAACAATTTTATAGAAAATTTGAAATATTTATGTGTTCTACCCCTACAGTTGAGATGAAACTCATAGAAAATTTACACAAAGATGTCTTCTTTAATTTCATAAAAAAAAAATTGGTATTTTCAATAAGAAGTGTAGATAATATATTTATTTTTCTCTTCGAGTGCCAAACGTGACGCTGCGAGAAGCTCCGGTTCACTGTGGTCATGATCTGCAAATTACTGTTCCAAAAAGTCTACAGTCTCCAAATTTTAACGAAATTGGTTGACTCTTGATTTAAAACACTCAGGAATAAATTCTTAACAATTTTAAGAAAGCAGTTTTTTAAATTTCTGATTTTATTGTTATTATTTTAATGTTAATAACAAATTAATGGCAAAGTGTTTAGTATATCTTTATTTTATCAATTAAAAGTCGTCTTTATGCTGAATATCATTTAAATCGGCTGATTATTGATGTCTAAAAGGCAACGAATGATGTTTCGATGAATAAACAATTGTTTATTTAGTCAATAAATTTTTAAATTCATTTAAGTTAACACATGAATAACGCGCTTATATATAGTTGAAATAAATAAGTTTTTTTGCAGTTATTTTAGTATTTAGTAACAATTGACAGTTGTACATAAATATTGTTTAAAAAATGTTATTTGTCATTGTTATAAACCAATTAAATTAAGAAATGATCAGCTTACTTGTTTTTTACTAAAACTGGATTGTTTTTTTTCTTAAATTTTTTTAATTTTTTTAACAGTAACATTTCTTTATAAATATTGTTTAAAAATTGCTTTTTATAATTGTTATAAACAAAATTAAATTAAAAAATGAATAGCACTAAAATCAAACTTATAAAAACTAGAAAAAGCTATTCAGTTTCGATAAAAAACACGTCATCTGTTCATTTGTTAATTTAATTTGTTTATAACAATGATAAATAACACTTTTTAAACAATATTTATAAATAAATGTTACTTTTGAGAGAATTTTAAAAATTTGAGGAAAAAATCGATTCTGTTTCGATAAAAAAAGAAGTGAACAGTTCATTTGTTAATTTAATTGGTTTATAACAATGACAAATAATACTTTTTAAACAGTATTCATGTACTACTGTCAATTGCAACTAAATACTAAAATGAATGCAAAAAAACTTATTTATTTCAACTATATATAAGCGCGTTATTCATGTGTTAACTTAAATGAATTTAAAAATTTATTGACTAAATAAACAATTTTTTATTCATCGAAACATCATTCGTTGCCTTTTAGACATCAATAATCAGCCGATTTAAATGATATTCAGCATAAAGACGACTTTTATTTCATAAAATAAAGGTATACTAAACACATTGTCATTAATTTGTTGTTAACATTAAAATAATATCAATAAAATCAGAAATTCAAAAAACTGATTCCTTCAAATTGTTAAGAATTTATTCCTAAGTGTTTTAAATCAAGAGTCAACCAATTTCGTTAAAATTTTGAGACTGTAGACTTTTTTGAACAGTAAATTGCAGATCCTGACCACAGTGCACCGGAGCTTCTCGCAGCGTCACGGTTGGCGCTCGAAGAGAAAATAAATATATTATCTACACTTCTTATTGAAAATACCAATTTTTTTTTTAGGAACTTAAAGAAGATATCTCTGTGTACATTTTCTATGAGTTTTATCTCAACCGTAGGCGTAGAACACATAAATATTTCAAATTGTTTATAGGCTACTCTTATTCCGCACTTATTCTCTCAACCAATCCCATTTTTGGCTTTCCCTTAAAAAAATATAAAAAATATAAATATAAAGGAAGCCATCCAGCCGGGAAGGGAGCCGTTTATAGGCTTCACCTTCTTCTTTCATACTCCTTGCATGCCGAACTCTTTGGTTCTGGCTGTCCTTTTCCAAGCATTGGGACAACGTGTTTATAGCGCGCCCAGGATTCACCCCTTTCATTCGAGACATCACTCAACGCATAAGCCTTCCCACCACGTCAAGGTTCTTGCCATAGGAAGGACATTGAAGGTCCTTCCTTTCGGGAAGGAGTGTTTGTCCTATTGTGAAACTCTCGGTTCACTTTCCAATCCTAGTCTATTTCAAAACTGAAAAGTTTATTAAACCTATAAAAAAATTAAAAAACCCAAAATGTCATTTTACATTAATTTTTGACAAAAGTAAATCCTCTATGTATTATTTGAATATGACTAATAGAGTCGAATCAGCAAATTTAAAAGAGAATCCTAATAAACTAAATGATATCATTACAAAAACAATAATAATAGAAGTTTCTGGTGATCTGGGAATGAGACATACCATTAAGACAAATAAAAGGAAGAGCAAAAATAAGGCATGGTTCGATAAAGAATGCATGGATGCTAAAAAACTTGTTGGCTCTGCTCTGGAAATTTATAAAAAAGAAAATTATTCGGAATATACACGTTTTATTTATTTTGAAGCGAAAAATAACTATAAAAACATTTTAAAGTTAAAAAAGAAAGCTTATCAATCTGAGACTATACAAAAATTAAAAACTGTCACTAATTGGATAGAATTCTGGAGCACGGTCAACAAGTTTCGTCATAAGGGTTTTTATAAAAAAGTTATTGACATTGACACATTGTACAGTCATCTACAAAATATGTATCCCCCCCCCCCCGTAAATCATGATTCTGAGATAGGCTTTGTAAGAGTTAGTAATCCTGCACTTGATTGTCCGATTGATATGGACAAAATTGTTAAGAGTATCAAAAAATGTAAGGATGGAAAGGCCTCTGGCAATGATGGTATAGACTACAGTTTTTATAAAAGATTGCCAGAAAATTGATCACATATTTGCAAGTACTTTTTAATAAGATCATGCTTGATGAAAGTGTCCCTGACTCTTGGGGTTCACTGAGTATGAGAATGATTTATAACAGGGGTGATTGTGAGGACCCAGGTAATTAAAGACCCTTGACATTGGTAAATTGCAGTGCAAAGATATTTTCACAAATAATCTATAACAGATTGTCTGACTGGGTTGTGGATCAAAATCTACTACCAGAATCACAGCCTGGTTTTAGACCGTCCAGAAGCGGTACAGACAATGTTTTTGCATTGATATCATTAATTCAAATTCATCTAAATCACCCAAATGCAAGGGTATACACAGCATTTATTGATTTCAAGGGAGCATTTGATTCTGTTAACCATGATTTACTATGGAAAAAATTGGCAGAATTAGGTATGAGTACTAAAATTTTAAAAATCATACGAAGTTTCTATGAAACAGTTAAAGTCTCTATTAAAGCGGGATCCAGTGCTACCCCGACAGTCAGGGTCACTTGCGGTGTAATGCAGGGTGAAGTGCTAAGCGCTTTGCTGTCCATTTTATTCATTAGTGATCTTGGTGATTTTTTACGCGAACAAGGTTGCCAGAGGTCTTTCTATCGATAGTAGGACTGAACATTAGACTATGCGAATGATATAGTGTATCTTACTGATACGCCTATAGACCTTAGTAAAATGTTCCAGGCTTTAAATTTATATTGTAAAAATAAAAAATTAACTGTAAATGTAGATAAAACAAAGGTTGTTATTTTTAGAAGAGAAAATACGAAGAAACTGAATTTTAAAGCATTTTTATATGGCGAACAAAGAATTGAAGTAGTTAACAATTTTACATATTTAGGACTCCCGTTAACTAGCACTCTATCATTTAACGAAGCTGTTAAACAATTAATGAGTTCAGCAAATATGGCAGTAGGCACCATTTTGAGAATAATTAACCAAATCAGAGGTTACTCGTTGAATACCTATGTGGTTCTGTTTAATAGCTTATGTTTTAGCGTTCTCTTCTATCAGACACAACAGTGGAGTCTATCTCATATAGACCTGATCGAGAAGTTTCACCTGTGTTTTTATAAAAAACTTTTATTTCTACCGATTAACACACCCAATTACGCAGTAAGACTTGAAACTGTCAGTTTGCCTCTTGCTTACAATATTTTCAAAATGATCTTGTCATGGTTAAGAAAAGTACTAAAGATGAGTGACTATCGTTATTCTAAACTTTGTATAAAAAAATTTATAATGTTAGCGGATTTGAAACCTAATAATAGAAAGTTAAATTGGATATTTCAAATTAAGCCTTTTTTTGAAGATGCTGATTCCCTTGAAACATGATTATCTCTGTCGTGGGAGACACTTGAGAGGGACTCTAAAAAATGCCTGAAGAATTATGAAAGGTTCTTGCGCCTGCGTGATAGTAATTGCTGTCGTATATCGAAGAGCCTTTTAATTTATCCCAACCTCACTTTAGAATCTAAAACACAAACCTATTTATTTGACTGTGCACCGATATATTTAAAACGTATTCTTGCCCAAATTAGAGTACTTAACAGACATGTTGCTTATATAGGAGTAAAAAATACTACATTTAGGATAGAAGAATGCAATGATTATGCAATGATTATGTGAACTCTGTAATTTGGAATTTGATTCCTTCCATCACACGATAACTATACCAGCGAACGTAGTACCTAAGGATTATTGGCTGACTATTATGTCATCCAAAGAAATAAGTGTAATAAAAAATACTGTTTTTATGATAATCGAAATATTAAAATTGCGCGAGTATTCTCTTTGTCGACCCCTATGGCAATGAATGGCTGTATGTGTTAATTATAAGGAACTCCACTTGTATTGGACTATAAAGACATGTAACAAGTGTATTCATTTTTATTTTATTATTATAAATGATCTATAGGAAAAAAAAAGAATTAATAATTACTATATTAATAGGTCGCATTCAATAATTTGAATAAAATAATAATTGTAATTTGTAGAAAATAATTATAAAATTGCAAAAATAATAAAAACATGAAGAAAATAATAGCAAAATGACAAAAATATTTAAATAATGACAAAAGTAATTGAAATTTAAAGAAAATTATTCGAAATTAATAAACAAAAGTAGAATGGAAACTGGTGTTGAAAATTTAAATATTCCTGGCAATAATTTAAAGATAAAAAAAGAAATTATTAAAATGTTGAGAAAATAATTGAAAAATGACAGAAGTAAATGCAAACTTTTGTAATAAATTTAAATATTCATAATTTAAAGACTGAAGAAAATAATTAATATATAAAAAATTAAATTCAAAATAACAACCTTCCCGGAAGTTTTCAAACTTGCAGCACCCTACTAAAAAATCCGGACGAAAACCGGATGAATTCCGGACGAATTCCAGACAAAATTCCGGACAAGTCCGGATTAATTCCAGATCTGGAATTAGTCCGAAAGTGTCCGATTTAACGTAGGTTTTTGTCACGGAATTTAGTCCGGTCTTATCCGAAATAAATTCGGCCGTATACAATCCAGATATCGTCCGGTACAGTACAGATATAATCCGGCACACGTTTCAAATCGGGAAAGAGTCTGGTTTAGTATGAAAATAATCCTGCAATCGCTTTCACATTTAGATAGCATCTGGTTTAGTATGAAAATAATACAACATTCTTTTTATAATTCTAAAAGAGTACGGCAAAGTACGGATATAATCGGGCACTCGTTTTTAAATTCGGATAGAGTTCACTTCATTACACGGTAACAAGGAAGATATAGAAAATACAGTAGGACCCACTTATATCGGACCCTATATATCGGATTCCCGCTTATATCAGATATTTTTGCCGGTCCCTTGAATTTAAATAAAATGAATTTTTACCCGAATAAATCGAATTCCTGCTTATATCGAAAAAAATTCTAAGACCCTTGGAACCCGATATATAAGGGTTTTACTGCAATTAAAAAATTGATTTGGAATCTATTCATAGTCTAAGTGAAATCCGGTTTTAAACCGGTCAAGTTCGGCAACTATCCGGCACAAACTTTACAATTCATTTTATGTCGGGTTTTATCTAGAATTTGTCCGACAATCCATTTAGATATTATTTTTAGTTAAAGTTAAGTCCGTTTTTAGTCCAGTCACCTCCGGAAACTGTCAGGTATAAATACCACAATCCGCTTTAAGTCTGGTTTAGTCTGGAATTTATCCGGTATTTATTTCCGAATTTACTTATGGTCTAACTAAAATCTGTTTTTCGTCCGTTCACATCCGAAAATTGTACGGCAGTCAATTCCGAAATTATTAATAGTCAAACTGAAATCCGTTTTTTGTAATCTGTTTTTTTTTTGTCCAAATGTTACTTTTATTTATTATCATTTTCATTAAAACGAAACATCACGACATGGCTAAACGTCCTTTCAGAAAAAATTGTTTTAAAAAATGTGTTTCCTATTTTCTTAATAAATTGTACTACAATCTAGATTTAAAAACATTGTAACGTTTCAAAATTTGGTTGACAAAATACTTTATGAAAGCATAAAGGGGCAGCATAGAAAACGAGAACAAAAGGTGGTTAGTTCAGACAGGATCTCACTCGATCGTTGGTCGCAACAATCTCTCAGGTCAAGTCAGGTTAAATTGTAATTTTTAAGATTCTTTAAAAACTTTTTTTTTAACTCACATTTCATGTAAATTACACGCCTGACAAGCCAATCAAATCATTCAGGAGTTCCCGCCTACTAACAAACCGAAAAAGGAGATCCGACGCGTATGCGATGTTCTCACCGCTTCCGTTCGCCTTGGCCGAGGAGGAGACCACAATACTAAAGATATCAGCCATTTATCTTCGCAACGAGCACCGTCTGTTGACCAACCTATTAAGAAAATGTTCAACGTCACTCCCCCTGTTACCTAAGAACACCCACTAGATGAAATTCGAAAGGATTCGAAGGAAATAGCGAGTTGAAAAGTCGATAAATGAAGGAGAATATTCTTGTTTTGTCTCACGTGGTTGACAAGCCAGTGTGTGTGCAACACCGAGTCGTTTCTCGGGGGGCTTGGTCTTGATTCCTACCTATAGGTTTTGAGAAACCTGGATCGAGATTTTGCCGGGTCCAGCGAGGATGCCGGCGTCGTGATCTTTCCCTTCTAGAGAGGAAAATTGTTTTCTTTGTAAGTAAAAGTATAGATTTCTGGAATTTTTCGTCGCATCGAAGTTCAGCCGACCTCGTGCTCAAGCGCGACCATTCTATTTTGTCCACTATTTGTGGAGTTTTTAAAGCAAGTTTCGAGTTCTTATAACTTTTTGTTGTGTTAAGAAAAATGATGAAAATCCAGTGAAATAGTTTATTTATTATTAAAGTAGAATTCCTTCCGACAGAGTTAAATGAGGATGTATCTTACGCTTGAGCACGTGGTCCCGAAATTCTTTAATTTTGTGAATTCTCATCGTTCGGCGGAGTGTATCCCCGTTACCCCGGAACCCCCACCCCCCGCAAATTGATATTGCCCGCTTTTATTTAATTTCGTCGAATAATCAAGTGATTGAAGTGATACCTTTTGATGTCCCCGTTACCCCGGAACCCCCCGTAAATTGATATTGCCTGCTTTTATTTAGTTTCGCTAAATAATCAAGTGGTTGAAGTGATACATTTTGGTGTCTCTGTTACCTTGGAAAATCTCATGTAATGATATTACCTGTCTGTGTTTAAGTATTATATTTCGATGTCCCTATCAATCCGTAATACCCCATATAGTGTCATCACTTTTATTTTAACTTAAGCGGTGCATTTCGAAACCCCCGTCACTTTGCGTATCCCCCCCCCCCCAACCGCCTTTTTCCTTTTTTTTGCATATGCCTGGAGGTTAGAATGACGCTCTGCCGAAACTAATCATATTAATTCTTTTGTGCTAATGTAAGTTTTACCTTTGGAGAGTTAAATTTTTCTTTTCTTTCTCTTCCCCCCTTTGTAATAATGTAATTAAAAAGAATTTCCTTAGGAGACCTGAGAGCATTGTGGCAAGAGCATAATCTTAAGATTTTTCCGTCAAATGTCGCGTAACAGTTGTTAAAATTTTTCTTGTATTAACTGAGATGGTTAAATAAACAGTGTAATTGAAAAATGAAAATATATAGAGGAGTACAATTTCTTGGAGCCACGACGCTCTGTACCAATGGCCATGCGGCCCTGAGCTTCCAGTAACTCTCTACCACCCCCCTTTTTTTTGTTTGGAATACGTCATGCCTTTCTTATTGTCTTTGTCCGCTTCTAAATTTATTTTTTTAGATTGTTTCCTTATAGAATCTCGCGTAATATTTGTTCCCAGTTATTGATGTTTATTAATTCTGGTTTCGTTTAGATAATAATTTGTCGTATTATCTTTTTTTTGTGTGTTTTTGTTACTCTTGTTCGTTTTGAGATTTAGTATCGTACTGTTAGGTATAGATTTCGGTAAATGACTCAAATTGTATAATTAATTCCTTTTTTTGTGTCCCAAGAAAGGTAAGTTTTCTATTTTGCGTGAACAGAAAGGCTTGACAGTATTCCTGTTTCCTCTCTCAACCCTACCTATACTGTCCCAATTGTATTGAGCGTGAAGACTTTGGCTGTCTGAAATTAACTTTACTAAAAATTCTGTTTATTAACATTAACGTTCTATTCTTTAAAAATTTACTACGAACTTTAACTTTTATTATTATTGAACTATTGGTTCGCCGATCATGGTTGATCTTGACGGGTCCACTTTGCTTTCTTTCCTTTCGACTTGTCTTGGCTTTCGAAGTAACCAATCGGGCTCACTTCTGTCGTAGGCGGCCTATCTTCAGGTAGGTGAATGATTAATTTTTTTTGTTTCTTTCTCATTTTTTTTTGTTTTTTTTACACATAAAAAAAGCTCATTACAAATTTTGGCGCCCAACGTGGGGCATTGCCAAAGCAAGAAATTGTACTCTATGGTTAGGATATGTAGAATTTAATTAAAAGAATCCCTTTTTTTTTTTTGTTGTTTCGTTTTTTTTGTTGTGTGCTCTTGGGGATGTTCTCAGGCTATTTCAAGTCCTTTCTGTATGTGAATTTATTATTCAAAGATCCATTATATTTTTTTTTTTTTTGAGTCCCGAAGGATGTGTTGTATTATTGGGCCATGGAGGTCCTGAAACTTTTAACATAACCTTTCAATACGTTAATCTCCATAAATGTAAATGCTAATAGTGACACCCCCCAAAATCTTCGTTGTTGCTCAAACCTCCCCATAGAATAAGGATAATACCTACTGAAAATTTAAAATCATATTTTTTTTTAATAGAAATTTTTTTTTATAATATTTAAGTGCACATTTATATATCATCATAGTGGTATCGTGAAATAAAGAAATCCTATAACGTTAACCTATAGTAATCAAGCGTTAGTCGTCTTGTGTTCTTCAACCTCCCAACCGCCCTCTATAAATTACTAGAAAAAAAAGCGCGCGCTAAAGCGCACGCCAAATTTTATTATTTCTTAAGGGGGGAACACCAGTTGTAACTAAAAAAAGTGCTTTTTTTAAAAGTTTTTTCCTAGAAAACGATAAAAAGTTTTAAAGAATACTATTTATTAGTTGAAAGTACATATTAAAAACTGTAATTAAAAAAAAAAAAGTGTTTTTCAACCAAAACTTTTGAAGATGTGAGCCATTGAAGCGACGCCTTCCAAAAAAAGGTGTTTCGCTGTGATCAGGATTCTGCAAGTATGCTTCGTATGAAATGAAAAAATGAAATTGATTTACATTTAGTATAAGAATATCCTGTTAGTGATCGAAGGATTTGAAGAAAAAAATATATTCGACAAAACAGTGACCTGTCAAAGTCAACAGTATGATTTTCGTTAAAATAAACGGTCGATTTTCAGCTATAAAAAAAAAGTTTTGCATAAAAAAAAATCCTTCGATCACTTACTCGACTTAGATGTGTGAATTAAGCATACCAAATTTCAAGTAAATCCGTTTAATGGTTTTCGAGTAATCGTGAGCACCGACTTTGAAAATGTTATTTTGAGAAAAACGCATTTAAAGTTTCAACGTAATTTTTTGTTAAATACTTGAAATGACCTTTGCTTCTCATATTATTCTTTCTGGTCTCAAAATTATGAAGGAAGGGTACAAAAACTGTAAATCTAAGCGTGAAACAAATCACGAATAGCCATGGAGCACCTGGTGTAAGTGTTAGCTGGTCTAAAGCGACCTTGGCGCGCCGCCGCATAGTGCTGTATAACACATTTATTTTTCACTGTATCAACTTAGAAATTTACAAACACATTTTGAAATATGTATACTTTAAGAAAATGCAAAAAAAGAAAAAACGATTTTTCGAAAATTACAATTGGTGTTCCCCTCTTAAAACAATGTTTCATTTATGTACAATTATGTGAAATAAAAGAAATACATAATATAATAAAAAAAGAAAATTAATGATAAGAAGACATTGCAATAAATTTAAAATGAAGTGATCTTTGATTCATCGTGTATATCAATTTGCAAATTTTGATTAATTAAAAATTAATTAAATAAAAAAAAGATGAAGAATAAAATGAAGAATATCAAGAAAAATTATAAAAAAAAAATGATATACCTAATACAATTTAAAAATTTTACTTTAAAAAGTTTACCGATCAACACTCTCTGCTCTTAATATTTTAGAACCTTCTTCCAATATCACCAATAAATGAATGTGAGTTAAACCGCGCTTTTGAAATTTAATAACATAAACATAGGACTTTACTTGTCCAAATAGTTTATCATCTACTATAGATTCCATTAATTATTTACTTTTAAATGAAAGACTCTTGCAGCCGTGTCAGGTTTATTAGAAGCTGACTGATTAAGTAATAAATTTTCATAAATTTCTTTCCATTTTGAACTACATGTCATTGTAATAAATAAATCTGGTCTACCATGAAAAGCTACATAATGGTCATTGCATATTAACATTGTTTTAACATGTTACGAGGTGATCCTATAAATGTTCAAGGCAGTATCAACATCTTGCCAACATGTACATTATTTTCAATTTCTTGTTTATCTAAATGATCAATTAATCCTTTGTAAGTTTCACTTTTTAATTTTGTTTGATTATTTTTACAAAAATGTAACCTAACTTTTTCAACTTTGACATAATTATTAACTAACCATTGCTAAAACATTCTTCCACCATATAAAAATTGATTGAAGGTATTATCTCTTACTCCTATTTTATATTTTATATAAGCAGATCTGGACACAGTTTGATTTCTGGTTGGCTTATCACTATGAGTACGAATCATATCAAGACTATAATCCTTGCTTTCTAGAGGATAAAGTATAGGATATATCCAAGTTTCAACATTTGGATCTAAATGACTAACCAATTGC
The DNA here is from genome assembly GCA_037103525.1 of Ganaspis brasiliensis. NCBI lineage: Eukaryota > Metazoa > Arthropoda > Insecta > Hymenoptera > Figitidae > Ganaspis > Ganaspis brasiliensis. Next base: position 515,611 of record JAZKLR010000107.1, read on the forward strand.
AATTGTTTAATCGATGTATTATAAATCGTTACATAAGACTCTGGTATTAAACCTTCAGCATTCATATTAAAAATAGCAATTTCATTACAATTTTTTTAATTCATGAGGGTATTTCTCTGAAGGCGACGATACACCACCATGACTGCAACAATAATTATAAGTTAATTTCTTTTGAATTTTTCTTTCTTAAAATGTTTAGCCTTGCATCTTTTGAAAAAACACGACATTTTACCAAGATAATGTTCGTTGTAGCTTAAAACATGTATGCTATTAATATTTTTTTCTGCATAAGCAAAATCACGAATATCAATGTTGTTTTCATTTCCATAAATGACTTCATTTTTTACCTCTATGTTTCGAAACATCTATTTTTTCCTCATGGATTACGTTTCTTTTTAATTTTAATTTTTTACTTTATTGTTTTTGTTATTTTACGTGACTTTTTTTCATTTTCTCATCACAAATCCTTACATCTTTCTCCTGCATATCTTTTGAATATAGTATTTCATTATTTTCATCCTTATCATGGCACATCTTCTGTTTCAATTTCAATCTTTGACGATAGCTTTTTTTACATTCTGCTCTACTTTTTTTTAATTTTCTGATTAGAGGTGTTAACAATTTTTGTCTGGCTCACTATTCTTTGTAATTTCTTATTCTTTTCATCTCCTCCTACTTCTTTAAGATACTTTAACTGACTTTCAACATTTTTTTATATTCTGCACGACTTTTTTTACTGGTCTAATTACAATCGCTAGAAATGATTAATTTGTCAGAATTATTATCTCTCTTTTCTTCTTAAACAGCACTATTTATGTGTTTTTTTAGAAAAATTTAAATCTGTTTCCCTACTTAAACATACTTCTTCCATAATTGATATTTCTGTTTCTTTGTTATCAATTTTTTTCGTTTTAATTTCAACATTTCACTATATCCTTTCTGATATTCTGCTCTAGTTTTTCTACTTTTCTCATTAGCATTGCTAAAAAATATCTTCTTACTACTATTGTTTCTAATATTTTATAATTATTACCTTCTTTTACTACTTCCATAGAATTTGACGCATTTTCCACACGTTTTTTCTTACAAATATTTATATTCTGTCACTATTTACACTTTCCATATTTGTTATTTGTCTCTCTTTCCCATCTTTCCTTTTAACTTAGGTCTTTTACAATACATTTTTTTATATTTAGTACTGCTTTTTTTAGTTTCTTAGTCAGGAATATTAACAACTTTTTTCTGTTCTATTTTTGTATGTAATGAAGGACTACTACTATCTCCTTTCATTTCTGTAAAGCCGTCATTAGTTTGATAATCTAATTTTCTCTTCTGTGTCGCATCTTTTACATTCTTCACATGTAAATAATTGTTTTTTATTTATTCGATATTGCAAATTCCAAGTTTATACAATTTTGTAAACATTTTTTTCAAACATCATATACAAATGAGTTTTCATTAAAGCATAATTGTATACAATATTTTCAGGTTTAATATTAAAATATAAAGAAACAGCAAACGCAATGGCGTATCCACCGCAATCAACAAAATTTGGTTGTTGTACTCTTATAAAACTACATTAGGTGTAAATGGATATAACCTGCATAAATATTCTCTTTGATCTTCATTTAAACATCCTTCATTAAGACTATCATAAACAAAAAGTTCATTTCCATCATAGTAAGTGAAAATACAGTGACACAAAAGTCGATTTCCACTACACAATTTTTAAATATGTGATTTATTCTTATTAATTGCTTTAATTTCATCTAACATTTCTAAATACCCTGTAATTTGTTTTTGGAAACTACCACCTGAATAAAGTTCCAATAATTCCTGAAACTTATACATGTGATTGTCATTTAGCATTTCCCAATTATGAATATCCTAATCTTTATCATTTCAATTGAAATATCTCTTCTTTAACTGAGAAATTATTTTTCAGAAACAACTTAAAAAAAAAAAATTAACAAAAAATGAATCTTATTTTTTATTTCTCACGATCTAACTCCATAATCACCTCTTTAGCCTACATGTCATCAATCATCATCATTGTCTTTATATTTCAAGTTTAAATGTTTTTTTGTTTCTGTATCTCATATGTTTAGCTTATATCTATTTATTTTATCTCATATTATCTCATTTCTTTACCTGATCTCTCTTATTGTTTCACATGTTTATCTCATCACATTGTCTCATGCTATTATCTCATATTTTTACCTCATTTCTTTCATTGTCTCATCTGTTTATTTCATATCATTGTCTCATGTAATTGTCTCATGTTCTTGTCTTATATTATTGTCTTATAATAATGATAATAATAATTTATTTGTTATAATTCATAATAGAATATACAAAGTGGTATCATCTTGAGCCGTAAAATTAGACTTCCAGAAATAAAAAATACACAATATAACTACTTATCCACTTCCCTAGGGAAGGTCAGTTTACAAAAAAAAAAATAATAATAATAATTGACAGTTTCTTCAAAGTTGAACATGTATTGAGGTCTCAAAAGCTTTTGAGCCTTTTTCGATAAAATTAAGAACAGTTTTTCGCAATTATTAAAAAATGTACACTTTTCCCATGTATTGAAAATAGGGGTTGCAAGCGGCACCCATTAATATTGTCAGATCAAAAAAATAAAAAATAGGGGTAAATTTTTTTTTATTTGTAGTCGATTTCCCGGGAATTTAAAAAAGATAAAAATTTTGTTAACATTGGAAACATACTTGACGTTTTAAAATAAGCAACTTATTATTTTCTTATATCTTTATCTCACATCTTTTATATAATTATATTATTAACACTTATTTTACACTGTAACGACTCTTTAAAAACATTATCATCACTTTATTATTTATTAAACATTTACAATTAATTTATTTATTAAACAGTTATCAATCACTTGTTTAATGAATCCACAATCCCATTTTATGGACACTTTTAGCATTTCATAACACTAACTTTATTAAAAATAAAAAATTTCAACACTTTCTAAATATTGTTACTTTAGTCAACACATTTTGCACACTTTCATTTTAATCACTGTCACTTTTTACATTTAATTTTTAATGTATATTTAGGGGAAAGTCGGGCAGCCCCGGCCCCTTAAGCTTTTTTGTCAATAAATTGTGTAAATATTTCAAGAACAATAATTGAATTGTTTCATGTTGAAGACAAACTATTTATCAAGTCTTAAAATTCTTCCAATAATAAAATAAACATATTAATTAAGAGAAACATAAGGACAAATATGAGGAGTAAAATACTAACCCTTAAAAGTTCATCGGGTAAATCCGGCCACAGGAAAAGAAACTTTTTATTTTAATTATATAACTCGGTAAAGTAACAACAAATTATGTCTTAAATAATCGTCAGATAATAATTTATGGATATCAATAAAAATATAAATTCAATAGTGTCGGAAATTACAAATATAATAACATTTTTATATGACGTTCAATGCGACACTCATTTTTTAAATTGTCCTAACACTTTACGGTTATATTTACAGAATAGTAGTTTTTTATAAAAAAGAAATGAAATAATGGAGTCACTATACTAAAAAAATTAGTTCAATTAAATTATACGCCATTTCTTATTTGTTTCAAAGATACAAATACGGTATTATACATAAAATAAACAGTGGCCGCGGCTACCCGATGGCCGGTGCTACCCGACTTTCCCCTACAATTAGAGTCACTTTATTATTTATTATTTATCACTTACAGCTCATTTCTTTAATAAACACTTTTTGTTTACCGTATTAAGAACTATTAAACACAAACTCTTAATATACACACTCAAGTTCTATTCATTGATAACTTTCACTACCATGCACTTCTATACCACGCACTAATGTATTTATCTCTCTTTTCGTTAAAGCTCGAAACTTGTTTCTCTTTTTCAAAACCTAATATAACCCTCATTATTCAAGGGTTGGCTCGAAAAACGATGGGATTATTTAGTCTATTGTTCGTATTTAGAAAGAAAAATTTAAATTTGAAGAATATTTGAGTAATGAGGTAAAATTTCAGAATATAATTTATTTTCTCTCTTTTCAATAATACTCGAAAATTTTATCTCTTTTCCGAAAGCCATCAACCCTCATTATACAAGGGTTTGCTCTTATGATGATGAATCCCTGCAGGTAGTCTATAGTTTGTATTAAGAAATAAAATTTAAATTTCAAGGTAATTTGTATAATGAGCTGAGAGTTTCCTTTTCCGTAAAGTTTTAACAAATACCTTCTCTTTCTAACCAATGAACCAGGTATAAAGTATCCTTTTTCGTTAACTGTTAACGCTTTTCCGTTTAACGCTGACCTTCAGTACTCGTTTCTTATATAGGATCTTATAGTATTTATTTATTTAATTTTATTATTATATTTATATTGTTTTCAATTAATGTATTAAAAATATTTTTTTGTTACACCATTTTCTTTATATTTCTTAATTTTTGTTGTTTTGTTTTGTTGTTCAAATTTATTTACTATTATCTAAAGAGGGTAATTATTTTTTTACTAGGTTTTAATTATTTATATCATTATTCAATTAGTTTCTAAAAATTTTAATTATTTCATCAATAACTCAATTATTACGCTTAAAAATTTAAAACTTTTTATCAGTCTCAAACTTTAGTTTCAAATTTCTATTAATTTCTGTTGTTTTTCAATCATTCTCTAGTAACTTCAATTATTTTTGATACTTTTCGATTATTATTAAGTAAATAACTTTTTTTTAATTTAGAAACCCCTACCCGTATAATTGAAGTCCCTATCTTAACAGAGATACAATGCAAACTCCCCCCAGGCGAACGTTATAACATATTACCCACGCGAGAGTTTCAAAGTTCTCATAGGTAGGATTGGAATCCATTAGGTGACATGAATAACTTTCTTTTAGCTAATAAAATGTCCCAGAGGCCACGTTCTTGGATTGATAATCTGGATCCCAGAGAGTTGGAAGTCGAACTGGCCAACAGGGGTTTAACGATACCAGGAACTCACGATGAACAACGTAGGCGCTTGCGACATTATGAGCGAAATAAGCAGGAAGGTGCCCCATCCCAAGGAGACGCTCGCGAGAACTCTGATGCGAATTCTACCCAAGGGCAAAGCGTTAGAGGGTCCACCGCATCAGCTACTAGCGATCCCCCCCCCCCAAACAGAAGAGAAAGATTCGGTAATATGAACAATACCTCAGCTAGAGACGGGGCTACTGGCGGTGCACCGGAAGGCCCACACCTTGGACAGGACCACCCTAGGGGAACGCAGTATACAGGGACTAGACCTAGGAACCCTCCCAGTAACCCCTCGGGCCCCACGCACAATGCCCCCCATTCTAATATTAATCAAGAAAGAGAGGGACAAACCTTTTAAAGTGATCATTCCCACTTGAATGAGGAACCTCCCCCGGGTTATGACACCCTGAGGCCACCACATGAGTCGATTCCCCCTCGCTTCTCCCCTAACACTGAACCATCCCCCCCCCTCCCACGTCCCCACAGGCCCAATAGATACGGATGAACAATTTCCTAACCAGTTCACTCAAGGAAACGGTATACGCGGTCAACGAGAACGCGATTCCAATGGACCTCAAACGTCCTACTCCGAACAACCCCGTCCCTTTTCTAGAGCACCCTTTACGGGTTTCCCTGCTGATTCCACCAGCGAAGATTGGCATTATGCAAGAGGTTCATTCCGACCAAGCTACGGATTACCCCATTCCCAGAGCGACAATAGATCTCGTCCAATGCGTGACCACCAACCCAGGAACGATTTAAATCCCTCCACACACGGCAATCAACCCCCGCCCGCGTTTCACTATGACTACCAGCCACAAGCGAATGGAGTACCTCCACCTCATACTGACGCCATGTACCAAGGAAGTGGAAACAGCGCCCCACAGTATCGTAATCAAAATACTCAAGGACATTATGACTCATACTATCAATTCGACGAGAGGTACTATCGTGATGAGCGTGATCGTGAAGACAATAGAAGTAGAACGCGACAAAGAGAATTTGAGCAAGCTTTCGGTAGAATAGGCTTCGATCACCCAGAAGGCCAAGCCTACCACGACGCACGAGATAACCCAAGGGAGGAAGATTTTTCTAACCGTTACGAGCCCCCTGACAGATTTCGCGCTCGAGTAAACACGGATGTTCCCCAAGGAGGTAGAAGACCGGGGAATGGAACCGATAGCCGTCATATCCCGCCACCTTGTAATTCCGAAAATCCACATCGGCGCAATTACCCTAACAGTGCAGCTCAGGCCTATGACATAATGCGTAAATGGAACTTGAAGTTTTCGGGAGCACGCCGAGAAGACCCCGATGTATTCATAAGGAGAATTCAAAGTGGTAGATCTTTGATCTACATCCGGGACCAAGACCTTTTGAACCTCCTACCCTTTTTCCTGACTGGAATAGCAGCTCGTTGGTATGAGGTGTATCGGGCTCGGTGGCTCACGTTCGAGGATTTTGCCCAAGACTGTAGAGACCGCTTTAGTGACCCTGAATTCCAATTCGAGCTAATGCAGGATATACATCGAAGGACCCAAGGAGAAAATGATCCGGTTGCAGATTTCCTCACCTGTATGCTCTCCATGTTCGATCGATTATCCACGAAGTTACCCGAATATGAGGAAATAAATTTTGCACACCGCAATCTACTCCCACGACTCCACTTGACTATTCCTCGATCCTCTATTAGAAACTTTGCACAATTTGAACAAATCGCTGTAGCGACTGAAAAGTCTTTCCGCGTAGCTCAGTCCTATCAACCCCCACCCAAACCGGAAGGTTCCTTGCTCCCAGATCTGGCCTACAGGGGTACTACCTCACGTCCCCCGCTAAAGAGGAGAGAACAATGTAATCAGCCACAATGACTGTACCAAGGAGAAGAACATATTCTGCTATGGATGTTGTTAAAAAGAAGTCACCAAACCCCGCTGCAAGAAGTGTTCGGGAAAAGAGGAACAGGATCGTTAGAAGGGCCGCAGACGATTCTGACAATCTCACAAGGACCCGGCGTACCTAAAGAGTTTCCCTTACTAACAGGACCCGATACCCCAGAGGTAGACTCGCCCATAGACGAAGTAATCAAAGCGCAGGATTCCGGAGGCCCAGCAATTGTTCCTGAGCCCCCACCCTCAGAGGTCGTTCTGCTGCCAACACCAGATACACTCACCAATCTTGGTTCGTCACTTGATCACAAATTATTATCCGAAACCAACCCACCCCCCGAACCCGACTCGTTATCGAGAATCACTACGCCTCGCAGGACAAAGAATGTGACCGTGGAAAGTTGCTTCAATATAGCCGACTTAAATTATCCCGCGATGAATCCCTCAGATCCGGAGCTCCTACTATATCTCACGGTAACAATAAATGGCCATGCCGTGAAAGCCTTGGTGGACGGTGGCGCCTCTAGGTCCTTTATCGGACCACTCTGCTTCTCTCTAATCAAGGAACTAGGCCTACCCATTACCGAAAGGAAAGGTTTGGTGCGATTGGCAAATGGTGAGTTATTGACGGTCTGAAAGAAAGTGGAACTACCCTTAGAGCTAAACGGTAGATGTAAACTTTTACGCGCTCGAATCCTCGACTCATTAGCAGAGCCGTTGGTGTTAGGTCTGGATTTCTTGAAATTTTATAGGATTCAAGTCGATTATTACGCCAGTACATGGTCCTTCAGAAACAAACCCAAGAAGAATTATAGTTTCGAAACCTGGGAGGCCACATCTGAGGTCTGTGCTGGATTGGTGGAATTGACCTTAGATCAGAACGAAAGGCTGAAACATTTCCTTTAGGAGCAACTTCCACAGATCCCCGATAAGCCCGGACTAACTAATTTTACCATGCATGTCATTGACGTTGGAGAGAAAGCCACGGTAGCCGAACTGGAACAGTTGTTAGCCGACGACATAGTAGAGCCCTCTCACAGCGACTGGTCTAATCCGATCGTGATGGTAAAGTAACCCACTGGCGAGTATCGATTCTGTCTCGACTTTCGAGTACTAAACTCCCTCACTAAAAAAGATGCTTACCCCCTCCCTCAGATGGATGCTATCTTGGGAAAATTAAGGAAGGCTCGTTATATTTCTAAGATAGATCTACACAAAGGATTTTGGCAGATACCCCTTTCAGACGAAAGTAAAGCGAAAACCGCTTTCGCCATTCCAGGCCGTGGATTGTTTCAGTTTAAGAGGATGCCCTTCGGCCTAACTAATGCCCGCTATCTTCAGGTAGGTGAATGATTTTTTTTTTTTGTTTCTTTCTCATTTTTTTTTGGTTTTTTTTACACATAAAAAAAAGCTCATTACAACATGTGATGGATAAAAACAGTATTTGTCTGGCTTCTTTCCGGATCGCAAAAAGAATGCAGGAATATTTTTGCACTAAACAGTACTCTTTCTGGATTTAAAAACGAGTACTGGATCATACCCAAACTTCACCGGACTCCTTGACATTCACTTGACTCTTTCTGGATTGTAAAAGATATGCCAGACTTTTTCCGTATTCCGGTAAAAAGGGAGAAATGGAAAATAGTTAAAAAGATGGAGATGTTCTTAGAAAATGCAGCGAGCCAATTTAAGTGACGAAAATTCAGAATCTTAATTGATTTTAATGCAAAAATATTTCTTCGATGAAAACAACTAAAACGGTTGGCAATGGATTTTAGATAAATTGGAAATTCTATTGCTTTCAATTAACGGTTACCTCATTAAATTGTTCTTTTGAAGAGAAAGTAATAGAAAATCATTCAGAAATTGAATTATTTTGAATGCAACTATTTTCCGACTTCCTATAATTAAAAGCAATAAAATTTTCTATTTTTTTAAGATCCATTGCAAATTTTTTTAGATGTCACCATCCAATAAACATTAGCGAATTATAAAATCAATTCAGATTCGTAATTTCTTTTAATTAGATCAACTCGCTTTTAATAGGAAATAAATGCTTTTGCAGATTTTTTTACTGCTTTCAGTCGGAATTAAAAAACAGAAAAGTCGCATGTAAAATATAATTGAATGTTCCGCATGTTTCAAGAAAATTTCCAAATCAATGAGTCTCCAAAATCACAGGAATCCGGAGGTGAGCGAACGGGGAAGGGAAAACAGGATGACTATAAATAATTTTAAAATTGACAGCCGGACTAATTTTAGATAAAACCAGACTTAAAACGGATTGAAAATTTATGCCGAACAACTGCCAGATGTAAACGGACTAGAATCGGATTTCACTTAGACTATAAATAATTTCGGAATTGACTGCCCCCCCACAGCACCCAAAATTTTCTGAAAATTTATTAAGGATTTATTTGCAAGCTTCGGAATATTTAGGTGCAGAGCTTAGTGAAAATTGTGTAAAGATTTAAATGTCCCGATTAAATAAATGTTTAGCGTAAAAGTTGACTGAAGATTTAAATTAAATTTTCGTGAAATTTTCGTCGCGAAAGTTTCCTGAACATTAAAATTACATTTTCGTAAAATTTTCGTCGCGAAAGTTTCCTGAACATTTAAATTACATTTTCGTGAAATGTTCGTCGTAAAATTTGACTGAAGATTTAAATTAAATTTTCGTGAAATGTTTGTCGCGAAAGTTGATTAAACATTTAAATTAAATTTTCGTGAAAATTTCGTAGTGAAAGTTGACTGAACATTTAAAACTGAATTTTTCTGAAATGTTTGTCGCAAAAGTGGATTGAACATTTAAGTAAATATTTGCTAAATGTTGAGCGGAAAGTTGACCGAATAAAAAAATTATATTAAATAGAAGAGGAATTTAATTTAAATGTTAAATCAACTTTTGCGACAAACATTTTACGAAAATTTAATTTAAATCTTCAGTCAACTTTCACGACGAACAATTCACGAAAATGTAATTTAAATGTTCAGGAAACTTTCACGACGAACAATTCACGAAAATGTAATTTAAATGTTCAGAAAACTTTCGCGACGAAAATTTAATTTAAATCTTCAGTCAACTTTTACGCTAAACATTTATTTAATCGGGACATTTAAATCTTAACACAATTTTCACTAAGCCTTGCACCTAAATATTCCGAAGTTTGCAAATAAATCTTTAATAAATTTTCAGGAAATTTTCGGTGCTGTGGGGGCTGGACTTATTCTAAATAAAACCAGACTTAAAACCGATTTTTAATTTGGTCGGGTCAATTTTCGGATGTAAACGAACGACAAACAGATTTCACTTAGACCATAAATAATTTCGAAATTGACTGCCGGACTAATTCTAAATAAAACCAGACTTAAAACAGATTTAACATTTTTGCCGGACAACTGCCGGATGTACACAAACTAAAATCGAATTTCACTTAGACTATAAATAATTTCAGAATTGACTGCCGGACTAATTCCAGATAAAACCAGACTTAAAACCGATTTTCAATTTGGTAGTGTCAATTTTCGGATGTAAACGGACGACAAACGGATTTCACTCAGACTATAAATAATTTCATCTATGACTGCCAGATAAATTCCAGATAAAATCAGACTTAAAACGGATTTAAAATTTATGCCGAACAACTGCCGGATGTGAACGGAATAGAATCGGATTTCACTTAAATTATTAATAATTTCAGAATTGACTGCCGGACTAATTACAGATAAAACCAGACTTAAAACGGATTGTCATTTTTGTGCCGGACAATTTCCGGACCTGTCCGTACTAAGAACGGACTTTTCTCTAACTAAAAATAATTTCTGAATCGACTGCCGGACTGATTATAGTTAAAACCAGACTTAAAGCGGATTATAAACTCTGTGTCAGACAGTTTCCGGACGTGACCGGACAAAAAACGGACTTCACTTTGATTATAAATAATTTCTAAATCGATGCCGGACAAGATTCGGACTTTTCCGGATTAATTTCAGATCAAGTTTTTTGTGTCAGACAAATGTCGGACTAATTCGGATCATTTTCGGACACATTTCGGATTAATTCCAGATAAGACCGGACTGTTTTGTCTGGAATTCGTCCGGAATTCGTACGGAATTAGTCCGGATTTTTTAGTAGTGCAAACTTGATGAAAGTTTTAGAACTTCAAAAATGGTTAAAAAAGTTACAGAATAATTTAAACTGTATTTAGTTTTTAATTTTTTCTAATAAAATAAAATAACGTCATTTCACTGAAAGAAATAGATGCTATGGGGTACCATCTAGATGGTAATAGATACCATATTTGATCTTAACCTTTTAAGGAAGGGACGGACACTTTTTTGTACTCATTTTCAACGTTAATTTTCTCTATTTTTGGAGGTATACAAAATTATAGGAATCACCTTTTCTGACGTATTTTTTATCGCTCTTTCAGAATCTGTTATCTAAATTTCAACAAAAAACATTTTCAAAACGTTATGGACTCTTTTTTGAAAAAAAATGTGAAATTTTGACAATTTTGTTTAAAAAATGATTTTTTTTCATATTTTCAATAATCGAAAAAATGTTTTAAATTACAATATCGCGTCCGTAATATCCAAAATTGAAAGTGACAAACCGTACTTTTGAAAATTTCAAGATAGCGGATCCAAAATGACGTCCAACGAAATTTTTTTTTTATGTATGAGCACATAGCCCGATCGTTATTATATTATAAAAATAAAAATAATTTAGACTAATTTTTGCTTACATTAAATACGTTAATTCAATAAGTACTAAAATAATACTAACCTACAAAAGATAAAATCAATTATTAGTAGTTATTATAATTTTAGTAGAAGATAAACTATGCAAAACAACCATGTATAAGTTGCTAAGAATTAGACTTAAAGATATAAAAGGAAAACTAAAAAAAATAAAAATAAAATAATAAATAGATATATAATAATAAAATAAAGCATAATTATAAATATATTCTTTAGAGGCGAACTATATTATTTTACAATGGTTAACCATATTATTTAATTTTATATCATTAATATTATTGTTGCCTAAGAATCTTATTATCTATTAATTACTAGGTTAGAAAAGTGTAACCATTATATTTTGTAATATTCACATCTATTAACCCTTTCAGTCACAGTGGTCAATATATTAACCACCTTTTCAACCTTCTTTTCTGCACGCATATCTTTTGGTTAAATGCCAATACGTAAATTTTTTTGCATTTTGAGGTTCTTAAAACTCTAACCCTAGTAATTTAGTAGCATATTTAAAAATATTTAAATAATTTTTTTTTTTTATTAACAAATGTTTAACAAAAAACAGTTCTTTTTCAGAATTAATTCGTTTGTAGAGCAATCTGATAATGAACATGTACTCAAAAATATTCCTAGGGGGTATCTGGGGTCCCTAAAAACGAATCCAGTAACACAATTCCAAAATTCAAAATGGCGGATCCAAAATGGCGGATCCAAAATTGTAAACCTATCAAATCTGGACGAAACTTGTTACTCGGGGGTTTTTAGGGTCTCTGAATACGAATCTGGTGTCAGATTTCCAAAATTCAAAATGGCGGATCCAAAATGTCGGATCAAACATTTTAAAGTTATCAAGTCTGGATGAAAATTGTTACACGGGGGTTTTTGCGGTCTCTGAATACGAATCCGGTGTCAGATTTCCAAAATTCAAAATGGCGGATCCAAAATGTCGGATCAAACAATTTAAAGTTATCAAGTCTGGATGAAAATTGTTACTCGGGGGTTTTTGCGGTCTCTGAATACGAATCCGGTGTCAGATTTCCAAAATTCAAAATGGCGGTTCCAAAATGTCGGATCAAACATTTTAAAGTTATCAAATCTGAATGAAAATTGTTACTCGGGGGTTTTTGGGGTCTCTGAATACGAATCCGATGTCAGATTCACAAAATTCAAAATGTCGGATCCAAAATGGCGGATAAAAAAATTGTAAAGTTATCAAATCTGGACGAAACTTGTTACTCGGGGGTTTTTGGGGTCTCTGAATACGAATCAGGTGTCAGATTCCCAAGATTCAAAATGACGGATCCAAAATGGCGGATCAAAAATTTTCAAGCTATCAAATCTGGATGAAACTTGTTACTCGGGGGTTTTTGGGGTCTCTGAATACGAATCCGGTGTCAGATTTCCAAAATTCAAAATGGCGGATCCAAAATGTCGGATCAAACATTTAAAAGTTATCAAATCTGGATGAAAATTGTTACTCGGGGGTTTTTGGGGTCTCTGAATACGAATCCGGTGTCAGATTCCCAAGATTCAAAATGACGGATCCAAAATGGCGGATCAAAAATTTTCAAGCTATCAAATCTGGATGAAACTTGTTACTCGGGGGTTTTTGGGGTCTCTGAATACGAATCCGGTGTCAGATTTCCAAAATTTAAAATGGCGGATCCAAAATGTCGGATCAAACATTTTAAAATTATCAAGTCTGGATGAAAATTCTTACTCGGGGGTTTTTGTTGTCTCTGAATACGAATCCGGTGTCAGATTTCCAAAATTCAAAATGGCGGATCCAAAATGGCGGATCAAAAATTTTCAAGCTATCAAATCTGGATGAAACTTGTTACTCGGGGGTTTTTGGGGTCTCTGAATACGAATCCGGTGTCAGATTTCCAAAATTTAAAATGGCGGATCCAAAATGTCGGATCAAACATTTTAAAATTATCAAGTCTGGATGAAAATTCTTACTCGGGGGTTTTTGTTGTCTCTGAATACGAATCCGGTGTCAGATTTCCAAAATTCAAAATGGCGGATCCAAAATGGCGGATCAAAAATTTTCAAGCTATCAAATCTGGATGAAACTTGTTACTCGGGGGTTTTTGGGGTCTCTGAATACGAATCCGGTGTCAGATTTCCAAAATTTAAAATGGCGGATCCAAAATGTCGGATCAAAGATTTAAAAGTTATCAAATCTGGATGAAAATTGTTATTCGGGGGTTTTTGGGGTCTCTGAATACGAATCTGGTGTCAGATTCCCAAGATTCAAAATGACGGATCCAAAATGGCGGATCAAAAATTTTCAAGCTATCAAATCTGGATGAAACTTGTTACTCAGGGGTTTTTGGGGTCTCTTAATACGAATCCGGTGTCAGATTTCCAAAATTCAAAATGGCGGATCCAAAATGTCGGATCAAACATTTAAAAGTTATCAAATCTGGATGAAAATTGTTACTCGGGGGTTTTTGGGGTCTCTGAATACGAATCCGGTGTCAGATTCCCAAGATTCAAAATGACGGATCCAAAATGGCGGATCAAAAATTTTCAAGCTATCAAATCTGAATGAAACTTGTTACTCGGTGGTTTTTGGGGTCTCTGAATACGAATCCGGTGTCAGATTTCCAAAATTCAAAATGGCGGATCCAAAATGTCGGATCAAACATTTAAAAGTTATCAAATCTGGATGAAAATTGTTACTCGGGGGTTTTTGGGGTCTCTGAATACGAATCCGGTGTCAGATTCCCAAGATTCAAAATGACGGATCCAAAATGGCGGATCAAAAATTTTCAAGCTATCAAATCTGGATGAAACTTGTTACTCGGGGGTTTTTGGGGTCTCTGATTACGAATCCGGTGTCAGATTTTTAAAATTCAAAATGGCGGATCCAAAATGTCGGATCAAACATTTTAAAATTATCAAGTCTGGATGAAAATTCTTACTCTGGGGTTTTTGTTGTCTCTGAATACGAATCCGGTGTCAGATTTCCAAAATTCAAAATGGCGGATCCAAAATGGCGGATCAAAAATTTTTAAGCTATCAAATCTGGATGAAACTTGTTACTCGGGGGTTTTTGGGGTCTCTGAATACGAATCCGGTGTCAGATTTCCAAAATTTAAAATGGCGGATCCAAAATGGCGGATCAAACATTTAAAAGTTATCAAATCTGGATGAAAATTGTTACTCGGGGGTTTTTGGGGTCTCTGAATACGAATCCGGTGTCAGATTTCCAAAATTTAAAATGGCGGATCCAAAATGTCGGATCAAACATTTTAAAATTATCAAGTCTGGATGAAAATTCTTACTCGGGGGTTTTTGTTGTCTCTGAATACGAATCCGGTGTCAGATTTCCAAAATTCAAAATGGCGGATCCAAAATGGCGGATCAAAAATTTTCAAGCTATCAAATCTAGATGAAACTTGTTACTCGGGGGTTTTTGGGGTCTCTAAATACGAATCCGGTGTCAGATTTCCAAAATTCAAAATGGCGGATCCAAAATGTCGGATCAAACATTTAAAAGTTATCAAATCTGGATGAAAATTGTTACTCGGGGGTTTTTGGGGTCTCTGAATACGAATCCGGTGTCAGATTTCCAAAATTTAAAATGGCGGATCCAAAATGTCGGATCAAACATTTTAAAATTATCAAGTCTGGATGAAAATTCTTACTCGGGGGTTTTTGTTGTCTCTGAATACGAATCCGGTGTCAGATTTCCAAAATTCAAAATGGCGGATCCAAAATGGCGGATCAAAAATTTTCAAGCTATCAAATCTGGATGAAACTTGTTACTCGGGGGTTTTTGGGGTCTCTGAATACGAATCCGGTGTCAGATTTCCAAAATTTAAAATGGCGGATCCAAAATGTCGGATCAAACATTTTAAAATTATCAAGTCTGGATGAAAATTCTTACTCGGGGGTTTTTGTTGTCTCTGAATACGAATCCGGTGTCAGATTTCCAAAATTCAAAATGGCGGATCCAAAATGGCGGATCAAAAATTTTCAAGCTATCAAATCTGGATGAAACTTGTTACTCGGGGGTTTTTGGGGTCTCTGAATACGAATCCGGTGTCAGATTTCCAAAATTTAAAATGGCGGATCCAAAATGTCGGATCAAACATTTAAAAGTTATCAAATCTGGATGAAAATTGTTACTCGGGGGTTTTTGGGGTCTCTGAATACGAATCTGGTGTCAGATTCCCAAGATTCAAAATGACGGATCCAAAATGGCGGATCAAAAATTTTCAAGCTATCAAATCTGGATGAAACTTGTTACTCAGGGGTTTTTGGGGTCTCTTAATACGAATCCGGTGTCAGATTTCCAAAATTCAAAATGGCGGATCCAAAATGTCGGATCAAACATTTAAAAGTTATCAAATCTGGATGAAAATTGTTACTCGGGGGTTTTTGGGGTCTCTGAATACGAATCCGGTGTCAGATTCCCAAGATTCAAAATGACGGATCCAAAATGGCGGATCAAAAATTTTCAAGCTATCGAATCTGGATGAAACTTGTTACTCGGGGGTTTTTGGGGTCTCTGAATACGAATCCGGTGTCAGATTTCCAAAATTCAAAATGGCGGATCCAAAATGTCGGATCAAACATTTAAAAGTTATCAAATCTGGATGAAAATTGTTACTCGGGGGTTTTTGGGGTCTCTGAATACGAATCCGGTGTCAGATTCCCAAGATTCAAAATGACGGATCCAAAATGGCGGATCAAAAATTTTCAAGCTATCAAATCTGGATGAAACTTGTTACTCGGGGGTTTTTGGGGTCTCTGAATACGAATCCGGTGTCAGATTTTTAAAATTCAAAATGGCGGATCCAAAATGTCGGATCAAACATTTTAAAATTATCAAGTCTGGATGAAAATTCTTACTCTAGGGTTTTTGTTGTCTCTGAATACGAATCCGGTGTCAGATTTCCAAAATTCAAAATGGCGGATCCAAAATGGCGGATCAAAAATTTTCAAGCTATCAAATCTGGATGAAACTTGTTACTCGGGGGTTTTTGGGGTCTCTGAATACGAATCCGGTGTCAGATTTCCAAAATTCAAAATGGCGGATCCAAAATGGCGGATCAAACATTTAAAAGTTATCAAATCTGGATGAAAATTGTTACTCGGGGGTTTTTGGGGTCTCTGAATACGAATCCGGTGTCAGATTTCCAAAATTTAAAATGGCGGATCCAAAATGTCGGATCAAACATTTTAAAATTATCAAGTCTGGATGAAAATTCTTACTCGGGGGTTTTTGTTGTCTCTGAATACGAATCCGGTGTCAGATTTCCAAAATTCAAAATGGCGGATCCAAAATGGCGGATCAAAAATTTTCAAGCTATCAAATCTGGATGAAACTTGTTACTCGGGGGTTTTTGGGGTCTCTGAATACGAATCCGGTGTCAGATTTCCAAAATTTAAAATGGCGGATCCAAAATGTCGGATCAAACATTTTAAAATTATCAAGTCTGGATGAAAATTCTTACTCGGGGGTTTTTGTTGTCTCTGAATACGAATCCGGTGTCAGATTTCCAAAATTCAAAATGGCGGATCCAAAATGGCGGATCAAAAATTTTCAAGCTATCAAATCTGGATGAAACTTGTTACTCGGGGGTTTTTGGGGTCTCTGAATACGAATCCGGTGTCAGATTTCCAAAATTTAAAATGGCGGATCCAAAATGTCGGATCAAACATTTAAAAGTTATCAAATCTGGATGAAAATTGTTACTCGGGGGTTTTTGGGGTCTCTGAATACGAATCTGGTGTCAGATTCCCAAGATTCAAAATGACGGATCCAAAATGGCGGATCAGAAATTTTCAAGCTATCAAATCTGGATGAAACTTGTTACTCGGGGGTTTTTGGGGTCTCTTAATACAAATCCGGTGTCAGATTTCCAAAATTCAAAATGGCGGATCCAAAATGTCCGATCAAACATTTAAAAGTTATCAAATCTGGATGAAAATTGTTACTCGGGGGTTTTTGGGGTCTCTGAATACGAATCCGGTGTCAGATTCCCAAGATTCAAAATGACGGATCCAAAATGGCGGATCAAAAATTTTCAAGCTATCAAATCTGGATGAAACTTGTTACTCGGGGGTTTTTGGGGTCTCTGAATACGAATCCGGTGTCAGATTTCCAAAATTCAAAATCGCGGATCCAAAATGTCGGATCAAACATTTAAAAGTTATCAAGTCTGGATGAAAATCGTTACTCGGGGGTTTTTGGGGTCTCTGAATACGAATCCGGTGTCAGATTCCCAAGATTCAAAATGACGGATCCAAAATGGCGGATCAAAAATTTTCAAGCTATCAAATCTGGATGAAACTTGTTACTCGGGGGTTTTTGGGGTCTCTGAATACGAATCCGGTGTCAGATTTCCAAAATTCAAAATGGCGGATCCAAAATGTCGGATCAAACATTTAAAAGTTATCAAATCTGGATGAAAATTGTTACTCTGGGGTTTTTGGGTTCTCTGAATACGAATCCGGTGTCAGATTCCCAAGATTCAAAATGACGGATCCAAAATGGCGGATCAAAAATTTTCAAGCTATCAAATCTGGATGAAACTTGTTACTCGGGGGTTTTTGGGGTCTCTGAATACGAATCCGGTGTCAGATTTCCAAAATTCAAAATGGCGGATCCAAAATGTCGGATCAAACATTTAAAAGTTATCAAATCTGGATGAAAATTGTTACTCGGGGGTTTTTGGTATCTCTGAATACGAATCCGGTGTCAGATTTCCAAAATTTAAAATGGCGGATCCAAAATGTCGGATCAAACATTTTTAAATTATCAAGTCTGGATGAAAATTCTTACTCGGGGGTTTTTGTTGTCTCTGAATACGAATCCGGTGTCAGATTTCCAAAATTCAAAATGGCGGATCCAAAATGGCGGATCAAAAATTTTCAAGCTATCAAATCTGGATGAAACTTGTTACTCGGGGGTTTTTGGGGTCTCTGAATACGAATCCGGTGTCAGATTTCCAAAATTCAAAATGGCGGATCCAAAATGGCGGATCAAAAATTTTCAAGCTATCAAATCTGGATGAAACTTGTTACTCGGGGGTTTTTGGGGTCTCTGAATACGAATCCGGTGTCAGATTTCCAAAATTCAAAATGGCGGATCCAAAATGTCGGATCAAACATTTAAAAGTTATCAAATCTGGATGAAAATTGTTACTCGGGGGTTTTTGGGGTCTCTGAATACGAATCCGGTGTCAGATTTCCAAAATTTAAAATGGCGGATCCAAAATGTCGGATCAAACATTTTAAAATTATCAAGTCTGGATGAAAATTCTTACTCGGGGGTTTTTGTTGTCTCTGAATACGAATCCGGTGTCAGATTTCCAAAATTCAAAATGGCGGATCCAAAATGGCGGATCAAAAATTTTCAAGCTATCAAATCTGGATGAAACTTGTTACTCGGGGGTTTTTGGGGTCTCTGAATACGAATCCGGTGTCAGATTTCCAAAATTTAAAATGGCGGATCCAAAATGTCGGATCAAACATTTAAAAGTTATCAAATCTGGATAAAAATTGTTACACGGGGTTTTTGGGGTCTCTGAATACGAATCCGGTGTCAGATTCCCAAGATTCAAAATGACGGATCCAAAATGGCGGATCAAATATTTTCAAGCTATCAAATCTGGATGAAACTTGCTACTCGGGGGTTTTTGGGGTCTCTGAATACGAATCCGGTGTCAGATTTCCAAAAT
This sequence comes from Ganaspis brasiliensis, assembly GCA_037103525.1. Taxonomy (NCBI): domain Eukaryota; kingdom Metazoa; phylum Arthropoda; class Insecta; order Hymenoptera; family Figitidae; genus Ganaspis; species Ganaspis brasiliensis. Next base: position 534,983 of record JAZKLR010000107.1, read on the forward strand.
TCAAAATGGCGGATCCAAAATGGCGGATCAAAAATTTTCAAGCTATCAAATCTGGATGAAACTTGTTACTCGGGGGTTTTTGGGGTCTCTGAATTCGAATCCGGTGTCAGATTTCCAAAATTCAAAATAGCGGATCCAAAATGGCGGATCAAAAATTTTCAAGCTATCAAATCTGGATGAAACTTGTTACTCGGGGGTTTTTGGGGTCTCTGAATACGAATCCGGTGTCAGATTTCCAAAATTCAAAATGGCGGATCCAAAATGTCGGATCAAACATTTAAAAGTTATCAAATCTGGATGAAAATTGTTACTCGGGGGTTTTTGGGGTCTCTGAATACGAATCCGGTGTCAGATTTCCAAAATTTAAAATGGCGGATCCAAAATGTCGGATCAAACATTTTAAAATTATCAAGTCTGGATGAAAATTCTTACTCGGGGGTTTTTGTTGTCTCTGAATACGAATCCGGTGTCAGATTTCCAAAATTCAAAATGGCGGATCCAAAATGGCGGATCAAAAATTTTCAAGCTATCAAATCTGGATGAAACTTGTTACTCGGGGGTTTTTGGGGTCTCTGAATACGAATCCGGTGTCAGATTTCCAAAATTTAAAATGGCGGATCCAAAATGTCGGATCAAACATTTAAAAGTTATCAAATCTGGATGAAAATTGTTACTCGGGGGTTTTTGGGGTCTCTGAATACGAATCCGGTGTCAGATTTCTAAAATTTAAAATGGCGGATCCAAAATGTCGGATCAAACATTTTAAAATTATCAAGTCTGGATGAAAATTCTTACTCGGGGGTTTTTGTTGTCTCTGAATACGAATCCGGTGTCAGATTTCCAAAATTCAAAATGGCGGATCCAAAATGGCGGATCAAAAATTTTCAAGCTATCAAATCTGGATGAAACTTGTTACTCGGGGGTTTTTGGGGTCTCTGAATACGAATCCGGTGTCAGATTTCCAAAATTTAAAATGGCGGATCCAAAATGTCGGATCAAACATTTAAAAGTTATCAAATCTGGATGAAAATTGTTACTCGGGGGTTTTTGGGGTCTCTGAATACGAATCTGGTGTCAGATTCCCAAGATTCAAAATGACGGATCCAAAATGGCGGATCAAAAATTTTCAAGCTATCAAATCTGGATGAAACTTGTTACTCAGGGGTTTTTGGGGTCTCTTAATACGAATCCGGTGTCAGATTTCCAAAATTCAAAATGGCGGATCCAAAATGTCGGATCAAACATTTAAAAGTTATCAAATCTGGATGAAAATTGTTACTCGGGGGTTTTTGGGGTCTCTGAATACGAATCCGGTGTCAGATTTCCAAAATTCAAAATGGCGGATCCAAAATGGCGGATCAAAAATTTTCAAGCTATCAAATCTGGATGAAACTTGTTACTCGGGGGTTTTTGGGGTCTCTGAATACGAATCCGGTGTCAGATTTCCAAAATTAAAAATGGCGGATCCAAAATGTCGGATCAAACATTTAAAAGTTATCAAATCTGGATGAAAATTGTTACTCGGGGGTTTTTGGGGTCTCTGAATACGAATCCGGTGTCAGATTTCCAAAATTTAAAATGGCGGATCCAAAATGTCGGATCAAACATTTTAAAATTATCAAGTCTGGATGAAAATTCTTACTCGGGGGTTTTTGTTGTCTCTGAATACGAATCCGGTGTCAGATTTCCAAAATTCAAAATGGCGGATCCAAAATGGCGGATCAAAAATTTTCAAGCTATCAAATCTGGATGAAACTTGTTACTCGGGGGTTTTTGGGGTCTCTGAATACGAATCCGGTGTCAGATTTCCAAAATTTAAAATGGCGGATCCAAAATGTCGGATCAAACATTTAAAAGTTATCAAATCTGGATAAAAATTGTTACACGGGGGTTTTTGGGGTCTCTGAATACGAATCCGGTGTCAGATTCCCAAGATTCAAAATGACGGATCCAAAATGGCGGATCAAATATTTTCAAGCTATCAAATCTGGATGAAACTTGCTACTCGGGGGTTTTTGGGGTCTCTGAATACGAATCCGGTGTCAGATTTCCAAAATTCAAAATGGCGGATCCAAAATGGCGGATCAAAAATTTTCAAGCTATCAAATCTGGATGAAACTTGTTACTCGGGGGTTTTTGGGGTCTCTGAATTCGAATCCGGTGTCAGATTTCCAAAATTCAAAATAGCGGATCCAAAATGGCGGATCAAAAATTTTCAAGCTATCAAATCTGGATGAAACTTGTTACTCGGGGGTTTTTGGGGTCTCTGAATACGAATCCGGTGTCAGATTTCCAAAATTCAAAATGGCGGATCCAAAATGTCGGATCAAACATTTAAAAGTTATCAAATCTGGATGAAAATTGTTACTCGGGGGTTTTTGGGGTCTCTGAATACGAATCCGGTGTCAGATTTCCAAAATTTAAAATGGCGGATCCAAAATGTCGGATCAAACATTTTAAAATTATCAAGTCTGGATGAAAATTCTTACTCGGGGGTTTTTGTTGTCTCTGAATACGAATCCGGTGTCAGATTTCCAAAATTCAAAATGGCGGATCCAAAATGGCGGATCAAAAATTTTCAAGCTATCAAATCTGGATGAAACTTGTTACTCGGGGGTTTTTGGGGTCTCTGAATACGAATCCGGTGTCAGATTTCCAAAATTTAAAATGGCGGATCCAAAATGTCGGATCAAACATTTAAAAGTTATCAAATCTGGATGAAAATTGTTACTCGGGGGTTTTTGGGGTCTCTGAATACGAATCCGGTGTCAGATTTCTAAAATTTAAAATGGCGGATCCAAAATGTCGGATCAAACATTTTAAAATTATCAAGTCTGGATGAAAATTCTTACTCGGGGGTTTTTGTTGTCTCTGAATACGAATCCGGTGTCAGATTTCCAAAATTCAAAATGGCGGATCCAAAATGGCGGATCAAAAATTTTCAAGCTATCAAATCTGGATGAAACTTGTTACTCGGGGGTTTTTGGGGTCTCTGAATACGAATCCGGTGTCAGATTTCCAAAATTAAAAATGGCGGATCCAAAATGTCGGATCAAACATTTAAAAGTTATCAAATCTGGATGAAAATTGTTACTCGGGGGTTTTTGGGGTCTCTGAATACGAATCCGGTGTCAGATTTCCAAAATTTAAAATGGCGGATCCAAAATGTCGGATCAAACATTTTAAAATTATCAAGTCTGGATGAAAATTCTTACTCGGGGGTTTTTGTTGTCTCTGAATACGAATCCGGTGTCAGATTTCCAAAATTCAAAATGGCGGATCCAAAATGGCGGATCAAAAATTTTCAAGCTATCAAATCTGGATGAAACTTGTTACTCGGGGGTTTTTGGGGTCTCTGAATACGAATCCGGTGTCAGATTTCCAAAATTTAAAATGGCGGATCCAAAATGTCGGATCAAACATTTAAAAGTTATCAAATCTGGATAAAAATTGTTACACGGGGGTTTTTGGGGTCTCTGAATACGAATCCGGTGTCAGATTCCCAAGATTCAAAATGACGGATCCAAAATGGCGGATCAAATATTTTCAAGCTATCAAATCTGGATGAAACTTGCTACTCGGGGGTTTTTGGGGTCTCTGAATACGAATCCGGTGTCAGATTTCCAAAATTCAAAATGGCGGATCCAAAATGGCGGATCAAAAATTTTCAAGCTATCAAATCTGGATGAAACTTGTTACTCGGGGGTTTTTGGGGTCTCTGAATTCGAATCCGGTGTCAGATTTCCAAAATTCAAAATAGCGGATCCAAAATGGCGGATCAAAAATTTTCAAGCTATCAAATCTGGATGAAACTTGTTACTCGGGGGTTTTTGGGGTCTCTGAATACGAATCCGGTGTCAGATTTCCAAAATTCAAAATGGCGGATCCAAAATGTCGGATCAAACATTTAAAAGTTATCAAATCTGGATGAAAATTGTTACTCGGGGGTTTTTGGGGTCTCTGAATACGAATCCGGTGTCAGATTTCCAAAATTTAAAATGGCGGATCCAAAATGTCGGATCAAACATTTTAAAATTATCAAGTCTGGATGAAAATTCTTACTCGGGGGTTTTTGTTGTCTCTGAATACGAATCCGGTGTCAGATTTCCAAAATTCAAAATGGCGGATCCAAAATGGCGGATCAAAAATTTTCAAGCTATCAAATCTGGATGAAACTTGTTACTCGGGGGTTTTTGGGGTCTCTGAATACGAATCCGGTGTCAGATTTCCAAAATTTAAAATGGCGGATCCAAAATGTCGGATCAAACATTTAAAAGTTATCAAATCTGGATGAAAATTGTTACTCGGGGGTTTTTGGGGTCTCTGAATACGAATCCGGTGTCAGATTTCTAAAATTTAAAATGGCGGATCCAAAATGTCGGATCAAACATTTTAAAATTATCAAGTCTGGATGAAAATTCTTACTCGGGGGTTTTTGTTGTCTCTGAATACGAATCCGGTGTCAGATTTCCAAAATTCAAAATGGCGGATCCAAAATGGCGGATCAAAAATTTTCAAGCTATCAAATCTGGATGAAACTTGTTACTCGGGGGTTTTTGGGGTCTCTGAATACGAATCCGGTGTCAGATTTCCAAAATTCAAAATGGCGGATCCAAAATGTCGGATTAAACATTTAAAAGTTATCAAATCTGGATGAAAATTGTTACTCGGGGGTTTTTGGGGTCTCTGAATACGAATCCGGTGTCAGATTTCCAAAATTTAAAATGGCGGATCCAAAATGTCGGATCAAACATTTAAAAGTTATCAAATCTGGATGAAAATTGTTACACGGGGGTTTTTGGGGTCTCTGAATACGAATCCGGTGTCAGATTCCCAAGATTCAAAATGACGGATCCAAAATGGCGGATCAAAAATTTTCAAGCTATCAAATCTGGATGAAACTTGTTACTCGGGGGTTTTTGGGGTCTCTGAATACGAATCCGGTGTCAGATTTCCAAAATTCAAAATGGCGGATCCAAAATGGCGGATCAAACATTTAAAAGTTATCAAATCTGGATGAAAATTGTTACTCGGGGGTTTTTGGGGTCTCTGAATACGAATCCGGTGTCAGATTTCCAAAATTTAAAATGGCGGATCCAAAATGTCGGATCAAACATTTTAAAATTATCAAGTCTGGATGAAAATTCTTACTCGGGGGTTTTTGTTGTCTCTGAATACGAATCCGGTGTCAGATTTCCAAAATTCAAAATGGCGGATCCAAAATGGCGGATCAAAAATTTTCAAGCTATCAAATCTGGATGAAACTTGTTACTCGGGGGTTTTTGGGGTCTCTGAATACGAATCCGGTGTCAGATTTCCAAAATTTAAAATGGCGGATCCAAAATGTCGGATCAAACATTTTAAAATTATCAAGTCTGGATGAAAATTCTTACTCGGGGGTTTTTGTTGTCTCTGAATACGAATCCGGTGTCAGATTTCCAAAATTCAAAATGGCGGATCCAAAATGGCGGATCAAAAATTTTCAAGCTATCAAATCTGGATGAAACTTGTTACTCGGGGGTTTTTGGGGTCTCTGAATACGAATCCGGTGTCAGATTTCCAAAATTTAAAATGGCGGATCCAAAATGTCGGATCAAACATTTAAAAGTTATCAAATCTGGATGAAAATTGTTACTCGGGGGTTTTTGGGGTCTCTGAATACGAATCTGGTGTCAGATTCCCAAGATTCAAAATGACGGATCCAAAATGGCGGATCAGAAATTTTCAAGCTATCAAATCTGGATGAAACTTGTTACTCGGGGGTTTTTGGGGTCTCTTAATACAAATCCGGTGTCAGATTTCCAAAATTCAAAATGGCGGATCCAAAATGTCCGATCAAACATTTAAAAGTTATCAAATCTGGATGAAAATTGTTACTCGGGGGTTTTTGGGGTCTCTGAATACGAATCCGGTGTCAGATTCCCAAGATTCAAAATGACGGATCCAAAATGGCGGATCAAAAATTTTCAAGCTATCAAATCTGGATGAAACTTGTTACTCGGGGGTTTTTGGGGTCTCTGAATACGAATCCGGTGTCAGATTTCCAAAATTCAAAATCGCGGATCCAAAATGTCGGATCAAACATTTAAAAGTTATCAAGTCTGGATGAAAATCGTTACTCGGGGGTTTTTGGGGTCTCTGAATACGAATCCGGTGTCAGATTCCCAAGATTCAAAATGACGGATCCAAAATGGCGGATCAAAAATTTTCAAGCTATCAAATCTGGATGAAACTTGTTACTCGGGGGTTTTTGGGGTCTCTGAATACGAATCCGGTGTCAGATTTCCAAAATTCAAAATGGCGGATCCAAAATGTCGGATCAAACATTTAAAAGTTATCAAATCTGGATGAAAATTGTTACTCTGGGGTTTTTGGGTTCTCTGAATACGAATCCGGTGTCAGATTCCCAAGATTCAAAATGACGGATCCAAAATGGCGGATCAAAATTTTTCAAGCTATCAAATCTGGATGAAACTTGTTACTCGGGGGTTTTTGGGGTCTCTGAATACGAATCCGGTGTCAGATTTCCAAAATTCAAAATGGCGGATCCAAAATGTCGGATCAAACATTTAAAAGTTATCAAATCTGGATGAAAATTGTTACTCGGGGGTTTTTGGTGTCTCTGAATACGAATCCGGTGTCAGATTTCCAAAATTTAAAATGGCGGATCCAAAATGTCGGATCAAACATTTTTAAATTATCAAGTCTGGATGAAAATTCTTACTCGGGGGTTTTTGTTGTCTCTGAATACGAATCCGGTGTCAGATTTCCAAAATTCAAAATGGCGGATCCAAAATGGCGGATCAAAAATTTTCAAGCTATCAAATCTGGATGAAACTTGTTACTCGGGGGTTTTTGGGGTCTCTGAATACGAATCCGGTGTCAGATTTCCAAAATTCAAAATGGCGGATCCAAAATGGCGGATCAAAAATTTTCAAGCTATCAAATCTGGATGAAACTTGTTACTCGGGGGTTTTTGGGGTCTCTGAATACGAACCCGGTGTCAGATTTCCAAAATTCAAAATGGCGGATCCAAAATGTCGGATCAAACATTTAAAAGTTATCAAATCTGGATGAAAATTGTTACTCGGGGGTTTTTGGGGTCTCTGAATACGAATCCGGTGTCAGATTTCCAAAATTTAAAATGGCGGATCCAAAATGTTGGATCAAACATTTTAAAATTATCAAGTCTGGATGAAAATTCTTACTCGGGGGTTTTTGTTGTCTCTGAATACGAATCCGGTGTCTGATTTCCAAAATTCAAAATGGCGGATCCAAAATGGCGGATCAAAAATTTTCAAGCTATCAAATCTGGATGAAACTTGTTACTCGGGGGTTTTTGGGGTCTCTGAATACGAATCCGGTGTCAGATTTCCAAAATTTAAAATGGCGGATCCAAAATGTCGGATCAAACATTTAAAAGTTATCAAATCTGGATAAAAATTGTTACACGGGGGTTTTTGGGGTCTCTGAATACGAATCCGGTGTCAGATTCCCAAGATTCAAAATGACGGATCCAAAATGGCGGATCAAATATTTTCAAGCTATCAAATCTGGATGAAACTTGCTACTCGGGGGTTTTTGGGGTCTCTGAATACGAATCCGGTGTCAGATTTCCAAAATTCAAAATGGCGGATCCAAAATGGCGGATCAAAAATTTTCAAGCTATCAAATCTGGATGAAACTTGTTACTCGGGGGTTTTTGGGGTCTCTGAATTCGAATCCGGTGTCAGATTTCCAAAATTCAAAATAGCGGATCCAAAATGGCGGATCAAAAATTTTCAAGCTATCAAATCTGGATGAAACTTGTTACTCGGGGGTTTTTGGGGTCTCTGAATACGAATCCGGTGTCAGATTTCCAAAATTCAAAATGGCGGATCCAAAATGTCGGATCAAACATTTAAAAGTTATCAAATCTGGATGAAAATTGTTACTCGGGGGTTTTTGGGGTCTCTGAATACGAATCCGGTGTCAGATTTCCAAAATTTAAAATGGCGGATCCAAAATGTCGGATCAAACATTTTAAAATTATCAAGTCTGGATGAAAATTCTTACTCGGGGGTTTTTGTTGTCTCTGAATACGAATCCGGTGTCAGATTTCCAAAATTCAAAATGGCGGATCCAAAATGGCGGATCAAAAATTTTCAAGCTATCAAATCTGGATGAAACTTGTTACTCGGGGGTTTTTGGGGTCTCTGAATACGAATCCGGTGTCAGATTTCCAAAATTTAAAATGGCGGATCCAAAATGTCGGATCAAACATTTAAAAGTTATCAAATCTGGATGAAAATTGTTACTCGGGGGTTTTTGGGGTCTCTGAATACGAATCCGGTGTCAGATTTCTAAAATTTAAAATGGCGGATCCAAAATGTCGGATCAAACATTTTAAAATTATCAAGTCTGGATGAAAATTCTTACTCGGGGGTTTTTGTTGTCTCTGAATACGAATCCGGTGTCAGATTTCCAAAATTCAAAATGGCGGATCCAAAATGGCGGATCAAAAATTTTCAAGCTATCAAATCTGGATGAAACTTGTTACTCGGGGGTTTTTGGGGTCTCTGAATACGAATCCGGTGTCAGATTTCCAAAATTCAAAATGGCGGATCCAAAATGTCGGATTAAACATTTAAAAGTTATCAAATCTGGATGAAAATTGTTACTCGGGGGTTTTTGGGGTCTCTGAATACGAATCCGGTGTCAGATTTCCAAAATTTAAAATGGCGGATCCAAAATGTCGGATCAAACATTTAAAAGTTATCAAATCTGGATGAAAATTGTTACACGGGGGTTTTTGGGGTCTCTGAATACGAATCCGGTGTCAGATTCCCAAGATTCAAAATGACGGATCCAAAATGGCGGATCAAAAATTTTCAAGCTATCAAATCTGGATGAAACTTGTTACTCGGGGGTTTTTGGGGTCTCTGAATACGAATCCGGTGTCAGATTTCCAAAATTCAAAATGGCGGATCCAAAATGTCGGATCAAACATTTAAAAGTTATCAAATCTGAATGAAAATTGTTACTCGGGGGTTTTTGGGGTCTCTGAATACGAATCCGGTATCAGATTCCCAAGATTCAAAATGACGGATCCAAAATAGCGGATCAAAAATTTTCAAGCTATCAAATCTGGATGAAACTTGTTACTCGGGGGTTTTTGGGGTCTCTGAATACGAATCCGGTGTCAGATTTCCAAAATTCAAAATGGCGGATCCAAAATGTCGGATCAAACATTTAAAAGTTATCAAGTCTGGATGAAAATTGTTACTCGGGGGTTTTTGGGGTCTCTGAATACGAATCCGGTGTCAGATTTCCAAAATTTAAAATGGCGGATCCAAAATGTCGGATCAAACATTTAAAAGTTATCAAATCTGGATGAAAATTGTTACTCGGGGGTTTTTGGGGTCTCTGAATACGAATCCGGTGTCAGATTTCCAAAATTTAAAATGGCGGATCCAAAATGTCGGATCAAACATTTAAAAGTTATCAAATCTGGATAAAAATTGTTACACGGGGGTTTTTGGGGTCTCTGAATACGAATCCGGTGTCAGATTCCCAAGATTCAAAATGACGGATCCAAAATGGCGGATCAAATATTTTCAAGCTATCAAATCTGGATGAAACTTGCTACTCGGGGGTTTTTGGGGTCTCTGAATACGAATCCGGTGTCAGATTTCCAAAATTCAAAATGGCGGATCCAAAATGGCGGATCAAAAATTTTCAAGCTATCAAATCTGGATGAAACTTGTTACTCGGGGGTTTTTGGGGTCTCTGAATTCGAATCCGGTGTCAGATTTCCAAAATTCAAAATAGCGGATCCAAAATGGCGGATCAAAAATTTTCAAGCTATCAAATCTGGATGAAACTTGTTACTCGGGGGTTTTTGGGGTCTCTGAATACGAATCCGGTGTCAGATTTCCAAAATTCAAAATGGCGGATCCAAAATGTCGGATCAAACATTTAAAAGTTATCAAATCTGGATGAAAATTGTTACTCGGGGGTTTTTGGGGTCTCTGAATACGAATCCGGTGTCAGATTTCCAAAATTTAAAATGGCGGATCCAAAATGTCGGATCAAACATTTTAAAATTATCAAGTCTGGATGAAAATTCTTACTCGGGGGTTTTTGTTGTCTCTGAATACGAATCCGGTGTCAGATTTCCAAAATTCAAAATGGCGGATCCAAAATGGCGGATCAAAAATTTTCAAGCTATCAAATCTGGATGAAACTTGTTACTCGGGGGTTTTTGGGGTCTCTGAATACGAATCCGGTGTCAGATTTCCAAAATTTAAAATGGCGGATCCAAAATGTCGGATCAAACATTTAAAAGTTATCAAATCTGGATGAAAATTGTTACTCGGGGGTTTTTGGGGTCTCTGAATACGAATCCGGTGTCAGATTTCTAAAATTTAAAATGGCGGATCCAAAATGTCGGATCAAACATTTTAAAATTATCAAGTCTGGATGAAAATTCTTACTCGGGGGTTTTTGTTGTCTCTGAATACGAATCCGGTGTCAGATTTCCAAAATTCAAAATGGCGGATCCAAAATGGCGGATCAAAAATTTTCAAGCTATCAAATCTGGATGAAACTTGTTACTCGGGGGTTTTTGGGGTCTCTGAATACGAATCCGGTGTCAGATTTCCAAAATTCAAAATGGCGGATCCAAAATGTCGGATTAAACATTTAAAAGTTATCAAATCTGGATGAAAATTGTTACTCGGGGGTTTTTGGGGTCTCTGAATACGAATCCGGTGTCAGATTTCCAAAATTTAAAATGGCGGATCCAAAATGTCGGATCAAACATTTAAAAGTTATCAAATCTGGATGAAAATTGTTACACGGGGGTTTTTGGGGTCTCTGAATACGAATCCGGTGTCAGATTCCCAAGATTCAAAATGACGGATCCAAAATGGCGGATCAAAAATTTTCAAGCTATCAAATCTGGATGAAACTTGTTACTCGGGGGTTTTTGGGGTCTCTGAATACGAATCCGGTGTCAGATTTCCAAAATTCAAAATGGCGGATCCAAAATGTCGGATCAAACATTTAAAAGTTATCAAATCTGGATGAAAATTGTTACTCGGGGGTTTTTGGGGTCTCTGAATACGAATCCGGTATCAGATTCCCAAGATTCAAAATGACGGATCCAAAATAGCGGATCAAAAATTTTCAAGCTATCAAATCTGGATGAAACTTGTTACTCGGGGGTTTTTGGGGTCTCTGAATACGAATCCGGTGTCAGATTTCCAAAATTCAAAATGGCGGATCCAAAATGTCGGATCAAACATTTAAAAGTTATCAAGTCTGGATGAAAATTGTTACTCGGGGGTTTTTGGGGTCTCTGAATACGAATCCGGTGTCAGATTTCCAAAATTTAAAATGGCGGATCCAAAATGTCGGATCAAACATTTAAAAGTTATCAAATCTGGATGAAAATTGTTACTCGGGGGTTTTTGGGGTCTCTGAATACGAATCCGGTGTCAGATTTCCAAAATTTAAAATGGCGGATCCAAAATGTCGGATCAAACATTTAAAAGTTATCAAATCTGGATGAAAATTGTTACACGGGGGTTTTTGGGGTCTCTGAATACGAATCCGGTGTCAGATTTCCAAAATTTAAAATGGCGGATCCAAAATGTCGGATCAAACATTTTAAAATTATCAAGTCTGGATGAAAATTCTTACTCGGGGGTTTTTGTTGTCTCTGAATACGAATCCGGTGTCAGATTTCCAAAATTCAAAATGGCGGATCCAAAATGGCGGATCAAAAATTTTCAAGCTATCAAATCTGGATGAAACTTGTTACTCGGGGGTTTTTGGGGTCTCTGAATACGAATCCGGTGTCAGATTTCCAAAATTTAAAATGGCGGATCCAAAATGTCGGATCAAACATTTTAAAATTATCAAGTCTGGATGAAAATTCTTACTCGGGGGTTTTTGTTGTCTCTGAATACGAATCCGGTGTCAGATTTCCAAAATTCAAAATGGCGGATCCAAAATGGCGGATCAAAAATTTTCAAGCTATCAAATCTGGATGAAACTTGTTACTCGGGGGTTTTTGGGGTCTCTGAATACGAATCCGGTGTCAGATTTCCAAAATTTAAAATGGCGGATCCAAAATGTCGGATCAAACATTTAAAAGTTATCAAATCTGGATGAAAATTGTTACACGGGGGTTTTTGGGGTCTCTGAATACGAATCCGGTGTCAGATTCCCAAGATTCAAAATGACGGATCCAAAATAGCGGATCAAAAATTTTCAAGCTATCAAATCTGGATGAAACTTGTTACTCGGGGGTTTTTGGGGTCTCTGAATACGAATCCGGTGTCAGATTTCCAAAATTCAAAATGGCGGATCCAAAATGTCGGATCAAACATTTAAAAGTTATCAAGTCTGGATGAAAATTGTTACTCGGGGGTTTTTGGGGTCTCTGAATACGAATCCGGTGTCAGATTTCCAAAATTTAAAATGGCGGATCCAAAATGTCGGATCAAACATTTAAAAGTTATCAAATCTGGATGAAAATTGTTACTCGGGGGTTTTTGGGGTCTCTGAATACGAATCCGGTGTCAGATTTCCAAAATTTAAAATGGCGGATCCAAAATGTCGGATCAAACATTTAAAAGTTATCAAATCTGGATGAAAATTGTTACACGGGGGTTTTTGGGGTCTCTGAATACGAATCCGGTGTCAGATTTCCAAAATTTAAAATGGCGGATCCAAAATGTCGGATCAAACATTTTAAAATTATCAAGTCTGGATGAAAATTCTTACTCGGGGGTTTTTGTTGTCTCTGAATACGAATCCGGTGTCAGATTTCCAAAATTCAAAATGGCGGATCCAAAATGGCGGATCAAAAATTTTCAAGCTATCAAATCTGGATGAAACTTGTTACTCGGGGGTTTTTGGGGTCTCTGAATACGAATCCGGTGTCAGATTTCCAAAATTTAAAATGGCGGATCCAAAATGTCGGATCAAACATTTTAAAATTATCAAGTCTGGATGAAAATTCTTACTCGGGGGTTTTTGTTGTCTCTGAATACGAATCCGGTGTCAGATTTCCAAAATTCAAAATGGCGGATCCAAAATGGCGGATCAAAAATTTTCAAGCTATCAAATCTGGATGAAACTTGTTACTCGGGGGTTTTTGGGGTCTCTGAATACGAATCCGGTGTCAGATTTCCAAAATTTAAAATGGCGGATCCAAAATGTCGGATCAAACATTTAAAAGTTATCAAATCTGGATGAAAATTGTTACACGGGGGTTTTTGGGGTCTCTGAATACGAATCCGGTGTCAGATTCCCAAGATTCAAAATGACGGATCCAAAATGGCGGATCAAATATTTTCAAGCTATCAAATCTGGATGAAACTTGCTACTCGGGGGTTTTTGGGGTCTCTGAATACGAATCCGGTGTCAGATTTCCAAAATTCAAAATGGCGGATCCAAAATGTCGGATCAAACATTTAAAAGTTATCAAATCTGGATGAAAATTGTTACTCGGGGGTTTTTGGGGTCTCTGAATACGAATCCGGTGTCAGATTTCTAAAATTTAAAATGGCGGATCCAAAATGTCGGATCAAACATTTTAAAGTTATCAAGTCTGGATGAAAATTGTTACTCGGGGGTTTTTGGGGTCTCTGAATACGAATCCGGTGTCAGATTTCCAAAATTTAAAATGGCGGATCCAAAATGTCGGATCAAACATTTAAAAGTTATCAAATCTGGATGAAACTTGTTACTCGGGGGTTTTTGGGGTCTCTGAATACGAATCCGGTGTCAGATTTCCAAAATTCAAAATGGCGGATCCAAAATGTCGGATCAAACATTTAAAAGTTATCAAGTCTGGATGAAAATTGTTACTCGGGGGTTTTTGGGGTCTCTGAATACGAATCCGGTGTCAGATTTCCAAAATTTAAAATGGCGGATCCAAAATGTCGGATCAAACATTTAAAAGTTATCAAATCTGGATGAAAATTGTTACTCGGGGGTTTTTGGGGTCTCTGAATACGAATCCGGTGTCAGATTTCCAAAATTTAAAATGGCGGATCCAAAATGTCGGATCAAACATTTAAAAGTTATCAAATCTGGATGAAAATTGTTACACGGGGGTTTTTGGGGTCTCTGAATACGAATCCGGTGTCAGATTTCCAAAATTTAAAATGGCGGATCCAAAATGTCGGATCAAACATTTTAAAATTATCAAGTCTGGATGAAAATTCTTACTCGGGGGTTTTTGTTGTCTCTGAATACGAATCCGGTGTCAGATTTCCAAAATTCAAAATGGCGGATCCAAAATGGCGGATCAAAAATTTTCAAGCTATCAAATCTGGATGAAACTTGTTACTCGGGGGTTTTTGGGGTCTCTGAATACGAATCCGGTGTCAGATTTCCAAAATTTAAAATGGCGGATCCAAAATGTCGGATCAAACATTTTAAAATTATCAAGTCTGGATGAAAATTCTTACTCGGGGGTTTTTGTTGTCTCTGAATACGAATCCGGTGTCAGATTTCCAAAATTCAAAATGGCGGATCCAAAATGGCGGATCAAAAATTTTCAAGCTATCAAATCTGGATGAAACTTGTTACTCGGGGGTTTTTGGGGTCTCTGAATACGAATCCGGTGTCAGATTTCCAAAATTTAAAATGGCGGATCCAAAATGTCGGATCAAACATTTAAAAGTTATCAAATCTGGATGAAAATTGTTACACGGGGGTTTTTGGGGTCTCTGAATACGAATCCGGTGTCAGATTCCCAAGATTCAAAATGACGGATCCAAAATGGCGGATCAAATATTTTCAAGCTATCAAATCTGGATGAAACTTGCTACTCGGGGGTTTTTGGGGTCTCTGAATACGAATCCGGTGTCAGATTTCCAAAATTCAAAATGGCGGATCCAAAATGTCGGATCAAACATTTAAAAGTTATCAAATCTGGATGAAAATTGTTACTCGGGGGTTTTTGGGGTCTCTGAATACGAATCCGGTATCAGATTCCCAAGATTCAAAATGACGGATCCAAAATGGCGGTTAAAAAATTTTCAAGCTATCAAATCTGGATGAAACTTGTTACTCGGGGGTTTTTGGGGTCTCTGAATACGAATCCGGTGTCAGATTTCCAAAATTCAAAATGGCGGATCCAAAATGTCGGATCAAACATTTAAAAGTTATCAAATCTGGATGAAAATTGTTACTCGGGGGTTTTTGGGGTCTCTGAATACGAATCCGGTGTCAGATTTCTAAAATTTAAAATGGCGGATCCAAAATGTCGGATCAAACATTTTAAAATTATCAAGTCTGGATGAAAATTCTTACTCGGGGGTTTTTGTTGTCTCTGAATACGAATCCGGTGTCAGATTTTCAAAATTCAAAATGGCGGATCCAAAATGGCGGATCAAAAATTTTCAAGCTATCAAATCTGGATGAAACTTGTTACTCGGGGGTTTTTGGGGTCTCTGAATACGAATCCGGTGTCAGATTTCCAAAATTCAAAATGGCGGATCCAAAATGTCGGATCAAACATTTAAAAGTTATCAAATCTGGATGAAAATTGTTACTCGGGGGTTTTTGGGGTCTCTGAATACGAATCCGGTGTCAGATTTCCAAAATTTAAAATGGCGGATCCAAAATGTCGGATCAAACATTTAAAAGTTATCAAATCTGGATGAAAATTGTTACTCGGGGGTTTTTGGGGTCTCTGAATACGAATCCGGTGTCAGATTTCCAAAATTTAAAATGGCGGATCCAAAATGTCGGATCAAACATTTTAAAATTATCAAGTCTGGATGAAAATTCTTACTCGGGGGTTTTTGTTGTCTCTGAATACGAATCCGGTGTCAGATTTCCAAAATTTAAAATGGCGGATCCAAAATGTCGGATCAAACATTTTAAAATTATCAAGTCTGGATGAAAATTCTTACTCGGGGGTTTTTGTTGTCTCTGAATACGAATCCGGTGTCAGATTTCCAAAATTCAAAATGGCGGATCCAAAATGGCGGATCAAAAATTTTCAAGCTATCAAATCTGGATGAAACTTGTTACTCGGGGGTTTTTGGGGTCTCTGAATACGAATCCGGTGTCAGATTTCCAAAATTTAAAATGGCGGATCCAAAATGTCGGATCAAACATTTAAAAGTTATCAAATCTGGATGAAAATTGTTACACGGGGGTTTTTGGGGTCTCTGAATACGAATCCGGTGTCAGATTCCCAAGATTCAAAATGACGGATCCAAAATGGCGGATCAAATATTTTCAAGCTATCAAATCTGGATGAAACTTGCTACTCGGGGGTTTTTGGGGTCTCTGAATACGAATCCGGTGTCAGATTTCCAAAATTCAAAATGGCGGATCCAAAATGTCGGATCAAACATTTAAAAGTTATCAAATCTGGATGAAAATTGTTACTCGGGGGTTTTTGGGGTCTCTGAATACGAATCCGGTATCAGATTCCCAAGATTCAAAATGACGGATCCAAAATGGCGGTTAAAAAATTTTCAAGCTATCAAATCTGGATGAAACTTGTTACTCGGGGGTTTTTGGGGTCTCTGAATACGAATCCGGTGTCAGATTTCCAAAATTCAAAATGGCGGATCCAAAATGTCGGATCAAACATTTAAAAGTTATCAAATCTGGATGAAAATTGTTACTCGGGGGTTTTTGGGGTCTCTGAATACGAATCCGGTGTCAGATTTCTAAAATTTAAAATGGCGGATCCAAAATGTCGGATCAAACATTTTAAAATTATCAAGTCTGGATGAAAATTCTTACTCGGGGGTTTTTGTTGTCTCTGAATACGAATCCGGTGTCAGATTTTCAAAATTCAAAATGGCGGATCCAAAATGGCGGATCAAAAATTTTCAAGCTATCAAATCTGGATGAAACTTGTTACTCGGGGGTTTTTGGGGTCTCTGAATACGAATCCGGTGTCAGATTTCCAAAATTCAAAATGGCGGATCCAAAATGTCGGATCAAACATTTAAAAGTTATCAAATCTGGATGAAAATTGTTACTCGGGGGTTTTTGGGGTCTCTGAATACGAATCCGGTGTCAGATTTCCAAAATTTAAAATGGCGGATCCAAAATGTCGGATCAAACATTTAAAAGTTATCAAATCTGGACGAAAATTGTTACACGGGGGTTTTTGGGGTCTCTGAATACGAATCCGGTGTCAGATTCCCAAGATTCAAAATGACGGATCCAAAATGGCGGATCAAAAATTTTCAAGCTATCAAATCTGGATGAAACTTGTTACTCGGGGGTTTTTGGGGTCTCTGAATACGAATCCGGTGTCAGATTTCCAAAATTCAAAATGGCGGATCCAAAATGTCGGATCAAACATTTAAAAGTTATCAAATCTGGATGAAAATTGTTACTCGGGGGTTTTTGGGGTCTCTGAATACGAATCCGGTATCAGATTCCCAAGATTCAAAATGACGGATCCAAAATAGCGGATCAAAAATTTTCAAGCTATCAAATCTGGATGAAACTTGTTACTCGGGGGTTTTTGGGGTCTCTGAATACGAATCCGGTGTCAGATTTCCAAAATTCAAAATGCGGATCCAAAATGTCGGATCAAACATTTAAAAGTTATCAAGTCTGGATGAAAATTGTTACTCGGGGGTTTTTGGGGTCTCTGAATACGAATCCGGTGTCAGATTTCCAAAATTTAAAATGGCGGATCCAAAATGTCGGATCAAACATTTAAAAGTTATCAAATCTGGATGAAAATTGTTACTCGGGGGTTTTTGGGGTCTCTGAATACGAATCCGGTGTCAGATTCCCAAGATTCAAAATGACGGATCCAAAATGGCGGATCAAAAATTTTCAAGCTATCAAATCTGGATGAAACTTGTTACTCGGGGGTTTTTGGGGTCTCTGAATACGAATCCGGTGTCAGATTTCCAAAATTCAAAATGGCGGATCCAAAATGTCGGATCAAACATTTAAAAGTTATCAAATCTGGATGAAAATTGTTACTCGGGGGTTTTTGGGGTCTCTGAATACGAATCCGGTGTCAGATTCCCAAGATTCAAAATGACGGATCCAAAATGGCGGATCAAAAATTTTCAAGCTATCAAATCTGGATGAAACTTGTTACTCGGGGGTTTTTGGGGTCTCTGAATACGAATCCGGTGTCAGATTTCCAAAATTCAAAATGGCGGATCCAAAATGTCGGATCAAACATTTAAAAGTTATCAAATCTGGATGAAAATTGTTACTCTGGGGTTTTTGGGGTCTCTGAATACGAATCCGGTGTCAGATTCCCAAGATTCAAAATGACGGATCCAAAATGGCGGATCAAAAATTTTCAAGCTATCAAATCTGGATGAAACTTGTTACTCGGGGGTTTTTGGGGTCTCTGAATACGAATCCGGTGTCAGATTTCCAAAATTCAAAATGGCGGATCCAAAATGTCGGATCAAACATTTAAAAGTTATCAAATCTGGATGAAAATTGTTACTCGGGGGTTTTTGGGGTCTCTGAATACGAATCCGGTGTCAGATTCCCAAGATTCAAAATGACGGATCCAAAATGGCGGATCAAAAATTTTCAAGCTATCAAATCTGGATGAAACTTGTTACTCGGGGGTTTTTGGGGTCTCTGAATACGAATCCGGTGTCAGATTTCCAAAATTCAAAATGGCGGATCCAAAATGTCGGATCAAACATTTAAAAGTTATCAAATCTGGATGAAAATTGTTACTCGGGGGTTTTTGGTGTCTCTGAATACGAATCCGGTGTCAGATTTCCAAAATTTAAAATGGCGGATCCAAAATGTCGGATCAAACATTTTAAAATTATCAAGTCTGGATGAAAATTCTTACTCGGGGGTTTTTGTTGTCTCTGAATACGAATCCGGTGTCAGATTTCCAAAATTCAAAATGGCGGATCCAAAATGGCGGATCAAAAATTTTCAAGCTATCAAATCTGGATGAAACTTGTTACTCGGGGGTTTTTGGGGTCTCTGAATACGAATCCGGTGTCAGATTTCCAAAATTCAAAATGGCGGATCCAAAATGTCGGATCAAACATTTAAAAGTTATCAAATCTGGATGAAAATTGTTACTCGGGGGTTTTTGGGGTCTCTGAATACGAATCCGGTGTCAGATTCCCAAGATTCAAAATGACGGATCCAAAATGGCGGATCAAAAATTTTCAAGCTATCAAATCTGGATGAAACTTGTTACTCGGGGGTTTTTGGGGTCTCTGAATACGAATCCGGTGTCAGATTTCCAAAATTCAAAATGGCGGATCCAAAATGTCGGATCAAACATTTAAAAGTTATCAAATCTGGATGAAAATTGTTACTCGGGGGTTTTTGGGGTCTCTGAATACGAATCCGGTGTCAGATTTCCAAAATTCAAAATGGCGGATCCAAAATGTCGGATCAAACATTTAAAAGTTATCAAATCTGGATGAAAATTGTTACTCGGGGGTTTTTGGGGTCTCTGAATACGAATCCGGTGTCAGATTCCCAAGATTCAAAATGACGGATCCAAAATGGCGGATCAAAAATTTTCAAGCTATCAAATCTGGATGAAACTTGTTACTCGGGGGTTTTTGGGGTCTCTGAATACGAATCCGGTGTCAGATTTCCAAAATTCAAAATGGCGGATCCAAAATGTCGGATCAAACATTTAAAAGTTATCAAATCTGGATGAAAATTGTTACTCGGGGGTTTTTGGTGTCTCTGAATACGAATCCGGTGTCAGATTTCCAAAATTTAAAATGGCGGATCCAAAATGTCGGATCAAACATTTTAAAATTATCAAGTCTGGATGAAAATTCTTACTCGGGGGTTTTTGTTGTCTCTGAATACGAATCCGGTGTCAGATTTCCAAAATTCAAAATGGCGGATCCAAAATGGCGGATCAAAAATTTTCAAGCTATCAAATCTGGATGAAACTTGTTACTCGGGGGTTTTTGGGGTCTCTGAATACGAATCCGGTGTCAGATTTCCAAAATTCAAAATGGCGGATCCAAAATGTCGGATCAAACATTTAAAAGTTATCAAATCTGGATGAAAATTGTTACTCGGGGGTTTTTGGGGTCTCTGAATACGAATCCGGTGTCAGATTTCCAAAATTTAAAATGGCGGATCCAAAATGTCGGATCAAACATTTTAAAATTATCAAGTCTGGATGAAAATTCTTACTCGGGGGTTTTTGTTGTCTCTGAATACGAATCCGGTGTCAGATTTCCAAAATTCAAAATGGCGGATCCAAAATGGCGGATCAAAAATTTTCAAGCTATCAAATCTGGATGAAACTTGTTACTCGGGGGTTTTTGGGGTCTCTGAAAACGAATCCGGTGTCAGATTTCCAAAATTTAAAATGGCGGATCCAAAATGTCGGATCAAACATTTAAAAGTTATCAAATCTGGATGAAAATTGTTACACGGGGGTTTTTGGGGTCTCTGAATACGAATCCGGTGTCAGATTCCCAAGATTCAAAATGACGGATCCAAAATGGCGGATCAAAAATTTTCAAGCTATCAAATCTGGCTGAAACTTGCTACTCGGGGGTTTTTGGGGTCTCTGAATACGAATCCGGTGTCAGATTTCCAAAATTCAAAATGGCGGATCCAAAATGTCGGATCAAACATTTAAAAGTTATCAAATCTGGATGAAAATTGTTACTCGGGGGTTTTTGGGGTCTCTGAATACGAATCCGGTATCAGATTCCCAAGATTCAAAATGACGGATCCAAAATGGCGGTTAAAAAATTTTCAAGCTATCAAATCTGGATGAAACTTGTTACTCGGGGGTTTTTGGGGTCTCTGAATACGAATCCGGTGTCAGATTTCCAAAATTCAACATGGCGGATCCAAAATGTCGGATCAAACATTTAAAAGTTATCAAATCTGGATGAAAATTGTTACTCGGGGGTTTTTGGGGTCTCTGAATACGAATCCGGTATCAGATTCCCAAGATTCAAAATGACGGATCCAAAATGGCGGTTAAAAAATTTTCAAGCTATCAAATCTGGATGAAACTTGTTACTCGGGGGTTTTTGGGGTCTCTGAATACGAATCCGGTGTCAGATTTCCAAAATTCAAAATGGCGGATCCAAAATGTCGGATCAAACATTTAAAAGTTATCAAATCTGGATGAAAATTGTTACTCGGGGGTTTTTGGGGTCTCTGAATACGAATCCGGTGTCAGATTTCTAAAATTTAAAATGGCGGATCCAAAATGTCGGATCAAACATTTTAAAATTATCAAGTCTGGATGAAAATTCTTACTCGGGGGTTTTTGTTGTCTCTGAATACGAATCCGGTGTCAGATTTTCAAAATTCAAAATGGCGGATCCAAAATGGCGGATCAAAAATTTTCAAGCTATCAAATCTGGATGAAACTTGTTACTCGGGGGTTTTTGGAGTCTCTGAATACGAATCCGGTGTCAGATTTCCAAAATTCAAAATGGCGGATCCAAAATGTCGGATCAAACATTTAAAAGTTATCAAATCTGGATGAAAATTGTTACTCGGGGGTTTTTGGGGTCTCTGAATACGAATCCGGTGTCAGATTTCCAAAATTTAAAATGGCGGATCCAAAATGTCGGATCAAACATTTAAAAGTTATCAAATCTGGACGAAAATTGTTACACGGGGGTTTTTGGGGTCTCTGAATACGAATCCGGTGTCAGATTCCCAAGATTCAAAATGACGGATCCAAAATGGCGGATCAAAAATTTTCAAGCTATCAAATCTGGATGAAACTTGTTACTCGGGGGTTTTTGGGGTCTCTGAATACGAATCCGGTGTCAGATTTCCAAAATTCAAAATGGCGGATCCAAAATGTCGGATCAAACATTTAAAAGTTATCAAATCTGGATGAAAATTGTTACTCGGGGGTTTTTGGGGTCTCTGAATACGAATCCGGTATCAGATTCCCAAGATTCAAAATGACGGATCCAAAATAGCGGATCAAAAATTTTCAAGCTATCAAATCTGGATGAAACTTGTTACTCGGGGGTTTTTGGGGTCTCTGAATACGAATCCGGTGTCAGATTTCCAAAATTCAAAATGCGGATCCAAAATGTCGGATCAAACATTTAAAAGTTATCAAGTCTGGATGAAAATTGTTACTCGGGGGTTTTTGGGGTCTCTGAATACGAATCCGGTGTCAGATTTCCAAAATTTAAAATGGCGGATCCAAAATGTCGGATCAAACATTTAAAAGTTATCAAATCTGGATGAAAATTGTTACTCGGGGGTTTTTGGGGTCTCTGAATACGAATCCGGTGTCAGATTCCCAAGATTCAAAATGACGGATCCAAAATGGCGGATCAAAAATTTTCAAGCTATCAAATCTGGATGAAACTTGTTACTCGGGGGTTTTTGGGGTCTCTGAATACGAATCCGGTGTCAGATTTCCAAAATTCAAAATGGCGGATCCAAAATGTCGGATCAAACATTTAAAAGTTATCAAATCTGGATGAAAATTGTTACTCGGGGGTTTTTGGGGTCTCTGAATACGAATCCGGTGTCAGATTCCCAAGATTCAAAATGACGGATCCAAAATGGCGGATCAAAAATTTTCAAGCTATCAAATCTGGATGAAACTTGTTACTCGGGGGTTTTTGGGGTCTCTGAATACGAATCCGGTGTCAGATTTCCAAAATTCAAAATGGCGGATCCAAAATGTCGGATCAAACATTTAAAAGTTATCAAATCTGGATGAAAATTGTTACTCTGGGGTTTTTGGGGTCTCTGAATACGAATCCGGTGTCAGATTCCCAAGATTCAAAATGACGGATCCAAAATGGCGGATCAAAAATTTTCAAGCTATCAAATCTGGATGAAACTTGTTACTCGGGGGTTTTTGGGGTCTCTGAATACGAATCCGGTGTCAGATTTCCAAAATTCAAAATGGCGGATCCAAAATGTCGGATCAAACATTTAAAAGTTATCAAATCTGGATGAAAATTGTTACTCGGGGGTTTTTGGGGTCTCTGAATACGAATCCGGTGTCAGATTCCCAAGATTCAAAATGACGGATCCAAAATGGCGGATCAAAAATTTTCAAGCTATCAAATCTGGATGAAACTTGTTACTCGGGGGTTTTTGGGGTCTCTGAATACGAATCCGGTGTCAGATTTCCAAAATTCAAAATGGCGGATCCAAAATGTCGGATCAAACATTTAAAAGTTATCAAATCTGGATGAAAATTGTTACTCGGGGGTTTTTGGTGTCTCTGAATACGAATCCGGTGTCAGATTTCCAAAATTTAAAATGGCGGATCCAAAATGTCGGATCAAACATTTTAAAATTATCAAGTCTGGATGAAAATTCTTACTCGGGGGTTTTTGTTGTCTCTGAATACGAATCCGGTGTCAGATTTCCAAAATTCAAAATGGCGGATCCAAAATGGCGGATCAAAAATTTTCAAGCTATCAAATCTGGATGAAACTTGTTACTCGGGGGTTTTTGGGGTCTCTGAATACGAATCCGGTGTCAGATTTCCAAAATTCAAAATGGCGGATCCAAAATGTCGGATCAAACATTTAAAAGTTATCAAATCTGGATGAAAATTGTTACTCGGGGGTTTTTGGGGTCTCTGAATACGAATCCGGTGTCAGATTTCCAAAATTTAAAATGGCGGATCCAAAATGTCGGATCAAACATTTTAAAATTATCAAGTCTGGATGAAAATTCTTACTCGGGGGTTTTTGTTTTCTCTGAATACGAATCCGGTGTCAGATTTCCAAAATTCAAAATGGCGGATCCAAAATGGCGGATCAAAAATTTTCAAGCTATCAAATCTGGATGAAACTTGTTACTCGGGGGTTTTTGGGGTCTCTGAAAACGAATCCGGTGTCAGATTTCCAAAATTTAAAATGGCGGATCCAAAATGTCGGATCAAACATTTAAAAGTTATCAAATCTGGATGAAAATTGTTACACGGGGGTTTTTGGGGTCTCTGAATACGAATCCGGTGTCAGATTCCCAAGATTCAAAATGACGGATCCAAAATGGCGGATCAAAAATTTTCAAGCTATCAAATCTGGCTGAAACTTGCTACTCGGGGGTTTTTGGGGTCTCTGAATACGAATCCGGTGTCAGATTTCCAAAATTCAAAATGGCGGATCCAAAATGTCGGATCAAACATTTAAAAGTTATCAAATCTGGATGAAAATTGTTACTCGGGGGTTTTTGGGGTCTCTGAATACGAATCCGGTATCAGATTCCCAAGATTCAAAATGACGGATCCAAAATGGCGGTTAAAAAATTTTCAAGCTATCAAATCTGGATGAAACTTGTTACTCGGGGGTTTTTGGGGTCTCTGAATACGAATCCGGTGTCAGATTTCCAAAATTCAACATGGCGGATCCAAAATGTCGGATCAAACATTTAAAAGTTATCAAATCTGGATGAAAATTGTTACTCGGGGGTTTTTGGGGTCTCTGAATACGAATCCGGTGTCAGATTTCTAAAATTTAAAATGGCGGATCCAAAATGTCGGATCAAACATTTTAAAATTATCAAGTCTGGATGAAAATTCTTACTCGGGGGTTTTTGTTGTCTCTGAATACGAATCCGGTGTCAGATTTCCAAAATTCAAAATGGCGGATCCAAAATGGCGGATCAAAAATTTTCAAGCTATCAAATCTGGATGAAACTTGTTACTCGGGGGTTTTTGGGGTCTCTGAATACGAATCCGGTGTCAGATTTCCAAAATTCAAAATGGCGGATCCAAAATGTCGGATCAAACATTTAAAAGTTATCAAATCTGGATGAAAATTGTTACTCGGGGGTTTTTGGGGTCTCTGAATACTAATCCGGTGTCAGATTCCCAAGATTCAAAATGACGGATCCAAAATGGCGGATCAAAAATTTTCAAGCTATCAAATCTGGATGAAACTTGTTACTCGGGGGTTTTTGGGGTCTCTGAATACGAATCCGGTGTCAGATTTCCAAAATTCAAAATGGCGGATCCAAAATGTCGGATCAAACATTTAAAAGTTATCAAATCTGGATGAAAATTGTTACTCTGGGGTTTTTGGGGTCTCTGAATACGAATCCGGTGTCAGATTCCCAAGAATCAAAATGACGGATCCAAAATGGCGGATCAAAAATTTTCAAGCTATCAAATCTGGATGAAACTTGTTACTC
The DNA here is from genome assembly GCA_037103525.1 of Ganaspis brasiliensis. Lineage (NCBI taxonomy): Eukaryota > Metazoa > Arthropoda > Insecta > Hymenoptera > Figitidae > Ganaspis > Ganaspis brasiliensis. Next base: position 560,099 of record JAZKLR010000107.1, read on the forward strand.
GGGGGTTTTTGGGGTCTCTGAATACGAATCCGGTGTCAGATTTCCAAAATTCAAAATGGCGGATCCAAAATGTCGGATCAAACATTTAAAAGTTATCAAATCTGGATGAAAATTGTTACTCGGGGGTTTTTGGGGTCTCTGAATACGAATCCGGTGTCAGATTCCCAAGATTCAAAATGACGGATCCAAAATGGCGGATCAAAAATTTTCAAGCTATCAAATCTGGATGAAACTTGTTACTCGGGGGTTTTTGGGGTCTCTGAATACGAATCCGGTGTCAGATTTCCAAAATTCAAAATGGCGGATCCAAAATGTCGGATCAAACATTTAAAAGTTATCAAATCTGGATGAAAATTGTTACTCGGGGGTTTTTGGTGTCTCTGAATACGAATCCGGTGTCAGATTTCCAAAATTTAAAATGGCGGATCCAAAATGTCGGATCAAACATTTTAAAATTATCAAGTCTGGATGAAAATTCTTACTCGGGGGTTTTTGTTGTCTCTGAATACGAATCCGGTGTCAGATTTCCAAAATTCAAAATGGCGGATCCAAAATGGCGGATCAAAAATTTTCAAGCTATCAAATCTGGATGAAACTTGTTACTCGGGGGTTTTTGGGGTCTCTGAATACGAATCCGGTGTTAGATTTCCAAAATTCAAAATGGCGGATCCAAAATGTCGGATCAAACATTTAAAAGTTATCAAATCTGGATGAAAATTGTTACTCGGGGGTTTTTGGGGTCTCTGAATACGAATCCGGTGTCAGATTTCCAAAATTTAAAATGGCGGATCCAAAATGTCGGATCAAACATTTTAAAATTATCAAGTCTGGATGAAAATTCTTACTCGGGGGTTTTTGTTGTCTCTGAATACGAATCCGGTGTCAGATTTCCAAAATTCAAAATGGCGGATCCAAAATGGCGGATCAAAAATTTTCAAGCTATCAAATCTGGATGAAACTTGTTACTCGGGGGTTTTTGGGGTCTCTGAATACGAATCCGGTGTCAGATTTCCAAAATTTAAAATGGCGGATCCAAAATGTCGGATCAAACATTTAAAAGTTATCAAATCTGGATGAAAATTGTTACACGGGGGTTTTTGGGGTCTCTGAATACGAATCCGGTGTCAGATTCCCAAGATTCAAAATGACGGATCCAAAATGGCGGATCAAAAATTTTCAAGCTATCAAATCTGGCTGAAACATGCTACTCGGGGGTTTTTGGGGTCTCTGAATACGAATCCGGTGTCAGATTTCCAAAATTCAAAATGGCGGATCCAAAATGTCGGATCAAACATTTAAAAGTTATCAAATCTGGATGAAAATTGTTACTCGGGGGTTTTTGGGGTCTCTGAATACGAATCCGGTATCAGATTCCCAAGATTCAAAATGACGGATCCAAAATGGCGGTTAAAAAATTTTCAAGCTATCAAATCTGGATGAAACTTGTTACTCGGGGGTTTTTGGGGTCTCTGAATACGAATCCGGTGTCAGATTTCCAAAATTCAAAATGGCGGATCCAAAATGTCGGATCAAACATTTAAAAGTTATCAAATCTGGATGAAAATTGTTACTCGGGGGTTTTTGGGGTCTCTGAATACGAATCCGGTGTCAGATTTCTAAAATTTAAAATGGCGGATCCAAAATGTCGGATCAAACATTTTAAAATTATCAAGTCTGGATGAAAATTCTTACTCGGGGGTTTTTGGAGTCTCTGAATACGAATCCGATGTCAGATTCACAAAATTCAAAATGTCGGATCCAAAATGGCGGATAAAAAAATTGTAAAGTTATCAAATCTGGACGAAACTTGTTACTCGGGGGTTTTTGGTGTCTCTGAATACGAATCCGGTGTCAGATTTCCACAATTCAAAATAGCGGATCCAAAATGTCGGATCAAACATTTAAAAGTTATTAAATCTGGATGAAAATTGTTACTCGGGGGTTTTTGGTGTCTCTGAATACGAATCCGGTGTCAGATTTCCACAATTCAAAATAGCGGATCCAAAATGTCGGATCAAACATTTAAAAGTTATTAAATCTGGATGAAAATTGTTACTCGGGGGTTTTTGGTGTCTCTGAATACGAATCCGGTGTCAGATTTCCACAATTCAAAATGGCGGATCCAAAATGTCGGATCAAACATTTAAAAGTTATCAAATCTGGATGAAAATTGTTACTCGGGGGTTTTTGGGGTCTCTGAATACGAATCCGGTGTCAGATTTCCAAAATTTAAAATGGCGGATCCAAAATGTCGGATCAAACATTTTAAAATTATCAAGTCTGGATGAAAATTCTTACTCGGGGGTTTTTGGAGTCTCTGAATACGAATCCGATGTCAGATTCACAAAATTCAAAATGTCGGATCCAAAATGGCGGATAAAAAAATTGTAAAGTTATCAAATCTGGACGAAACTTGTTACTCGGGGGTTTTTGGGGTCTCTGAATACGAATCCGGTGTCAGATTCCCAAGATTCAAAATGACGGATCCAAAATGGCGGATCAAAAATTTTCAAGCTATCAAATCTGGATGAAACTTGTTACTCGGGGGTTTTTAGGGTCTCTGAATACGAATCCAGTGTCAGATTTCCAAAATTCAAAATGGCGGATCCAAAATGTCGGATCAAACATTTAAAAGTTATCAAATCTGGATGAAAATTGTTACTCGGGGGTTTTTGGGGTCTCTGAATACGAATCCGGTGTCAGATTCCCAAGATTCAAAATGGCGGATCCAAAATGTCGGATCAAACATTTTAAAATTATCAAGTCTGGATGAAAATTCTTACTCGGGGGTTTTTGGAGTCTCTGAATACGAATCCGTTGTCAGATTCACAAAATTCAAAATGTCGGATCCAAAATGGCGGATAAAAAAATTGTAAAGTTATCAAATCTGGACGAAACTTGTTACTCGGGGGTTTTTGGTGTCTCTGAATACGAATCCGGTGTCAGATTTCCACAATTCAAAATAGCGGATCCAAAATGTCGGATCAAACATTTAAAAGTTATTAAATCTGGATGAAAATTGTTACTCGGGGGTTTTTGGTGTCTCTGAATACGAATCCGGTGTCAGATTTCCACAATTCAAAATGGCGGATCCAAAATGTCGGATCAAACATTTAAAAGTTATCAAATCTGGATGAAAATTGTTACTCGGGGGTTTTTGGGGTCTCTGAATACGAATCCGGTGTCAGATTTCTAAAATTTAAAATGGCGGATCCAAAATGTCGGATCAAACATTTTAAAATTATCAAGTCTGGATGAAAATTCTTACTCGGGGGTTTTTGGAGTCTCTGAATACGAATCCGATGTCAGATTCACAAAATTCAAAATGTCGGATCCAAAATGGCGGATAAAAAAATTGTAAAGTTATCAAATCTGGACGAAACTTGTTACTCGGGGGTTTTTGGTGTCTCTGAATACGAATCCGGTGTCAGATTTCCACAATTCAAAATAGCGGATCCAAAATGTCGGATCAAACATTTAAAAGTTATTAAATCTGGATGAAAATTGTTACTCGGGGGTTTTTGGTGTCTCTGAATACGAATCCGGTGTCAGATTTCCACAATTCAAAATAGCGGATCCAAAATGTCGGATCAAACATTTAAAAGTTATTAAATCTGGATGAAAATTGTTACTCGGGGGTTTTTGGTGTCTCTGAATACGAATCCGGTGTCAGATTTCCACAATTCAAAATGGCGGATCCAAAATGTCGGATCAAACATTTAAAAGTTATCAAATCTGGATGAAAATTGTTACTCGGGGGTTTTTGGGGTCTCTGAATACGAATCCGGTGTCAGATTTCCAAAATTTAAAATGGCGGATCCAAAATGTCGGATCAAACATTTTAAAATTATCAAGTCTGGATGAAAATTCTTACTCGGGGGTTTTTGGAGTCTCTGAATACGAATCCGATGTCAGATTCACAAAATTCAAAATGTCGGATCCAAAATGGCGGATAAAAAAATTGTAAAGTTATCAAATCTGGACGAAACTTGTTACTCGGGGGTTTTTGGGGTCTCTGAATACGAATCCGGTGTCAGATTCCCAAGATTCAAAATGACGGATCCAAAATGGCGGATCAAAAATTTTCAAGCTATCAAATCTGGATGAAACTTGTTACTCGGGGGTTTTTAGGGTCTCTGAATACGAATCCAGTGTCAGATTTCCAAAATTCAAAATGGCGGATCCAAAATGTCGGATCAAACATTTAAAAGTTATCAAATCTGGATGAAAATTGTTACTCGGGGGTTTTTGGGGTCTCTGAATACGAATCCGGTGTCAGATTCCCAAGATTCAAAATGGCGGATCCAAAATGTCGGATCAAACATTTTAAAATTATCAAGTCTGGATGAAAATTCTTACTCGGGGGTTTTTGGAGTCTCTGAATACGAATCCGATGTCAGATTCACAAAATTCAAAATGTCGGATCCAAAATGGCGGATAAAAAAATTGTAAAGTTATCAAATCTGGACGAAACTTGTTACTCGGGGGTTTTTGGTGTCTCTGAATACGAATCCGGTGTCAGATTTCCACAATTCAAAATAGCGGATCCAAAATGTCGGATCAAACATTTAAAAGTTATTAAATCTGGATGAAAATTGTTACTCGGGGGTTTTTGGTGTCTCTGAATACGAATCCGGTGTCAGATTTCCACAATTCAAAATGGCGGATCCAAAATGTCGGATCAAACATTTAAAAGTTATCAAATCTGGATGAAAATTGTTACTCGGGGGTTTTTGGGGTCTCTGAATACGAATCCGGTGTCAGATTTCCAAAATTTAAAATGGCGGATCCAAAATGTCGGATCAAACATTTTAAAATTATCAAGTCTGGATGAAAATTCTTACTCGGGGGTTTTTGGAGTCTCTGAATACGAATCCGATGTCAGATTCACAAAATTCAAAATGTCGGATCCAAAATGGCGGATAAAAAAATTGTAAAGTTATCAAATCTGGACGAAACTTGTTACTCGGGGGTTTTTGGGGTCTCTGAATACGAATCCGGTGTCAGATTCCCAAGATTCAAAATGACGGATCCAAAATGGCGGATCAAAAATTTTCAAGCTATCAAATCTGGATGAAACTTGTTACTCGGGGGTTTTTGGTGTCTCTGAATACGAATCCAGTGTCAGATTTCCAAAATTCAAAATGGCGGATCCAAAATGTCGGATCAAACATTTAAAAGTTATCAAATCTGGATGAAAATTGTTACTCGGGGGTTTTTGGGGTCTCTGAATACGAATCCGGTGTCAGATTCCCAAGATTCAAAATGACGGATCCAAAATGGCGGATCAAAAATTTTCAAGCTATCAAATCTGGATGAAACTTGTTACTCGGGGGTTTTTGGGGTCTCTGAATACGAATCCGGTGTCAGATTTCCAAAATTCAAAATGGCGGATCCAAAATGTCGGATCAAACATTTAAAAGTTATCAAATTTGGATGAAAATTGTTACTCGGGGGTTTTTGGGGTCTCTGAATACGAATCCGGTGTCAGATTTCCAAAATTCAAAATGGCGGATCCAAAATGTCGGATCAAACATTTAAAAGTTATCAAATCTGGACGAAACTAGTTACTCGGGGGTTTTTGGTGTCTCTGAATACGAATCCGGTGTCAGATTTCCAAAATTCAAAATGGCGGATCCAAAATGTCGGTTCAAACATTTTAAAGTTATCAAGTCTGGATGAAAATTGTTACTCGGGGGTTTTTGTTGTCTCTGAATACGAATCCGGTGTCAGATTTCCAAAATTCAAAATGGCGGATCCAAAATGTCGGTTCAAACATTTTAAAGTTATCAAGTCTGGATGAAAATTGTGACTCGGGGGTTTTCGTTGTCTCTGAATACGAATCCGGTGTCAGATTTCCAAAATTCAAAATGGCGGATCCAAAATGTCGGTTCAAACATTTTAAAGTTATCAAGTCTGGATGAAAATTGTTACTCGGGGGTTTTTGGGGTCTCTGAATACGAATCCGGTGTCAGATTCCCAAGATTCAAAATGACGGATCCAAAATGGCGGATCAAAAATTTTCAAGCTATCAAATCTGGATGAAACTTGTTACTCGGGGGTTTTTGGTGTCTCTGAATACGAATCCGGTGTCAGATTTCCACAATTCAAAATGGCGGATCAAAAATGGCGGATAAAAAAATTGTAAAGTTATCAAATCTGGACGAAACTAGTTACTCGGGGGTTTTTGGTGTCTCTGAATACGAATCCGGTGTCAGATTTCCACAATTCAAAATAGCGGATCCAAAATGTCGGATCAAACATTTAAAAGTTATTAAATCTGGATGAAAATTGTTACTCGGGGGTTTTTGGTGTCTCTGAATACGAATCCGGTGTCAGATTTCCACAATTCAAAATGGCGGATCCAAAATGTCGGATCAAACATTTAAAAGTTATCAAATCTGGATGAAAATTGTTACTCGGGGGTTTTTGGGGTCTCTGAATACGAATCCGGTGTCAGATTTCCAAAATTTAAAATGGCGGATCCAAAATGTCGGATCAAACATTTTAAAATTATCAAGTCTGGATGAAAATTCTTACTCGGGGGTTTTTGGAGTCTCTGAATACGAATCCGATGTCAGATTCACAAAATTCAAAATGTCGGATCCAAAATGGCGGATAAAAAAATTGTAAAGTTATCAAATCTGGACGAAACTTGTTACTCGGGGGTTTTTGGGGTCTCTGAATACGCATCCGGTGTCAGATTTCCACAATTCAAAATAGCGGATCCAAAATGTCGGATCAAACATTTAAAAGTTATTAAATCTGGATGAAAATTGTTACTCGGGGGTTTTTGGTGTCTCTGAATACGAATCCGGTGTCAGATTCCCAAGATTCAAAATGACGGATCCAAAATGGCGGATAAAAAAATTGTAAAGTTATCAAATCTGGACGAAACTAGTTACTCGGGGGTTTTTGGTGTCTCTGAATACGAATCCGGTGTCAGATTTCCAAAATTCAAAATGGCGGATCCAAAATGTCGGTTCAAACATTTTAAAGTTATCAAGTCTGGATGAAAATTGTTACTCGGGGGTTTTTGTTGTCTCTGAATACGAATCCGGTGTCAGATTTCCAAAATTCAAAATGGCGGATCCAAAATGTCGGTTCAAACATTTTAAAGTTATCAAGTCTGGATGAAAATTGTGACTCGGGGGTTTTTGTTGTCTCTGAATACGAATCCGGTGTCAGATTTCCAAAATTCAAAATGGCGGATCCAAAATGTCGGTTCAAACATTTTAAAGTTATCAAGTCTGGATGAAAATTGTTACTCGGGGGTTTTTGGGGTCTCTGAATACGAATCCGGTGTCAGATTCCCAAGATTCAAAATGACGGATCCAAAATGGCGGATCAAAAATTTTCAAGCTATCAAATCTGGATGAAACTTGTTACTCGGGGGTTTTTGGTGTCTCTGAATACGAATCCGGTGTCAGATTTCCACAATTCAAAATGGCGGATCAAAAATGGCGGATAAAAAAATTGTAAAGTTATCAAATCTGGACGAAACTAGTTACTCGGGGGTTTTTGGTGTCTCTGAATACGAATCCGGTGTCAGATTTTCACAATTCAAAATAGCGGATCCAAAATGTCGGATCAAACATTTAAAAGTTATTAAATCTGGATGAAAATTGTTACTCGGGGGTTTTTGGTGTCTCTGAATACGAATCCGGTGTCAGATTTCCACAATTCAAAATGGCGGATCCAAAATGTCGGATCAAACATTTAAAAGTTATCAAATCTGGATGAAAATTGTTAGTCGGGGGTTTTTGGGGTCTCTGAATACGAATCCGGTGTCAGATTTCCAAAATTTAAAATGGCGGATCCAAAATGTCGGATCAAACATTTTAAAATTATCAAGTCTGGATGAAAATTCTTACTCGGGGGTTTTTGGAGTCTCTGAATACGAATCCGATGTCAGATTCACAAAATTCAAAATGTCGGATCCAAAATGGCGGATAAAAAAATTGTAAAGTTATCAAATCTGGACGAAACTTGTTACTCGGGGGTTTTTGGGGTCTCTGAATACGAATCCGGTGTCAGATTCCCAAGATTCAAAATGACGGATCCAAAATGGCGGATCAAAAATTTTCAAGCTATCAAATCTGGATGAAACTTGTTACTCGGGGGTTTTTGGGGTCTCTGAATACGAATCCAGTGTCAGATTTCCAAAATTCAAAATGGCGGATCCAAAATGTCGGATCAAACATTTAAAAGTTATCAAATCTGGATGAAAATTGTTACTCGGGGGTTTTTGGGGTCTCTGAATACGAATCCGGTGTCAGATTCCCAAGATTCAAAATGGCGGATCCAAAATGTCGGATCAAACATTTTAAAATTATCAAGTCTGGATGAAAATTCTTACTCGGGGGTTTTTGGAGTCTCTGAATACGAATCCGATGTCAGATTCACAAAATTCAAAATGTCGGATCCAAAATGGCGGATAAAAAAATTGTAAAGTTATCAAATCTGGACGAAACTTGTTACTCGGGGGTTTTTGGTGTCTCTGAATACGAATCCGGTGTCAGATTTCCACAATTCAAAATAGCGGATCCAAAATGTCGGATCAAACATTTAAAAGTTATTAAATCTGGATGAAAATTGTTACTCGGGGGTTTTTGGTGTCTCTGAATACGAATCCGGTGTCAGATTTCCACAATTCAAAATGGCGGATCCAAAATGTCGGATCAAACATTTAAAAGTTATCAAATCTGGATGAAAATTGTTACTCGGGGGTTTTTGGGGTCTCTGAATACGAATCCGGTGTCAGATTTCCAAAATTTAAAATGGCGGATCCAAAATATCGGATCAAACATTTTAAAATTATCAAGTCTGGATGAAAATTCTTACTCGGGGGTTTTTGGAGTCTCTGAATACGAATCCGATGTCAGATTCACAAAATTCAAAATGTCGGATCCAAAATGGCGGATAAAAAAATTGTAAAGTTATCAAATCTGGACGAAACTTGTTACTCGGGGGTTTTTGGGGTCTCTGAATACGAATCCGGTGTCAGATTTCCACAATTCAAAATAGCGGATCCAAAATGTCGGATCAAACATTTAAAAGTTATTAAATCTGGATGAAAATTGTTACTCGGGGGTTTTTGGTGTCTCTGAATACGAATCCGGTGTCAGATTTCCACAATTCAAAATGGCGGATCCAAAATGTCGGATCAAACATTTAAAAGTTATCAAATCTGGATGAAAATTGTTAGTCGGGGGTTTTTGGGGTCTCTGAATACGAATCCGGTGTCAGATTTCCAAAATTTAAAATGGCGGATCCAAAATGTCGGATCAAACATTTTAAAATTATCAAGTCTGGATGAAAATTCTTACTCGGGGGTTTTTGGAGTCTCTGAATACGAATCCGATGTCAGATTCACAAAATTCAAAATGTCGGATCCAAAATGGCGGATAAAAAAATTGTAAAGTTATCAAATCTGGACGAAACTTGTTACTCGGGGGTTTTTGGGGTCTCTGAATACGAATCCGGTGTCAGATTCCCAAGATTCAAAATGACGGATCCAAAATGGCGGATCAAAAATTTTCAAGCTATCAAATCTGGATGAAACTTGTTACTCGGGGGTTTTTGGGGTCTCTGAATACGAATCCAGTGTCAGATTTCCAAAATTCAAAATGGCGGATCCAAAATGTCGGATCAAACATTTAAAAGTTATCAAATCTGGATGAAAATTGTTACTCGGGGGTTTTTGGGGTCTCTGAATACGAATCCGGTGTCAGATTCCCAAGATTCAAAATGGCGGATCCAAAATGTCGGATCAAACATTTTAAAATTATCAAGTCTGGATGAAAATTCTTACTCGGGGGTTTTTGGAGTCTCTGAATACGAATCCGATGTCAGATTCACAAAATTCAAAATGTCGGATCCAAAATGGCGGATAAAAAAATTGTAAAGTTATCAAATCTGGACGAAACTTGTTACTCGGGGGTTTTTGGTGTCTCTGAATACGAATCCGGTGTCAGATTTCCACAATTCAAAATAGCGGATCCAAAATGTCGGATCAAACATTTAAAAGTTATTAAATCTGGATGAAAATTGTTACTCGGGGGTTTTTGGTGTCTCTGAATACGAATCCGGTGTCAGATTTCCACAATTCAAAATGGCGGATCCAAAATGTCGGATCAAACATTTAAAAGTTATCAAATCTGGATGAAAATTGTTACTCGGGGGTTTTTGGGGTCTCTGAATACGAATCCGGTGTCAGATTTCCAAAATTTAAAATGGCGGATCCAAAATGTCGGATCAAACATTTTAAAATTATCAAGTCTGGATGAAAATTCTTACTCGGGGGTTTTTGGAGTCTCTGAATACGAATCCGATGTCAGATTCACAAAATTCAAAATGTCGGATCCAAAATGGCGGATAAAAAAATTGTAAAGTTATCAAATCTGGACGAAACTTGTTACTCGGGGGTTTTTGGGGTCTCTGAATACGAATCCGGTGTCAGATTCCCAAGATTCAAAATGACGGATCCAAAATGGCGGATCAAAAATTTTCAAGCTATCAAATCTGGATGAAACTTGTTACTCGGGGGTTTTTGGGGTCTCTGAATACGAATCCAGTGTCAGATTTCCAAAATTCAAAATGGCGGATCCAAAATGTCGGATCAAACATTTAAAAGTTATCAAATCTGGATGAAAATTGTTACTCGGGGGTTTTTGGGGTCTCTGAATACGAATCCGGTGTCAGATTCCCAAGATTCAAAATGACGGATCCAAAATGGCGGATCAAAAATTTTCAAGCTATCAAATCTGGATGAAACTTGTTACTCGGGGGTTTTTGGGGTCTCTGAATACGAATCCAGTGTCAGATTTCCAAAATTCAAAATGGCGGATCCAAAATGTCGGATCAAACATTTAAAAGTTATCAAATTTGGATGAAAATTGTTACTCGGGGGTTTTTGGGGTCTCTGAATACGAATCCGGTGTCAGATTCCCAAGATTCAAAATGACGGATCCAAAATGGCGGATAAAAAAATTGTAAAGTTATCAAATCTGGACGAAACTAGTTACTCGGGGGTTTTTTGTGTCTCTGAATACGAATCCGGTGTCAGATTTCCACAATTCAAAATAGCGGATCCAAAATGTCGGATCAAACATTTAAAAGTTATTAAATCTGGATGAAAATTGTTACTCGGGGGTTTTTGTTGTCTCTGAATACGAATCCGGTGTCAGATTTCCAAAATTCAAAATGGCGGATCCAAAATGTCGGTTCAAACATTTTAAAGTTATCAAGTCTGGATGAAAATTGTTACTCGGGGGTTTTTGGGGTCTCTGAATACGAATCCGGTGTCAGATTCCCAAGATTCAAAATGGCGGATCAAAAATGGCGGATAAAAAAATTGTAAAGTTATCAAATCTGGACGAAACTAGTTACTCGGGGGTTTTTGTTGTCTCTGAATACGAATCCGGTGTCAGATTTCCAAAATTCAAAATGGCGGATCCAAAATGGCGGATCAGAAATTTTCAAGCTATCAAATCTGGATGAAACTTGTTACTCGGGGGTTTTTGGGGTCTCTGAATACGAATCCGGTGTCAGATTTCCAAAATTCAAAATGGCGGATCCAAAATGTCGGATCAAACATTTAAAAGTTATCAAATCTGGATGAAAATTGTTACTCGGGGGTTTTTGGGGTCTCTGAATACGAATCCGGTGTCAGATTCCCAAGATTCAAAATGACGGATCCAAAATGGCGGATAAAAAAATTGTAAAGTTATCAAATCTGGACGAAACTAGTTACTCGGGGGTTTTTGGTGTCTCTGAATACGAATCCGGTGTCAGATTTCCAAAATTCAAAATGGCGGATCCAAAATGTCGGTTCAAACATTTTAAAGTTATCAAGTCTGGATGAAAATTGTTACTCGGGGGTTTTTGTTGTCTCTGAATACGAATCCGGTGTCAGATTTCCAAAATTCAAAATGGCGGATCCAAAATGTCGGTTCAAACATTTTAAAGTTATCAAGTCTGGATGAAAATTGTGACTCGGGGGTTTTTGTTGTCTCTGAATACGAATCCGGTGTCAGATTTCCAAAATTCAAAATGGCGGATCCAAAATGTCGGTTCAAACATTTTAAAGATATCAAGTCTGGATGAAAATTGTTACTCGGGGGTTTTTGGGGTCTCTGAATACGAATCCGGTGTCAGATTCCCAAGATTCAAAATGACGGATCCAAAATGGCGGATCAAAAATTTTCAAGCTATCAAATCTGGATGAAACTTGTTACTCGGGGGTTTTTGGTGTCTCTGAATACGAATCCGGTGTCAGATTTCCACAATTCAAAATGGCGGATCAAAAATGGCGGATAAAAAAATTGTAAAGTTATCAAATCTGGACGAAACTAGTTACTCGGGGGTTTTTGGTGTCTCTGAATACGAATCCGGTGTCAGATTTCCACAATTCAAAATAGCGGATCCAAAATGTCGGATCAAACATTTAAAAGTTATTAAATCTGGATGAAAATTGTTACTCGGGGGTTTTTGGTGTCTCTGAATACGAATCCGGTGTCAGATTTCCACAATTCAAAATGGCGGATCCAAAATGTCGGATCAAACATTTAAAAGTTATCAAATCTGGATGAAAATTGTTACTCGGGGGTTTTTGGGGTCTCTGAATACGAATCCGGTGTCAGATTTCCAAAATTTAAAATGGCGGATCCAAAATGTCGGATCAAACATTTTAAAATTATCAAGTCTGGATGAAAATTCTTACTCGGGGGTTTTTGGAGTCTCTGAATACGAATCCGATGTCAGATTCACAAAATTCAAAATGTCGGATCCAAAATGGCGGATAAAAAAATTGTAAAGTTATCAAATCTGGACGAAACTTGTTACTCGGGGGTTTTTGGGGTCTCTGAATACGAATCCGGTGTCAGATTCCCAAGATTCAAAATGACGGATCCAAAATGGCGGATCAAAAATTTTCAAGCTATCAAATCTGGATGAAACTTGTTACTCGGGGGTTTTTGGGGTCTCTGAATACGAATCCAGTGTCAGATTTCCAAAATTCAAAATGGCGGATCCAAAATGTCGGATCAAACATTTAAAAGTTATCAAATCTGGATGAAAATTGTTACTCGGGGGTTTTTGGTGTCTCTGAATACGAATCCGGTGTCAGATTCCCAAGATTCAAAATGGCGGATCCAAAATGTCGGATCAAACATTTTAAAATTATCAAGTCTGGATGAAAATTCTTACTTGGGGGTTTTTGGAGTCTCTGAATACGAATCCGATGTCAGATTCACAAAATTCAAAATGTCGGATCCAAAATGGCGGATAAAAAAATTGTAAAGTTATCAAATCTGGACGAAACTTGTTACTCGGGGGTTTTTGGTGTCTCTGAATACGAATCCGGTGTCAGATTTCCACAATTCAAAATAGCGGATCCAAAATGTCGGATCAAACATTTAAAAGTTATTAAATCTGGATGAAAATTGTTACTCGGGGGTTTTTGGTGTCTCTGAATACGAATCCGGTGTCAGATTTCCACAATTCAAAATGGCGGATCCAAAATGTCGGATCAAACATTTAAAAGTTATCAAATCTGGATGAAAATTGTTACTCGGGGGTTTTTGGGGTCTCTGAATACGAATCCGGTGTCAGATTTCCAAAATTTAAAATGGCGGATCCAAAATGTCGGATCAAACATTTTAAAATTATCAAGTCTGGATGAAAATTCTTACTCGGGGGTTTTTGGAGTCTCTGAATACGAATCCGATGTCAGATTCACAAAATTCAAAATGTCGGATCCAAAATGGCGGATAAAAAAATTGTAAAGTTATCAAATCTGGACGAAACTTGTTACTCGGGGGTTTTTGGGGTCTCTGAATACGAATCCGGTGTCAGATTCCCAAGATTCAAAATGACGGATCCAAAATGGCGGATCAAAAATTTTCAAGCTATCAAATCTGGATGAAACTTGTTACTCGGGGGTTTTTGGGGTCTCTGAATACGAATCCAGTGTCAGATTTCCAAAATTCAAAATGGCGGATCCAAAATGTCGGATCAAACATTTAAAAGTTATCAAATCTGGATGAAACTTGTTACTCGGGGGTTTTTGGGGTCTCTGAATACGAATCCGGTGTCAGATTTCCAAAATTCAAAATGGCGGATCCAAAATGTCGGATCAAACATTTAAAAGTTATCAAATTTGGATGAAAATTGTTACTCGGGGGTTTTTGGGGTCTCTGAATACGAATCCGGTGTCAGATTCCCAAGATTCAAAATGACGGATCCAAAATGGCGGATAAAAAAATTGTAAAGTTATCAAATCTGGACGAAACTAGTTACTCGGGGGTTTTTTGTGTCTCTGAATACGAATCCGGTGTCAGATTTCCACAATTCAAAATAGCGGATCCAAAATGTCGGATCAAACATTTAAAAGTTATTAAATCTGGATGAAAATTGTTACTCGGGGGTTTTTGTTGTCTCTGAATACGAATCCGGTGTCAGATTTCCAAAATTCAAAATGGCGGATCCAAAATGTCGGTTCAAACATTTTAAAGTTATCAAGTCTGGATGAAAATTGTTACTCGGGGGTTTTTGGGGTCTCTGAATACGAATCCGGTGTCAGATTCCCAAGATTCAAAATGGCGGATCAAAAATGGCGGATAAAAAAATTGTAAAGTTATCAAATCTGGACGAAACTAGTTACTCGGGGGTTTTTGGTGTCTCTGAATACGAATCCGGTGTCAGATTTCCACAATTCAAAATAGCGGATCCAAAATGTCGGATCAAACATTTAAAAGTTATTAAATCTGGATGAAAATTGTTACTCGGGGGTTTTTGTTGTCTCTGAATACGAATCCGGTGTCAGATTCCCAAGATTCAAAATGACGGATCCAAAATGGCGGATCAAAAATTTTCAAGCTATCAAATCTGGATGAAACTTGTTACTCGGGGGTTTTTGGTGTCTCTGAATACGAATCCGGTGTCAGATTTCCACAATTCAAAATGGCGGATCCAAAATGTCGGATCAAACATTTAAAAGTTATCAAATCTGGATGAAAATTGTTACTCGGGGGTTTTTGGGGTCTCTGAATACGAATCCGGTGTCAGATTTCCAAAATTTAAAATGGCGGATCCAAAATGTCGGATCAAACATTTTAAAATTATCAAGTCTGGATGAAAATTCTTACTCGGGGGTTTTTGGAGTCTCTGAATACGAATCCGATGTCAGATTCACAAAATTCAAAATGTCGGATCCAAAATGGCGGATAAAAAAATTGTAAAGTTATCAAATCTGGACGAAACTTGTTACTCGGGGGTTTTTGGGGTCTCTGAATACGAATCCGGTGTCAGATTCCCAAGATTCAAAATGACGGATCCAAAATGGCGGATCAAAAATTTTCAAGCTATCAAATCTGGATGAAACTTGTTACTCGGGGGTTTTTGGGGTCTCTGAATACGAATCCAGTGTCAGATTTCCAAAATTCAAAATGGCGGATCCAAAATGTCGGATCAAACATTTAAAAGTTATCAAATCTGGATGAAAATTGTTACTCGGGGGTTTTTGGGGTCTCTGAATACGAATCCGGTGTCAGATTCCCAAGATTCAAAATGACGGATCCAAAATGGCGGATCAAAAATTTTCAAGCTATCAAATCTGGATGAAACTTGTTACTCGGGGGTTTTTGGGGTCTCTGAATACGAATCCGGTGTCAGATTTCCAAAATTCAAAATGGCGGATCCAAAATGTCGGATCAAACATTTTAAAATTATCATGTCTGGATGAAAATTCTTACTCGGGGGTTTTTGTTGTCTCTGAATACGAATCCGGTGTCAGATTTCCAAAATTCAAAATAGCGGATCCAAAATGGCGGATCAAAAATTTTCAAGCTATCAAATCTGGATGAAACTTGTTACTCGGGGGTTTTTGGGGTCTCTGAATACGAATCCGGTGTCAGATTTCCAAAATTCAAAATGGCGGATCCAAAATGTCGGATCAAACATTTAAAAGTTATCAAATCTGGATGAAAATTGTTACTCGGGGGTTTTTGGGGTCTCTGAATACGAATCCGGTGTCAGATTCCCAAGATTCAAAATGACGGATCCAAAATGGCGGATCAAAAATTTTCAAGCTATCAAATCTGGATGAAACTTGTTACTCGGGGGTTTTTGGGGTCTCTGAATACGAATCCGGTGTCAGATTTCCAAAATTCAAAATGGCGGATCCAAAATGTCGGTTCAAACATTTTAAAGTTATCAAGTCTGGATGAAAATTGTTACTCGGGGGTTTTTGTTGTCTCTGAATACGAATCCGGTGTCAGATTTCCAAAATTCAAAATGGCGGATCCAAAATGTCGGTTCAAACATTTTAAAGTTATCAAGTCTGGATGAAAATTGTTACTCGGGGGTTTTTGGGGTCTCTGAATACGAATCCGGTGTCAGATTCCCAAGATTCAAAATGACGGATCCAAAATGGCGGATCAAAAATTTTCAAGCTATCAAATCTGGATGAAACTTGTTACTCGGGGGTTTTTGGGGTCTCTGAATACGAATCCGGTGTCAGATTTCCAAAATTCAAAATGCCGGATCCAAAATGGTGGATCAAAAATTTTCAAGCTATCAAATCTGGATGAAACTTGTTACTCGGGGGTTTTTGGGGTCTCTGAATACGAATCCGGTGTCAGATTTCCAAAATTCAAAATGGCGGATCCAAAATGTCGGATCAAACATTTAAAAGTTATCAAATCTGGATGAAAATTGTTACTCGGGGGTTTTTGGGGTCTCTGAATACGAATCCGGTGTCAGATTCCCAAGATTCAAAATGACGGATCCAAAATGGCGGATCAAAAATTTTCAAGCTATCAAATCTGGATGAAACTTGTTACTCGGGGGTTTTTGGGGTCTCTGAATACGAATCCGGTGTCAGATTTCCAAAATTCAAAATGGCGGATCCAAAATGTCGGTTCAAACATTTTAAAGTTATCAAGTCTGGATGAAAATTGTTACTCGGGGGTTTTTGTTGTCTCTGAATACGAATCCGGTGTCAGATTTCCAAAATTCAAAATGGCGGATCCAAAATGTCGGTTCAAACATTTTAAAGTTATCAAGTCTGGATGAAAATTGTTACTCGGGGGTTTTTGGGGTCTCTGAATACGAATCCGGTGTCAGATTCCCAAGATTCAAAATGACGGATCCAAAATGGCGGATCAAAAATTTTCAAGCTATCAAATCTGGATGAAACTTGTTACTCGGGGGTTTTTGGGGTCTCTGAATACGAATCCGGTGTCAGATTCCCAAGATTCAAAATGACGGATCCAAAATGGCGGATCAAAAATTTTCAAGCTATCAAATCTGGATGAAACTTGTTACTCGGGGGTTTTTGGGGTCTCTGAATACGAATCCGGTGTCAGATTTCCAAAATTCAAAATGGCGGATCCAAAATGTCGGTTCAAACATTTTAAAGTTATCAAGTCTGGATGAAAATTGTTACTCGGGGGTTTTTGTTGTCTCTGAATACGAATCCGGTGTCAGATTTCCAAAATTCAAAATGGCGGATCCAAAATGTCGGTTCAAACATTTTAAAGTTATCAAGTCTGGATGAAAATTGTTACTCGGGGGTTTTTGGGGTCTCTGAATACGAATCCGGTGTCAGATTCCCAAGATTCAAAATGACGGATCCAAAATGGCGGATCAAAAATTTTCAAGCCATCAAATCTGGATGAAACTTGTTACTCGGGGGTTTTTGGGGTCTCTGAATACGAATCCGGTGTCAGATTTCCAAAATTCAAAATGCCGGATCCAAAATGGCGGATCAAAAATTTTCAAGCTATCAAATCTGGATGAAACTTGTTACTCGGGGGTTTTTGGGGTCTCTGAATACGAATCCGGTGTCAGATTTCCAAAATTCAAAATGGCGGATCCAAAATGTCGGATCAAACATTTAAAAGTTATCAAATCTGGATGAAAATTGTTACTCGGGGGTTTTTGGGGTCTCTGAATACGAATCCGGTGTCAGATTCCCAAGATTCAAAATGACGGATCCAAAATGGCGGATCAAAAATTTTCAAGCTATCAAATCTGGATGAAACTTGTTACTCGGGGGTTTTTGGGGTCTCTGAATACGAATCCGGTGTCAGATTTCCAAAATTCAAAATGGCGGATCCAAAATGTCGGTTCAAACATTTTAAAGTTATCAAGTCTGGATGAAAATTGTTACTCGGGGGTTTTTGTTGTCTCTGAATACGAATCCGGTGTCAGATTTCCAAAATTCAAAATGGCGGATCCAAAATGTCGGTTCAAACATTTTAAAGTTATCAAGTCTGGATGAAAATTGTTACTCGGGGGTTTTTGGGGTCTCTGAATACGAATCCGGTGTCAGATTCCCAAGATTCAAAATGACGGATCCAAAATGGCGGATCAAAAATTTTCAAGCTATCAAATCTGGATGAAACTTGTTACTCGGGGGTTTTTGGTGTCTCTGAATACGAATCCGGTGTCAGATTTCCACAATTCAAAATGGCGGATCAAAAATGGCGGATAAAAAAATTGTAAAGTTATCAAATCTGGACGAAACTTGTTACTCGGGGGTTTTTGGGGTCTCTGAATACGAATCAGGTGTCAGATTCCCAAGATTCAAAATGACGGATCCAAAATAGCGGATCAAAAATTTTCAAGCTATCAAATCTGGATGAAACTTGTTACTCGGGGGTTTTTGGGGTCTCTGAATACGAATCCGGTGTCAGATTTCCAAAATTCAAAATGGCGGATCCAAAATGTCGGATCAAACATTTAAAAGTTATCAAATCTGGATGAAAATTGTTACTCGGGGGTTTTTGGGGTCTCTGAATACGAATCCGGTGTCAGATTCCCAAGATTCAAAATGACGGATCCAAAATGGCGGATCAAAAATTTTCAAGCTATCAAATCTGGATGAAACTTGTTACTCGGGGGTTTTTGGGGTCTCTGAATACGAATCCGGTGTCAGATTTCCAAAATTCAAAATGGCGGATCCAAAATGTCGGTTCAAACATTTTAAAGTTATCAAGTCTGGATGAAAATTGTTACTCGGGGGTTTTTGTTGTCTCTGAATACGAATCCGGTGTCAGATTTCCAAAATTCAAAATGGCGGATCCAAAATGTCGGTTCAAACATTTTAAAGTTATCAAGTCTGGATGAAAATTGTTACTCGGGGGTTTTTGGGGTCTCTGAATACGAATCCGGTGTCAGATTCCCAAGATTCAAAATGACGGATCCAAAATGGCGGATCAAAAATTTTCAAGCTATCAAATCTGGATGAAACTTGTTACTCGGGGGTTTTTGGGGTCTCTGAATACGAATCCGGTGTCAGATTCCCAAGATTCAAAATGACGGATCCAAAATGGCGGATCAAAAATTTTCAAGCTATCAAATCTGGATGAAACTTGTTACTCGGGGGTTTTTGGGGTCTCTGAATACGAATCCGGTGTCAGATTTCCAAAATTCAAAATGCCGGATCCAAAATGGTGGATCAAAAATTTTCAAGCTATCAAATCTGGATGAAACTTGTTACTCGGGGGTTTTTGGGGTCTCTGAATACGAATCCGGTGTCAGATTTCCAAAATTCAAAATGGCGGATCCAAAATGTCGGATCAAACATTTAAAAGTTATCAAATCTGGATGAAAATTGTTACTCGGGGGTTTTTGGGGTCTCTGAATACGAATCCGGTGTCAGATTCCCAAGATTCAAAATGACGGATCCAAAATGGCGGATCAAAAATTTTCAAGCTATCAAATCTGGATGAAACTTGTTACTCGGGGGTTTTTGGGGTCTCTGAATACGAATCCGGTGTCAGATTTCCAAAATTCAAAATGGCGGATCCAAAATGTCGGTTCAAACATTTTAAAGTTATCAAGTCTGGATGAAAATTGTTACTCGGGGGTTTTTGTTGTCTCTGAATACGAATCCGGTGTCAGATTTCCAAAATTCAAAATGGCGGATCCAAAATGTCGGTTCAAACATTTTAAAGTTATCAAGTCTGGATGAAAATTGTTACTCGGGGGTTTTTGGGGTCTCTGAATACGAATCCGGTGTCAGATTCCCAAGATTCAAAATGACGGATCCAAAATGGCGGATCAAAAATTTTCAAGCTATCAAATCTGGATGAAACTTGTTACTCGGGGGTTTTTGGGGTCTCTGAATACGAATCCGGTGTCAGATTCCCAAGATTCAAAATGACGGATCCAAAATGGCGGATCAAAAATTTTCAAGCTATCAAATCTGGATGAAACTTGTTACTCGGGGGTTTTTGGGGTCTCTGAATACGAATCCGGTGTCAGATTTCCAAAATTCAAAATGGCGGATCCAAAATGTCGGTTCAAACATTTTAAAGTTATCAAGTCTGGATGAAAATTGTTACTCGGGGGTTTTTGTTGTCTCTGAATACGAATCCGGTGTCAGATTTCCAAAATTCAAAATGGCGGATCCAAAATGTCGGTTCAAACATTTTAAAGTTATCAAGTCTGGATGAAAATTGTTACTCGGGGGTTTTTGGGGTCTCTGAATACGAATCCGGTGTCAGATTCCCAAGATTCAAAATGACGGATCCAAAATGGCGGATCAAAAATTTTCAAGCCATCAAATCTGGATGAAACTTGTTACTCGGGGGTTTTTGGGGTCTCTGAATACGAATCCGGTGTCAGATTTCCAAAATTCAAAATGCCGGATCCAAAATGGCGGATCAAAAATTTTCAAGCTATCAAATCTGGATGAAACTTGTTACTCGGGGGTTTTTGGGGTCTCTGAATACGAATCCGGTGTCAGATTTCCAAAATTCAAAATGGCGGATCCAAAATGTCGGATCAAACATTTAAAAGTTATCAAATCTGGATGAAAATTGTTACTCGGGGGTTTTTGGGGTCTCTGAATACGAATCCGGTGTCAGATTCCCAAGATTCAAAATGACGGATCCAAAATGGCGGATCAAAAATTTTCAAGCTATCAAATCTGGATGAAACTTGTTACTCGGGGGTTTTTGGGGTCTCTGAATACGAATCCGGTGTCAGATTTCCAAAATTCAAAATGGCGGATCCAAAATGTCGGTTCAAACATTTTAAAGTTATCAAGTCTGGATGAAAATTGTTACTCGGGGGTTTTTGTTGTCTCTGAATACGAATCCGGTGTCAGATTTCCAAAATTCAAAATGGCGGATCCAAAATGTCGGTTCAAACATTTTAAAGTTATCAAGTCTGGATGAAAATTGTTACTCGGGGGTTTTTGGGGTCTCTGAATACGAATCCGGTGTCAGATTCCCAAGATTCAAAATGACGGATCCAAAATGGCGGATCAAAAATTTTCAAGCTATCAAATCTGGATGAAACTTGTTACTCGGGGGTTTTTGGTGTCTCTGAATACGAATCCGGTGTCAGATTTCCACAATTCAAAATGGCGGATCAAAAATGGCGGATAAAAAAATTGTAAAGTTATCAAATCTGGACGAAACTTGTTACTCGGGGGTTTTTGGGGTCTCTGAATACGAATCAGGTGTCAGATTCCCAAGATTCAAAATGACGGATCCAAAATAGCGGATCAAAAATTTTCAAGCTATCAAATCTGGATGAAACTTGTTACTCGGGGGTTTTTGGGGTCTCTGAATACGAATCCGGTGTCAGATTTCCAAAATTCAAAATGGCGGATCCAAAATGTCGGATCAAACATTTAAAAGTTATCAAATCTGGATGAAAATTGTTACTCGGGGGTTTTTGGGGTCTCTGAATACGAATCCGGTGTCAGATTCCCAAGATTCAAAATGACGGATCCAAAATGGCGGATCAAAAATTTTCAAGCTATCAAATCTGGATGAAACTTGTTACTCGGGGGTTTTTGGGGTCTCTGAATACGAATCCGGTGTCAGATTTCCAAAATTCAAAATGGCGGATCCAAAATGTCGGTTCAAACATTTTAAAGTTATCAAGTCTGGATGAAAATTGTTACTCGGGGGTTTTTGTTGTCTCTGAATACGAATCCGGTGTCAGATTTCCAAAATTCAAAATGGCGGATCCAAAATGTCGGTTCAAACATTTTAAAGTTATCAAGTCTGGATGAAAATTGTTACTCGGGGGTTTTTGGGGTCTCTGAATACGAATCCGGTGTCAGATTCCCAAGATTCAAAATGACGGATCCAAAATGGCGGATCAAAAATTTTCAAGCTATCAAATCTGGATGAAACTTGTTACTCGGGGGTTTTTGGGGTCTCTGAATACGAATCCGGTGTCAGATTCCCAAGATTCAAAATGACGGATCCAAAATGGCGGATCAAAAATTTTCAAGCTATCAAATCTGGATGAAACTTGTTACTCGGGGGTTTTTGGGGTCTCTGAATACGAATCCGGTGTCAGATTTCCAAAATTCAAAATGCCGGATCCAAAATGGTGGATCAAAAATTTTCAAGCTATCAAATCTGGATGAAACTTGTTACTCGGGGGTTTTTGGGGTCTCTGAATACGAATCCGGTGTCAGATTTCCAAAATTCAAAATGGCGGATCCAAAATGTCGGATCAAACATTTAAAAGTTATCAAATCTGGATGAAAATTGTTACTCGGGGGTTTTTGGGGTCTCTGAATACGAATCCGGTGTCAGATTCCCAAGATTCAAAATGACGGATCCAAAATGGCGGATCAAAAATTTTCAAGCTATCAAATCTGGATGAAACTTGTTACTCGGGGGTTTTTGGGGTCTCTGAATACGAATCCGGTGTCAGATTTCCAAAATTCAAAATGGCGGATCCAAAATGTCGGTTCAAACATTTTAAAGTTATCAAGTCTGGATGAAAATTGTTACTCGGGGGTTTTTGTTGTCTCTGAATACGAATCCGGTGTCAGATTTCCAAAATTCAAAATGGCGGATCCAAAATGTCGGTTCAAACATTTTAAAGTTATCAAGTCTGGATGAAAATTGTTACTCGGGGGTTTTTGGGGTCTCTGAATACGAATCCGGTGTCAGATTCCCAAGATTCAAAATGACGGATCCAAAATGGCGGATCAAAAATTTTCAAGCTATCAAATCTGGATGAAACTTGTTACTCGGGGGTTTTTGGGGTCTCTGAATACGAATCCGGTGTCAGATTCCCAAGATTCAAAATGACGGATCCAAAATGGCGGATCAAAAATTTTCAAGCTATCAAATCTGGATGAAACTTGTTACTCGGGGGTTTTTGGGGTCTCTGAATACGAATCCGGTGTCAGATTTCCAAAATTCAAAATGGCGGATCCAAAATGTCGGTTCAAACATTTTAAAGTTATCAAGTCTGGATGAAAATTGTTACTCGGGGGTTTTTGTTGTCTCTGAATACGAATCCGGTGTCAGATTTCCAAAATTCAAAATGGCGGATCCAAAATGTCGGTTCAAACATTTTAAAGTTATCAAGTCTGGATGAAAATTGTTACTCGGGGGTTTTTGGGGTCTCTGAATACGAATCCGGTGTCAGATTCCCAAGATTCAAAATGACGGATCCAAAATGGCGGATCAAAAATTTTCAAGCTATCAAATCTGGATGAAACTTGTTACTCGGGGGTTTTTGGGGTCTCTGAATACGAATCCGGTGTCAGATTTCCAAAATTCAAAATGCCGGATCCAAAATGGCGGATCAAAAATTTTCAAGCTATCAAATCTGGATGAAACTTGTTACTCGGGGGTTTTTGGGGTCTCTGAATACGAATCCGGTGTCAGATTTCCAAAATTCAAAATGGCGGATCCAAAATGTCGGATCAAACATTTAAAAGTTATCAAATCTGGATGAAAATTGTTACTCGGGGGTTTTTGGGGTCTCTGAATACGAATCCGGTGTCAGATTCCCAAGATTCAAAATGACGGATCCAAAATGGCGGATCAAAAATTTTCAAGCTATCAAATCTGGATGAAACTTGTTACTCGGGGGTTTTTGGGGTCTCTGAATACGAATCCGGTGTCAGATTTCCAAAATTCAAAATGGCGGATCCAAAATGTCGGTTCAAACATTTTAAAGTTATCAAGTCTGGATGAAAATTGTTACTCGGGGGTTTTTGTTGTCTCTGAATACGAATCCGGTGTCAGATTTCCAAAATTCAAAATGGCGGATCCAAAATGTCGGTTCAAACATTTTAAAGTTATCAAGTCTGGATGAAAATTGTTACTCGGGGGTTTTTGTGGTCTCTGAATACGAATCCGGTGTCAGATTCCCAAGATTCAAAATGACGGATCCAAAATGGCGGATCAAAAATTTTCAAGCTATCAAATCTGGATGAAACTTGTTACTCGGGGGTTTTTGGTGTCTCTGAATACGAATCCGGTGTCAGATTTCCACAATTCAAAATGGCGGATCAAAAATGGCGGATAAAAAAATTGTAAAGTTATCAAATCTGGACGAAACTTGTTACTCCGGGGTTTTTGGGGTCTCTGAATACGAATCAGGTGTCAGATTCCCAAGATTCAAAATGACGGATCCAAAATAGCGGATCAAAAATTTTCAAGCTATCAAATCTGGATGAAACTTGTTACTCGGGGGTTTTTGGGGTCTCTGAATACGAATTCGGTGTCAGATTTCCAAAATTCAAAATGGCGGATCCAAAATGTCGGATCAAACATTTAAAAGTTATCAAATCTGGATGAAAATTGTTACTCGGGTGTTTTTGGGGTCTCTGAATACGAATCGGGTGTCAGATTCCCAAGATTCAAAATGACGGATCCAAAATGGCAGATCAAAAATTTTCAAGCTATCAAATCTGGATGAAACTTGTTACTCGGGGGTTTTTGGGGTCTCTGAATACGAATCCGGTGTCAGATTTCCAAAATTCAAAATGGCGGATCCAAAATGTCGGATCAAACATTTAAAAGTTATCAAATCTGGATGAAAATTGTTACTCGGGGGTTTTTGGGGTCTCTGAATACGAATCGTGTGTCAGATTCCCAAGATTCAAAATGACGGATGCAAAATGGCGGATCAAAAATTTTCAAGCTATCAAATCTGGATGAAACTTGTTACTCGGGGGTTTTTGGGGTCTCTGAATACGAATGCGGTGTCAGATTTCCAAAATTCAAAATGGCGGTTCCAAAATGTCGGATCAAACTCTTTAAAGTTATCAAATCTAAATGAAAATTGTTACTCGGGGGTTTTTGGGGTCTCTGAATACGAATCCGGTGTCAGATTTCCAAAATTCAAAATGGCAGATCCAAAATGGCGGATCAAAAATTTTCAAGCTATCAAATCTGGATGAAACTTGTTACTCGGGGGTTTTTGGGGTCTCTGAATACGAATCCGGTGTCAGATTTCCAAAATTTAAAATGGCGGATTCAAAATGGCGGATCAAAAATTTTCAAGCTATCAAATCTGGATGAAACTTGTTACTCGGGGGTTTTTGGGGTCTCTGAATACGAATCCGGTGTCAGATTTCCAAAATTCAAAATGGCGGATCCAAACTGTCGGATCAAACATTTAAAAGCTATCAAATCTGGATGAAACTTGTTACTCGGGGGTTTTTGGGGTCTCTGAATACGAATCCGGTGTCAGATTTCCAAAATTCAAAATGGCGGATCCAAAATGTCGGTTCAAACATTTTAAAGTTATCAAGTCTGGATGAAAATTGTTACTCGGGGGTTTTTGTTGTCTCTGAATACGAATCCGGTGTCAGATTTCCAAAATTCAAAATGGCGGATCCAAAATGTCGGTTCAAACATTTTAAAGTTATCAAGTCTGGATGAAAATTGTTACTCGGGGGTTTTTGGGGTCTCTGAATACGAATCCGGTGTCAGATTCCCAAGATTCAAAATGACGGATCCAAAATGGCGGATCAAAAATTTTCAAGCTATCAAATCTGGATGAAACTTGTTACTCGGGGGTTTTTGGTGTCTCTGAATACGAATCCGGTGTCAGATTTCCACAATTCAAAATGGCGGATCCAAAATGGCGGATAAAAAAATTGTAAAGTTATCAAATCTGGACGAAACTTGTTACTCGGGGGTTTTTGGGGTCTCTGAATACGAATCAGGTGTCACATTCCTAAGATTCAAAATGACGGATCCAAAATAGCGGATCAAAAATTTTCAAGCTATCAAATCTGGATGAAACTTGTTACTCGGGGGTTTTTGGGGTCTCTGAATACGAATCCGGTGTCAGATTTCCAAAATTCAAAATGGCGGATCCAAACTGTCGGATCAAACATTTAAAAGTTATCAAATCTGGATGAAAATTGTTACTCGGGGGTTTTTGGGGTCTCTGAATACGAATCCGGTGTCAGATTTCCAAAATTTAAAATGGCGGATCCAAAATGTCGGATCAAACATTTTTAAATTATCAAGTCTGGATGAAAATTCTTACTCGGGGGTTTTTGTTGTCTCTGAATACGAATCCGGTGTCAGATTCCCAAGATTCAAAATGACGGATCCAAAATGGCGGATCAAAAATTTTTAAGCTATCAAATCTGGATGAAACTTGTTACTCGGGGGTTTTTGGGGTCTCTGAATACGAATCCGGTGTCAGATTTCCAAAATTCAAAATGGCGGATCCAAAATGTCGGATCAAACATTTAAAAGTTATCAAATCTGGATGAAAATTGTTACTCGGGGGTTTTTGGGGTCTCTGAATACGAATCGTGTGTCAGATTCCCAAGATTCAAAATGACGGATGCAAAATGGCGGATCAAAAATTTTCAAGCTATCAAATCTGGATGAAACTTGTTACTCGGGGGTTTTTGGGGTCTTTGAATACGAATGCGGTGTCAGATTTCCAAAATTCAAAATGGCGGTTCCAAAATGTCGGATCAAACTCTTTAAAGTTATCAAATCTGAATGAAAATTGTTACTCGGGGGTTTTTAGGGTCTCTGAATACGAATCCGATGTCAGATTCACAAAATTCAAAATGTCGGATCCAAAATGGCGGATAAAAAAATTGTAAAGTTATCAAATCTGGACGAAACTTGTTACTCGGGTGTTTTTGGGGTCTCTGAATACGAATCAGGTGTCAGATTCCCAAGATTCAAAATGACGGATCCAAAATAGCGGATCAAAAATTTTCAAGCTATCAAATCTGGATGAAACTTGTTACTCGGGGGTTTTTGGGGTCTCTGAATACGAATCCGGTGTCAGATTTCCAAAATTCAAAATGGCGGATCCAAACTGTCGGATCAAACATTTAAAAGTTATCAAATCTGGATGAAAATTGTTACTCGGGGGTTTTTGGGGTCTCTGAATACGAATCCGGTGTAAGATTTCCAAAATTTAAAATGGCGGATCCACAATGTCGGATCAAACATTTTAAAATTATCAAGTCTGGATGAAAATTCTTACTCGGGGGTTTTTGTTGTCTCTGAATACGAATCCGGTGTCAGATTTCCAAAATTTAAAATGGCGGATCCAAAATGGCGGATCAAAAATTTTCAAGCTATCAAATCTGGATGAAACTTGTTACTCGGGGGTTTTTGGGGTCTCTGAATACGAATCCGGTGTCAGATTTCCAAAATTCAAAATGGCGGATCCAAAATGTCGGATCAAACATTTAAAAGTTATCAAATCTGGATGAAAATTGTTACTTGGGGGTTTTTGGGGTCTCTGAATACGAATCGGATGTCAGATTTCCATAATTCAAAATGGCGGTTCCAAAATGTCGGATCAAACATTTTAAAATTATCAAGTCTGGATGAAAATTCTTACTCGGGGGTTTTTGGGGTCTCTGAATACGAATCCGATGTCAGATTCACAAAATTCAAAATGTCGGATCCAAAATGGCGGATAAAAAAATTGTAAAGTTATCAAATCTGGACGAAACTTGTTACTCGGGGGTTTTTGGGGTCTCTAAATACGAATCCGGTGTCAGATTCCCAAGATTCAAAATGACGGATCCAAAATGGCGGATCAAAAATTTTCGAGCTATCAAATCTAGATGAAACTTGTTACTCGGGGGTTTTTGGGGTCTCTGAATACGAATCCGGTGTCAGATTTCCAAAATTCAAAATGGCAGATCCAAAATGGCGGATCAAAAATTTTCAAGCTATCAAATCTGGATGAAACTTGTTACTCGGGGGTTTTTGGGGTCTCTGAATACGAATCCGGTGTCAGATTTCCAAAATTCAAAATGGCGGATCCAAAATGTCGGATCAAACATTTAAAAGTTATCAAATCTGGATGAAAATTGTTACTCGGGGGTTTTTGCGGTCTCTGAATACGAATCCGGTGTCAGATTCCCAAGATTCAAAATGACGGATCCAAAATGGCGGATCAAAAATTTTCAAGCTATCAAATCTGGATGAAACTTGTTACTCGGGGGTTTTTGGGGTCTCTGAATACGAATCGGATGTCAGATTTCCATAATTCAAAATGGCGGTTCCAAAATGTCGGATCAAACATTTTAAAATTATCAAGTCTGGATGAAAATTCTTACTCGGGGGTTTTTGGGGTCTCTGAATACGAATCCGGTGTCAGATTTCCAAAATTCAAAATGGCGGATCCAAAATGTCGGTTCAAACATTTTAAAGTTATCAAGTCTGGATGAAAATTGTTACTCGGGGGTTTTTGGGGTCTCTGAATACGAATCCGGTGTCAGATTCCCAAGATTCAAAATGACGGATCCAAAATGGCGGATCAAAAATTTTCAAGCTATCAAATCTGGATGAAACTTGTTACTCGGGGGTTTTTGGGGTCTCTGAATACGAATCCGGTGTCAGATTTCCAAAATTCAAAATGGCGGATCCAAAATATCGGATCAAACATTTAAAAGTTATCAAATCTGGATGAAAATTGTTACTCGGGGGTTTTTGGGGTCTCTGAATACGAATCCGGTGTCAGATTTCCAAAATTCAAAATGGCGGATCCAAACTGTCGGATCAAATATTTAAAAGTTATCAAATCTGGATGAAAATTGTTACTCGGGGGTTTTTGGGGTCTCTGAATACGAATCCGGTGTCAGATTTCCAAAATTCAAAATGGCGGATCCAAAATGTTGGATCAAACATTTAAAAGTTATCAAATCTGGATGAAAATTGTTACTCGGGGGTTTTTGGGGTCTCTGAATACGAATCCGGTGTCAGATTTCCAAAATTCAAAATGGCGGATCCAAAATGTCGGATCAAACATTTGAAAGTTATCAAATCTGGATGAAAATTGTTACTTGGGGGTTTTTGGGGTCTCTGAATACGAATCGGATGTCAGATTTCCATAATTCAAAATGGCGGTTCCAAAATGTCGGATCAAACATTTTAAAATTATCAAGTCTGGATGAAAATTCTTACTCGGGGGTTTTTGGGGTCTCTGAATACGAATCCGATGTCAGATTCACAAAATTCAAAATGTCGGATCCAAAATGGCGGATAAAAAAATTGTAAAGTTATCAAATCTGGACGAAACTTGTTACTCGGGGGTTTTTGGGGTCTCTGAATACGAATCAGGTGTCAGATTCCTAAGATTCAAAATGACGGATCCAAAATAGCGGATCAAAAATTTTCAAGCTATCAAATCTGGATGAAACTTGTTACTCGGGGGTATTTGGGGTCTCTGAATACGAATCCGGTGTCAGATTTCCAAAATTCAAAATGGCGGATCCAAACTGTCGGATCAAATATTTAAAAGTTATCAAATCTGGATGAAAATTGTTACTCGGGGGTTTTTGGGGTCTCTGAATACGAATCCGGTGTCAGATTTCCAAAATTTAAAATGGCGGATCCAAAATGTCGGATCAAACATTTTAAAATTATCAAGTCTGGATGAAAATTCTTACTCGGGGGTTTTTGTTGTCTCTGAATACGAATCCGGTGTCAGATTCCCAAGATTCAAAATGACGGATCCAAAATGGCGGATCAAAAATTTTTAAGCTATCAAATCTGGATGAAACTTGTTACTCGGGGGTTTTTGGGGTCTCTGAATACGAATCCGGTGTCAGATTTCCAAAATTCAAAATGGCGGATCCAAAATGTCGGATCAAACATTTAAAAGTTATCAAATCTGGATGAAAATTGTTACTCGGGGGATTTTGGGGTCTCTGAATACGAATCGGGTGTCAGATTCCCAAGATTCAAAATGACGGATCCAAAATGGCAGATCAAAAATTTTCAAGCTATCAAATCTGGATGAAACTTGTTACTCGGGGGTTTTTGGTGTCTCTGAATACGAATCCGGTGTCAGATTTCCAAAATTCAAAATGGCGGATCCAAAATGTCGGATCAAACATTTAAAAGTTATCAAATCTGGATGAAAATTGTTACTCGGGGGTTTTTGGGGTCTCTGAATACGAATCGTGTGTCAGATTCCCAAGATTCAAAATGACGGATGCAAAATGGCGGATCAAAAATTTTCAAGCTATCAAATCTGGATGAAACTTGTTACTCGGGGGTTTTTGGGGTCTCTGAATACGAATGCGGTGTCAGATTTCCAAAATTCAAAATGGCGGTTCCAAAATGTCGGATCAAACTCTTTAAAGTTATCAAATCTGAATGAAAATTGTTACTCGGGGGTTTTTGGGGTCTCTGAATACGAATCCGGTGTCAGATTTCCAAAATTCAAAATGGCAGATCCAAAATGGCGGATCAAAAATTTTCAAGCTATCAAATCTGGATGAAACTTGTTACTCGGGGGTTTTTGGGGTCTCTGAATACGAATCCGGTGTCAGATTTCCAAAATTCAAAATGGCGGATCCAAAATGTCGGATCAAACATTTAAAAGTTATCAAATCTGGATGAAAATTGTTACTCGGGGGATTTTGGGGTCTCTGAATACGAATCGGGTGTCAGATTCCCAAGATTCAAAATGACGGATCCAAAATGGCAGATCAAAAATTTTCAAGCTATCAAATCTGGATGAAACTTGTTACTCGGGGGTTTTTGGTGTCTCTGAATACGAATCCGGTGTCAGATTTCCAAAATTCAAAATGGCGGATCCAAAATGTCGGATCAAACATTTAAAAGTTATCAAATCTGGATGAAAATTGTTACTCGGGGGTTTTTGGGGTCTCTGAATACGAATCGTGTGTCAGATTCCCAAGATTCAAAATGACGGATGCAAAATGGCGGATCAAAAATTTTCAAGCTATCAAATCTGGATGAAACTTGTTACTCGGGGGTTTTTGGGGTCTCTGAATACGAATGCGGTGTCAGATTTCCAAAATTCAAAATGGCGGTTCCAAAATGTCGGATCAAACTCTTTAAAGTTATCAAATCTGAATGAAAATTGTTACTCGGGGGTTTTTGGGGTCTCTGAATACGAATCCGGTGTCAGATTTCCAAAATTCAAAATGGCAGATCCAAAATGGCGGATCAAAAATTTTCAAGCTATCAAATCTGGATGAAACTTGTTACTCGGGGGTTTTTGGGGTCTCTGAATACGAATCCGGTGTCAGATTTCCAAAATTCAAAATGGCGGATCCAAAATGTCGGATCAAACATTTAAAAGTTATCAAATCTGGATGAAAATTGTTACTCGGGGGTTTTTGGGGTCTCTGAATACGAATCGTGTGTCAGATTCCCAAGATTCAAAATGACGGATGCAAAATGGCGGATCAAAAATTTTCAAGCTATCAAATCTGGATGAAACTTGTTACTCGGGGGTTTTTGGGGTCTCTGAATACGAATGCGGTGTCAGATTTCCAAAATTCAAAATGGCGGTTCCAAAATGTCGGATCAAACTCTTTAAAGTTATCAAATCTGAATGAAAATTGTTACTCGGGGGTTTTTGGGGTCTCTGAATACGAATCCGGTGTCAGATTTCCAAAATTCAAAATGGCAGATCCAAAATGGCGGATCAAAAATTTTCAAGCTATCAAATCTGGATGAAACTTGTTACTCGGGGGTTTTTGGGGTCTCTGAATACGAATCCGGTGTCAGATTTCCAAAATTTAAAATGGCGGATCCAAAATGGCGGATCAAAAATTTTCAAGCTATCAAATCTGGATGAAACTTGTTACTCGGGGGTTTTTGGGGTCTCTGAATACGAATCCGGTGTCAGATTTCCAAAATTCAAAATGGCGGATCCAAACTGTCGGATCAAACATTTAAAAGTTATCAAATCTGGATGAAAATTGTTACTCGGGGGTTTTTGGGGTCTCTGAATACGAATCCGGTGTCAGATTTCCAAAATTCAAAATGGCGGATCCAAACTGTCGGATCAAACATTTAAAAGTTATCAAATCTGGATGAAAATTGTTACTCGGGGGTTTTTGGGGTCTCTGAATACGAATCCGGTGTAAGATTTCCAAAATTTAAAATGGCGGATCCACAATGTCGGATCAAACATTTTAAAATTATCAAGTCTGGATGAAAATTCTTACTCGGGGGTTTTTGTTGTCTCTGAATACGAATCCGGTGTCAGATTTCCAAAATTTAAAATGGCGGATCCAAAATGGCGGATCAAAAATTTTCAAGCTATCAAATCTGGATGAAACTTGTTACTCGGGGGTTTTTGGGGTCTCTGAATACGAATCCGGTGTCAGATTTCCAAAATTCAAAATGGCGGATCCAAAATGTCGGATCAAACATTTAAAAGTTATCAAATCTGGATGAAAATTGTTACTCGGGGGTTTTTGGGGTCTCTGAATACGAATCGGGTGTCAGATTCCCAAGATTCAAAATGACGGATCCAAAATGGCGGATCAAAAATTTTCAAGCTATCAAATCTGGATGAAACTTGTTACTCGGGGGTTTTTGGGGTCTCTGAATACGAATCCGGTGTCAGATTTCCAAAATTCAAAATGGCGGATCCAAAATGTCGGATCAAACATTTAAAAGTTATCAAATCTGGATGAAAATTGTTACTTGGGGGTTTTTGGGGTCTCTGAATACGAATCGGATGTCAGATTTCCATAATTCAAAATGGCGGTTCCAAAATGTCGGATCAAACATTTTAAAATTATCAAGTCTGGATGAAAATTCTTACTCGGGGGTTTTTGGGGTCTCTGAATACGAATCCGATGTCAGATTCACAAAATTCAAAATTTCGGATCCAAAATGGCGGATAAAAAAATTGTAAAGTTATCAAATCTGGACGAAACTTGTTACTCGGGGGTTTTTGGGGTCTCTGAATACGAATCTGGTGTCAGATTCCCAAGATTCAAAATGACGGATCCAAAATGGCGGATCAAAAATTTTCGAGCTATCAAATCTGGATGAAACTTGTTACTATGGGGTTTTTGGGGTCTCTGAATACGAATCCGGTGTCAGATTTCCAAAATTCAAAATGGCAGATCCAAAATGGCGGATCAAAAATTTTCAAGCTATCAAATCTGGATGAAACTTGTTACTCGGGGGTTTTTGGGGTCTCTGAATACGAATCCGGTGTCAGATTTCCAAAATTCAAAATGGCGGATCCAAAATGTCGGATCAAACATTTAAAAGTTATCAAATCTGGATGAAAATTGTTACTCGGGGGTTTTTGGGGTCTCTGAATACGAATCCGGTGTCAGATTCCCAAGATTCAAAATGACGGATCCAAAATGGCGGATCAAAAATTTTCAAGCTATCAAATCTGGATGAAACTTGTTACTCGGGGGTTTTTGGGGTCTCTGAATACGAATCCGGTGTCAGATTTCCAAAATTTAAAATGGCGGATCCAAAATGTCGGATCAAACATTTAAAAGTTATCAAATCTGGATGAAAGTTGTTACTCGGGGGTTTTTGGGGTCTCTGAATACGAATCCGGTGTCAGATTTCCAAAATTCAAAATGGCGGATCCAAAATGTCGGATCAAACATTTAAAAGTTATCAAATCTGGATGAAAATTGTTACTTGGGGGTTTTTGGGGTCTCTGAATACGAATCGGATGTCAGATTTCCATAATTCAAAATGGCGGTTCCAAAATGTCGGATCAAACATTTTAAAATTATCAAGTCTGGATGAAAATTCTTACTCGGGGGTTTTTGGGGTCTCTGAATACGAATCCGATGTCAGATTCACAAAATTTAAAATGTCGGATCCAAAATGGCGGATAAAAAAATTGTAAAGTTATCAAATCTGGACGAAACTTGTTACTCGGGGGTTTTTGTTGTCTCTGAATACGAATCCGGTGTCAGATTTCCAAAATTCAAAATGGCGGATCCAAAATGTCGGATCAAACATTTAAAAGTTATCAAATCTGGATGAAAATTGTTACTCGGGGGTTTTTGGGGTCTCTGAATACGAATCGGGTGTCAGATTCCCAAGATTCAAAATGACGGATCCAAAATGGCGGATCAAAAATTTTCAAGCTATCAAATCTGGATGAAACTTGTTACTCGGGGGTTTTTGGGGTCTCTGAATACGAATCCGGTGTCAGATTTCCAAAATTCAAAATGGCGGATCCAAACTGTCGGATCAAACATTTAAAAGTTATCAAATCTGGATGAAAATTGTTACTCGGGGGTTTTTGGGGTCTCTGAATACGAATCCGGTGTCAGATTTCCAAAATTTAAAATGGCGGATCCACAATGTCGGATCAAACATTTTAAAATTATCAAGTCTGGATGAAAATTCTTACTCGGGGGTTTTTGTTGTCTCTGAATACGAATCCGGTGTCAGATTTCCAAAATTTAAAATGGCGGATCCAAAATGGCGGATCAAAAATTTTCAAGCTATCAAATCTGGATGAAACTTGTTACTCGGGGGTTTTTGGGGTCTCTGAATACGAATCCGGTGTCAGATTTCCAAAATTCAAAATGGCGGATCCAAAATGTCGGATCAAACATTTAAAAGTTATCAAATCTGGATGAAAATTGTTACTCGGGGGTTTTTGGGGTCTCTGAATACGAATCGGGTGTCAGATTCCCAAGATTCAAAATGACGGATCCAAAATGGCGGATCAAAAATTTTCAAGCTATCAAATCTGGATGAAACTTGTTACTCGGGGGTTTTTGGGGTCTCTGAATACGAATCCGGTGTCAGATTTCCAAAATTCAAAATGGCGGATCCAAAATGTCGGATCAAACATTTAAAAGTTATCAAATCTGGATGAAAATTGTTACTTGGGGGTTTTTGGGGTCTCTGAATACGAATCGGATGTCAGATTTCCATAATTCAAAATGGCGGTTCCAA
Source organism: Ganaspis brasiliensis (assembly GCA_037103525.1). Lineage (NCBI taxonomy): Eukaryota > Metazoa > Arthropoda > Insecta > Hymenoptera > Figitidae > Ganaspis > Ganaspis brasiliensis. The sequence continues at coordinate 595,051 of JAZKLR010000107.1, forward strand.
AATGTCGGATCAAACATTTTAAAATTATCAAGTCTGGATGAAAATTCTTACTCGGGGGTTTTTGGGGTCTCTGAATACGAATCCGATGTCAGATTCACAAAATTCAAAATGTCGGATCCAAAATGGCGGATAAAAAAATTGTAAAGTTATCAAATCTGGACGAAACTTGTTACTCGGGGGTTTTTGGGGTCTCTGAATACGAATCCGGTGTCAGATTCCCAAGATTCAAAATGACGGATCCAAAATGGCGGATCAAAAATTTTCGAGCTATCAAATCTGGATGAAACTTGTTACTCGGGGGTTTTTGGGGTCTCTGAATACGAATCCGGTGTCAGATTTCCAAAATTCAAAATGGCAGATCCAAAATGGCGGATCAAAAATTTTCAAGCTATCAAATCTGGATGAAACTTGTTACTCGGGGGTTTTTGGGGTCTCTGAATACGAATCCGGTGTCAGATTTCCAAAATTCAAAATGGCGGATCCAAAATGTCAGATCAAACATTTAAAAGTTATCAAATCTGGATGAAAATTGTTACTCGGGGGTTTTTGGGGTCTCTGAATACGAATCCGGTGTCAGATTTCCAAAATTCAAAATGGCGGATCCAAAATGTCGGTTCAAACATTTTAAATTTATCAAGTCTGGATGAAAATTCTTACTCGGGGGTTTTTGTTGTCTCTGAATACGAATCCGGTGTCAGATTTTCAAAATTCAAAATGGCGGATCCAAAATGTCGGTTCAAACATTTTAAAGTTATCAAGTCTGGATGAAAATTGTTACTCGGGGGTTTTTGGGGTCTCTGAATACGAATCCGGTGTCAGATTCCCAAGATTCAAAATGACGGATCCAAAATGGCGGATCAAAAATTTTCAAGCTATCAAATCTGGATGAAACTTGTTTCTCGGGGGTTTTTGGTGTCTCTGAATACGAATCCGGTGTCAGATTTCCACAATTCAAAATGGCGGATCAAAAATGGCGGATAAAAAAATTGTAAAGTTATCAAATCTGGACGAAACTTGTTACTCGGGGGTTTTTGGGGTCTCTGAATACGAATCAGGTGTCAGATTCCCAAGATTCAAAATGACGGATCCAAAATAGCGGATCAAAAATTTTCAAGCTATCAAATCTGGATGAAACTTGTTAATCGGGGGTTTTTGGGGTCTCTGAATACGAATCCGGTGTCAGATTTCCAAAATTCAAAATGGCGGTTCCAAAATGTCGGATCAAACATTTTAAAGTTATCAAATCTGAATGAAAATTGTTACTCGGGGGTTTTTAGGGTCTCTGAATACGAATCCGATGTCAGATTCACAAAATTCAAAATGTCGGATCCAAAATGGCGGATAAAAAAATTGTAAAGTTATCAAATCTGGATGAAACTTGTTACTCGGGGGTTTTTGGGGTCTCTGAATACGAATCAGGTGTCAGATTCCTAAGATTCAAAATGACGGATCCAAAATAGCGGATCAAAAATTTTCAAGCTATCAAATCTGGATGAAACTTGTTACTCGGGGGTTTTTGGGGTCTCTGAATACGAATCCGGTGTCAGATTTCCAAAATTCAAAATGGCGGATCCAAACTGTCGGATCAAACATTTAAAAGTTATCAAATCTGGATGAAAATTGTTACTCGGGGGTTTTTGGGGTCTCTGAATACGAATCCGGTGTCAGATTTCCAAAATTCAAAATGGCGGATCCAAAATGTCGGATCAAACATTTAAAAGTTATCAAATCTGGATGAAAATTGTTACTTGGGGGTTTTTGGGGTCTCTGAATACGAATCGGATGTCAGATTTCCATAATTCAAAATGGCGGTTCCAAAATGTCGGATCAAACATTTTAAAATTATCAAGTCTGGATGAAAATTCTTACTCGGGGGTTTTTGGGGTCTCTGAATACGAATCCGGTGTAAGATTCCCAAGATTCAAAATGACGGATCCAAAATGGCGGATCAAAAATTTTCGAGCTATCAAATCTGGATGAAACTTGTTACTCGGGGGTTTTTGGGGTCTCTGAATACGAATCCGGTGTCAGATTTCCAAAATTCAAAATGGCGGATCCAAAATGTCGGTTCAAACATTTTAAATTTATCAAGTCTGGATGAAAATTCTTACTCGGGGGTTTTTGTTGTCTCTGAATACGAATCCGGTGTCAGATTTTCAAAATTCAAAATGGCGGATCCAAAATGTCGGTTCAAACATTTTAAAGTTATCAAGTCTGGATGAAAATTGTTACTCGGGGGTTTTTGGGGTCTCTGAATACGAATCCGGTGTCAGATTCCCAAGATTCAAAATGACGGATCCAAAATGGCGGATCAAAAATTTTCAAGCTATCAAATCTGGATGAAACTTGTTACTCGGGGGTTTTTGGTGTCTCTGAATACGAATCCGGTGTCAGATTTCCACAATTCAAAATGGCGGATCAAAAATGGCGGATAAAAAAATTGTAAAGTTATCAAATCTGGACGAAACTTGTTACTCGGGGGTTTTTGGGGTCTCTGAATACGAATCAGGTGTCAGATTCCCAAGATTCAAAATGACGGATCCAAAATAGCGGATCAAAAATTTTCAAGCTATCAAATCTGGATGAAACTTGTTACTCGGGGGTTTTTGGGGTCTCTGAATACGAATCCGGTGTCAGATTTCCAAAATTCAAAATGGCGGTTCCAAAATGTCGGATCAAACATTTTAAAGTTATCAAATCTGAATGAAAATTGTTACTCGGGGGTTTTTAGGGTCTCTGAATACGAATCCGATGTCAGATTCACAAAATTCAAAATGTCGGATCCAAAATGGCGGATAAAAAAATTGTAAAGTTATCAAATCTGGATGAAACTTGTTACTCGGGGGTTTTTGGGGTCTCTGAATACGAATCAGGTGTCAGATTCCTAAGATTCAAAATGACGGATCCAAAATAGCGGATCAAAAATTTTCAAGCTATCAAATCTGGATGAAACTTGTTACTCGGGGGTTTTTGGGGTCTCTGAATACGAATCCGGTGTCAGATTTCCAAAATTCAAAATGGCGGATCCAAACTGTCGGATCAAACATTTAAAAGTTATCAAATCTGGATGAAAATTGTTACTCGGGGGTTTTTGGGGTCTCTGAATACGAATCCGGTGTCAGATTTCCAAAATTCAAAATGGCGGATCCAAAATGTCGGATCAAACATTTAAAAGTTATCAAATCTGGATGAAAATTGTTACTTGGGGGTTTTTGGGGTCTCTGAATACGAATCGGATGTCAGATTTCCATAATTCAAAATGGCGGTTCCAAAATGTCGGATCAAACATTTTAAAATTATCAAGTCTGGATGAAAATTCTTACTCGGGGTTTTTGGGGTCTCTGAATACGAATCCGATGTCAGATTCACAAAATTCAAAATGTCGGATCCAAAATGGCGGATAAAAAAATTGTAAAGTTATCAAATCTGGACGAAACTTGTTACTCGGGGGTTTTTGTTGTCTCTGAATACGAATCCGGTGTCAGATTTCCAAAATTCAAAATGGCGGATCCAAAATGTCGGTTCAAACATTTTAAAGTTATCAAGTCTGGATGAAAATTGTTACTCGGGGGTTTTTGGGGTCTCTGAATACGAATCCGGTGTCAGATTCCCAAGATTCAAAATGACGGATCCAAAATGGCGGATCAAAAATTTTCAAGCTATCAAATCTGGATGAAACTTGTTACTCGGGGGTTTTTGGGGTCTCTGAATACGAATCCGGTGTCAGATTTCCAAAATTCAAAATGGCAGATCCAAAATGTCGGATCAAACATTTAAAAGTTATCAAATCTGGATGAAAATTGTTACTCGGGGGTTTTTGGGGTCTCTGAATACGAATCCGGTGTCAGATTCCCAAGATTCAAAATGACGGATACAAAATGGCGGATCAAAAATTTTCAAGCTATCAAATCTGGATGAAACTTGTTACTCGGGGGTTTTTGGGGTCTCTGAATACGAATCGGATGTCAGATTTCCATAATTCAAAATGGCGGTTCCAAAATGTCGGATCAAACATTTTAAAATTATCAAGTCTGGATGAAAATTCTTACTCGGGGGTTTTTGGGGTCTCTGAATACGAATCCGGTGTCAGATTTTCAAAATTCAAAATGGCGGATCCAAAATGTCGGATCAAACATTTAAAAGTTATCAAATCTGGATGAAAATTGTTACTCGGGGGTTTTTGGGGTCTCTGAATACGAATCCGGTGTCAGATTTCCAAAATTCAAAATGGCGGATCCAAAATGTCGGATCAAACATTTAAAAGTTATCAAATCTGGATGAAAATTGTTACTTGGGGGTTTTTGGGGTCTCTGAATACGAATCGGATGTCAGATTTCCATAATTCAAAATGGCGGTTCCAAAATGTCGGATCAAACATTTTAAAATTATCAAGTCTGGATGAAAATTCTTACTCGGGGGTTTTTGGGGTCTCTGAATACGAATCCGATGTCAGATTCACAAAATTCAAAATGTCGGATCCAAAATGGCGGATAAAAAAATTGTAAAGTTATCAAATCTGGACGAAACTTGTTACTCGGGGGTTTTTGTTGTCTCTGAATACGAATCCGGTGTCAGATTTCCAAAATTCAAAATGGCGGATCCAAAATGTCGGTTCAAACATTTTAAAGTTATCAAGTCTGGATGAAAATTGTTACTCGGGGGTTTTTGGGGTCTCTGAATACGAATCCGGTGTCAGATTCCCAAGATTCAAAATGACGGATCCAAAATGGCGGATCAAAAATTTTCAAGCTATCAAATCTGGATGAAACTTGTTACTCGGGGGTTTTTGGTGTCTCTGAATACGAATCCGGTGTCAGATTTCCACAATTCAAAATGGCGGATCAAAAATGGCGGATAAAAAAATTGTAAAGTTATCAAATCTGGACGAAACTTGTTACTCGGGGGTTTTTGGGGTCTCTGAATACGAATCAGGTGTCAGATTCCCAAGAT